>VWZE01014696.1:4934-33540 GCA_013396675.1 Eubucco bourcierii | reverse complement strand
CCCGTCTTCCCGCAGGTTATTATATCTATTTGTAATAATTTTCTTGTTTTCTCTTCCCTATACTGTTATATTTAAACTGTAAGAAATAAGTTTTTTTTTTTTTTCCTTGACTTCATAACAAAACCAAAAAGAAAAAAACTACGTGTTGTGGTGATTTTGTTCTACCAGGGGAGGGATCCACCCTAACCTGGTACACCTTATTGTAGTCAGTATCTTAAGGAGGCCTACAAGAAAACTGGGGAGGGACTTTTTAGGATGTCAGATAGTGGTAGGACTAGGGGGAACAGAACAAAGGTAGAAATGGGTAGATTCAGACTGGATGCTAGGAAGAAGTTATTTAGCATGAAGGTGGTGAGAGCCCAGGGAGGTAGTGGAAGCTTCATCTCTGGCAGTGTTTAAGGCCAGGCTGTGTGAGGCTCTAGCCAACCTGATGTAGTGTGGGGTGTCTCTGCCCATGGCAGGGAGGTTGGACCTAGATGATCCTTGTGGTCTCTTCCAACCCTGACTGATTCTATGATTCTATGGAAATAATTAAATAAAACAATTTTTCACTGTACTAGATAGCTTTTTCTACTTTATTTTCTCTATATTATTTCCCCTCTCAGGGATTATTTGTAAAGCGTTAGTCCATTAGACTATTTTAAATAAAGAACTTGCACTTTATCTGGGTAAATTTCTTTTGCTATCGTATTTACAACAGCAACCCTGTGTACACTTGTAGCATATTACATATGCAAAGTGTATGCATCTAGAGCAGATTCATAATCTATTTTTGGAGTTTTGTCTCAGGCAAATGTCAAAGGCTCTTGCCTTTTTGCTTTACTAAAAATGATCTTAGAATCAGGAGCAACCTCCACTCCTGTATAAATAGAAAGGCTTATGGGTCTTCCATATGTTTGCATTACACAAGGTCTTAGTAGTCACGACAGTTTTGAGTACTGGTTCATTCAGATCAGTTTTCTGAAGTGAGTAGCTCCCTAAATCATTAGCTCAATGTCCTTCCACTTCTACATATTTGAAATTTTTTGTATGTAAATGTCACTTAAAATCTTACCTCACCTAAGCTATCTCATTTGACATGCGAAAGGTTTTACTGATTTTCATTTATTCTACATCCGGGAGTCACTTAGAGAATTGGTTGTCCAGTCTGTTAGGTCTCAGACTGCTTTCATGTGGGCTACTCAGATTCAATTTCTTGGTGAATCAGTGCCCAAGCAACAATTATTTGTCCTCGACTCCACATCCTTATTGCTTCCTCTCATGGTGCATCCTGGCAGTTCCTCAAGCTTCACATTTTTTCTGTTCTGATTGTGAATTTGAGTGATTACCTCCCTCTGAGTTGGTTCAGTTGACTGTAAATTGTTGGCTTAAACTTCACCTAATTGGCAGAAATCAACCTTCCTTTCTTCTTGTAGCAATTTTGTTTCAAGTTTTTCTTTAGCTAACAAAAGGTTATGGAAAATTAATATGTTGAGGGGGTGGTTTTTTTGGTTTTTTTTTTTTTTTGTATTTTATAGAAAATCAGTATTTTTAAGAATGTATCTCTGACAAGTTGAAATGCCAGCTTTGACTGCAGGTGGTTGAAAAGGAGAGTATGCTACATTGTCCATGCAATATAGGCATTTTGAATTGTCTAAGCCTGTTTTAATAGAACACTAAGACAACAAATTTCATACTGTTACAGATTACAAATGATATATAGGCAAAAATGAATGCATTTATTCTAAACTAATACCAGATTGCTCATCCAAAACACTAATTTTGTGTTCATGTCTATGCAAATCACAACACACATCTTCTGAATGAGTTCCTTTTTTTTTTTTGCAGTGTAATTGGATATGGGGGCCTAAGAAGTTAGGTGTTTTACTTTAAAGTTGTCTCTGTAGCAAAGCAATACAGTACAATGTAGACTTTAAAGCAAGTGTTTGTTTTTCTTGCTTTTTTTCCTTTGAGATGAACTTTCTCTTAACTTGTTTTCATTTTAAGTGCTGTGCCTCTTAAAAGCTCTAGGAAACAACTGAGATTCTGCATAGTATTTTCCTTTGAGCTTGGGAGTAGGTGTTCTTGTACATGTGGTTGCATGATAAAGGTGTGTCTGCATAGATTTTGCTTTAAAAATAGTGGTCATGTAGCATGCAATATGTTTTCTTTGTTTTACTTAACACTGTCCTGTTCCAGAGTAGCTCTTGACCATGCACTTGTATTTTCTGTTTTAATCTTGATACCAGACTGTCAAAATTTACTGTACCCTGAATCATAACTAAATTAGTCCTTTGATATTTTTCATTGTTTTGGCAATTTTCTTCTTTTATATAAAGAGTAAAACATATCTAGATCTATTTTAGTTACTTATACCACTGTCATCATGATTCTATGGATGAGGCCTTGAGTGACCTGTTCTAGTGGGAGATGTCCCTGCCTATGGCAGGAGGTTGGAACTAGATGATCTTTGATGTCCCTTCCAACCTTACCATTTTGTGATTTATGATCATAGGATAGTAAGCAGCTTTTGGTTCCATCTCTGGCATAAAACCTTACCTCATGCTTTTAACATTGCTTGGTTTTGCAGGAGGAATTGCCACTGTATTTAGAAATGTTGTACTGCAGAACAGCAAGGTAAATACAAGATAGCAAAAAAATACACACTCTCAGCAGCTTTATTAGTTCTTTACATAATGCCTCAGTATTCAGTTATGGTAGCATTTTTTTTTTTTAATAACATTGCAAATAAAGCATTTTTCACCCTGAATTTTCAGTAGTAAACCCCCCAGACTTTATAAGCAAGACTACATATTTCTGGCATTAGGATCTTTTCCATTTTTTCTTTTTTATACAATTCAAGGGGTTGGAACTAGATGATCATTGATGTCCCTTCCAACCTTACCATTCTATGATAATTCTGTCAAGAGATTTGATATACCATGTATGTGAAAGGTGCTATATAGTGCTTAGTTCCTCTGAGAGGCTCATTTCCATTTCTGTAGGCTACAGGTTCATCTAAGAGCACAAAGCTCTGGTTTATTTCCATCCTGTCATCGTCACTCTCTACACTTACAAGACAGGTCTCAATATCTTTGTGAAAGGACAACTCAGAAGTATAAAGAAATGTGAGGGATGTTATTCTTTGACTGTTCAAAAACCTCATAGTTGTTATTATGGAATAAAAATCCCTGTTTTAAAGATAATGTAGTACAGAGTGCACTACATTTGCTTATGTATTTTTTTATTAATAATAATTTTATTATACACTCCCCAGTCATTTATTCCTTTCAGTCAAGACGAAATTTCTACTTTGCCAGATGTTCTGAATGCTCACAGGTGAGAGACCTGGCTTCCAAACATTTGTAGCCAAATCTGAAGAACGAGGAAGGGTGAAAAGGTTAATAAAATATTAAAAATTCCCACATGACTTCTATATTTTAGCTGCTAGACAAGTTAGAAATGTTAACTTGATATTTTCGCAAGCAGTGCATGGACATTTTTTTTTTTACTCAGCAAAAATGTTGTGGGTAGGTTCTTTGAGTAAAATAACATGACCTATTACAGGAATCAGTGAACAAAAAACCAATTACAGATGTAGCGTTTATCCAATATCAAGCAGAGAAAATTATAAGTAGATATTTTGTTTAAATGCGTGTATTTTACTACACATCGACCCTCGGCTTTGTATCAGGTCTAAAAGACTTTTAGTGCCCTGTCAAGCTTTGGGGGGGAAATAATAAAGTGTATGAACATATTTGGCAGTGTTGTTGGCAGCTGGAGCAGAGAAGATTCATCTGCTGCCTAGCTTGCTGTAACATGCTGCTATTTTCACTCCTCAAAAGGGTGGTTATCACTTTTCTGCACATGGGGTCCCTTTAATGATATAGCTGAATGTTTTCCTTTAGCCATGCTGATTTCAGGACCGAATTTGCTGGGGTGGAAATTATGTGCTGCTGTTCTGACTGGCACAAAAGTTTTTGAGGACAAATGAATCGAAATGTGTAATATCACTATGATTACCAAGTGTTCACTAGCATTAAAACGTGTTCTGATTACTTTGAGTTTTTAAATAAAGCCTATCAACTTTCCTCTTTTTATGTCAGCTGTCTTTACTGTGTTAAACAGAGGGAAACTTAATCTCTTAGGTTGACCAGGAAAACACAATTCCAAAGAAAAAGTTAGCATCCAGTGCTACTGTGTGTCCCACAGGTTCTTCCACTTTGATCAAAACTGCCTCCACTGGTGAGTTAGAGGAGCGTATTGCGGACACAACTGGTGCTATTACAGTTGCTAGTACATCTGCTGATGTTGCTGTATCCAGTGCAGTGACCACCTATAGACAACCTCCCGAAGAGCAACAAGTGCAAGCTATGAATATAAGAAAATCCATTTGGGAGTCGGCCACTTCCAAGGAAGCACTCTCCCTTCATCAAGCAAATTTACAAAGCACAAGAAGACGACCAAGAAATGCTGAGCAGATAGAAAGAACTAAAGAACTTGCAGTTGTTACTCATAGAGGTATTGGATATTATTTTACTTGTGCCCATGTAGTTACAGAAAAAAATATTTTGTATAAATTAGAAGTGAAAGGTCAAGCTGTACATTTAGAAATTTAGAAATGTGATTGAACCAAATGGGAAAGGGATTAAGTTTGATTTAAATTGAGCTCTAGGGGGGCAGCTAGATGGAAAAATGAAATTAATAATATTGTCACAGTAATTTTAATTAATTTGATTTAAAAAAAAAAACACAGAAGAGAAAGAAAAGGGATTTTTTTAACGTTACCTTATGTCTTTATAATCACTACCAACCATAGTGTGAGGTCTGATGAAAATTTAGAAAATTGTGATTAAAATCTGAATTTGTTGTGTATGTGTGCTTAGCTATACCATAAAACAATATACTTCATAAATAGCTACTTTGTTCTAAAAGAATCAGTGACGTGATTTTAATAATTTCCCATCTGCTTAAATTTTCAGCAGCATTTTGGCTTTTCAAAACATCTGTAAATTTTTATCCTATCAAAATGCATTAAACCTACCTTTTTTTTTCTTTCTTTTTTTTTTTGTTTTGTTTTGTTTAAAATACTGGAAGATCAAGAAACACAAATTTGTTATGTGTTGTACTAATGCAGTGTGTTAGTGCAATAATTACTAATACAGTGCAGTAAATTAGTACATAAATGTATCTTTAATGTGAAGTATAAATCTTCATAGAATTTAGGACTGAAAGGGGGCATAAGGGGGAAGAGAAACTATGAACAGCTCATGTGAAAAGCAAGAAATGGAATAGTATGAAAAATGGATTGTTCCACTGCTTCATAGTCTGGTTGTTATTCTCTGACTTTTCATATTGAAGAAATCATTAAACTACAGCTGATGCTGTACTACAAAAATGGTGACAATTTCTTTCTTCTAAAGCCAATTTTCAAGGTGCAGAAAGGCTCAGGAAGACAGATCTTCATCCTTCACTGTGTTGGGCCACAGTGAAGTTTGTTTGACTAATCACTAGGTTCAGAGATTTTTAATGTGAATTTCTGTAGCTTAACTGCCATCAACTAAAAATGGAGTGGGTCACTACTTTTCTTACCCCCACACCTCCCTGGCAATCTGTTCAGTCCCTTGAAATGCTGATCCCCAAGATATCTTGGAACTGAGTGTTTGTGTTGTCAGACTTTGGAAGTTCTGGACAATTAGGTGCATCTCATGGGCATAAAAGAGGGGGGGGAAAAAGAAAAAAAAAAGAAGACAGCGATCGGTGTGTGAGTAGTAAGTTCTGTCTATTCAGACTGTGGTTGTGCCATTCACGTAGCTCAGTTTCCAGAGGAAATATAATTAGGCATATGCACAAGATGTATAATACATGATTTATGTGCACATAAACACCCAATAAGGCAAGTCCAGGGTGTTAGGCACCTGTTTCATTCTTTAGAAAGGGCAGTTGCTGCAACTAAGATCTTCCATCAGGAGCTATTGAAGTTCTTGAATAAGAGTGAGTTACTTGTTCTGCACAAGTTGGTGTCAGTTCTAGATTGCATTTCAAACAAAGCTGTTCTCTCTCTTCAGAAAGCAGTTCATGTGTTAGTTATGGTTTCTAGGATAACATAAATCCAGCAAATACAGTTATTGTGTAAGGTCATGTAATTCTGAGTCTACAACTATTTTTGATGTTGACTTGTGTTCCTTAACACCCAGTGAAACGTAAACAAATGGTACTGGGGTCTGTTTCTAAACAATAGTAATGTGGTGAGAAGAATTTTGAGAATACAAATTGAGAGTGACTTTTCTGTCTCAAACTTGTGAGAATAATGAAAGAAAAACAATCTTGAGACAATGTACTCAGAAAAACTTTCACTCTAGAACTTCTGACAGTTATTTTTACTTCAGACATTTTCAAAGGGAATCCCTTGCAGTTGACTTTAAATAAATGTCAAAGATGAAAAGAACATGAAGAAATGTCAGCATAGAAGAATACAAAGATTGTGAAGGGGCACAAAACTTTCCTTTTATTTCTAGAGATACTGCATATTTTTAAAAACATGTTACTTGGGCTTTTATCTATATGCAGTACAATCATTTAGGTACAGTCAAATATGCAACCTGCTTGTTCAGATAATCTTATATTTCTGCAGATTTTATGTAAAAAAGAGTTGTATGTTCAATCTTGAAATAATGGTTGTGAAGGGGCACAAAACTTTCCTTTTATTTCTAGAGATACTGCATATTTTTAAAAACATGTTACTTGGGCTTTTATCTATATGCAGTACAATCATTTAGGTACAGTCAAATATGCAACCTGCTTGTTCAGATAATCTTATATTTCTGCAGATTTTATGTAAAAAAGAGTTGTATGTTCAATCTTGAAATAATGGTTGTGAAGGGGCACAAAACTTTCCTTTTATTTCTAGAGATACTGCATATTTTTAAAAACATGTTACTTGGGCTTTTATCTATATGCAGTACAATCATTTAGGTACAGTCAAATATGCAACCTGCTTGTTCAGATAATCTTATATTTCTGCAGATTTTATGTAAAAAAGAGTTGTATGTTCAATCTTGAAATAATGGCTTTGATGTTTTGGTATTTTTCTCCATCTCCATTAACTGAGTGGTGAGTATAATGTGAGAAAAGTTCAGGTGAGGAGAGAGGTTTGAATGTTTGAACTACCCTGAGTTACACCTATGTATACAAGATCAGAAGAGGCTCAAATTTCCGTGTTTAATACTCTGTATAGTTACATGTAGTAATGCAACCTGAGTGCTTGTTTTGCATAGCAAAGTGGTGTTTTAGTTGTGAGTGTTTTAAATGTATCCTAGACTTCATTTAGAAGTTTATAAAACATAGACAGGACAAGCTGGGCAATTTTTAATTTTTTTTTTTTTTTAACATAAATGGTATTGCCTAATTTAATACATGAATTTGTGTGTGTGGGGTGTGTTTTATATAGATATTAAACTGCCTTTTCATGCCTTGGATGAGCACACACTCTGCTGGATAAAGCACTGGCTGGGTGAAAGGGCCCAAGGAGTGGTGGGCAATGGAGTTAAATTCAGCTGGTGGCTGGTCACCAGTGGTGTCCCCCAGGGCTCAGTACTGAGACTACTTCTGCTTAATATACTTATTGGTGACCTTGATGAAGACATATGAGTGTGTCAGCAGTAGATTCACAGATGATACCGAGTTAGGTGGTGCTGTTGATCCGCAGGAGGGTAGGGAGGCTCTACAGAAGGATTGGATAGATTGGATGGATGGGACGGGCCAATGTCAATGGTGTGAGCTTCAGCAAGTCCAAATGCCATGTCCTGCGTTTGAGCCATAACAACCCCAAGCAATGCTACAGGCCTGGGACAGTGTGACTGGAAAGCAACCTGGCAGAAATGGACCTGAGGGTTGTAATTGACAAGCAACTTAATATGAGGTAGCAGTGTGTCCAGGTGGCCAAGAAAGCCAATGGCATCCTGTCTTTGTCCACCAGGAACAGAGAGGTGATTGTCCCCTTGTACTTGGCTCTGGGGAGGCCACACCTTGAGTGTTTCATTCAGTTTTGGGCCACTCGTTACAAGAGGGATGTGTAGTTGCTGGAACGAGTGAAGTGGAGGGCAACGATGCTAGGGAAGAGCCTGGAGAATAAATCTTATGAGGAGAAACTGAAGGAGCTGGAAATGGTTAGCTTGAAAAAGAGGAGGCTGAGAGGAGACCTCATTGCTCTCTACAGCTACCTGAAAGGGCATTGCGGAGAGGTTGGTGCTAGTCTCTTCTTCCAGGTAATTAGAACAACAGCGAATGGGCTCAAGCTGTGACTGGGTAGGTTTATACTGGGCATTAGGAAAAAAAAAAAATAATGGAAGGAGTGATAAGGCATTTGAGTGGGCTGCCCAAGGAGGTGGTTGTGTCACCAACCCTGGATGTGTTTAAAAGTCATTTGAATGTGGTGCTTGGGGATATGTTTTAGGGTGAACTTGTAGAATAGGGATATGGGTTGGACATGGTGATCCTGACGGGCTTTGCCAACCACAGTGTTTCTGTGATTGTGTTATTGTTCACATGGCTACGTACTCTGATGCTTCATCTTGTAAAAGCTAATTTTCCAGCTTGAAATTGTTGTCTCAGGATATACCTTTTTACTAAAACCAGAATTATGTCAGCTGAGCAGTCTTTTCCTTCAAAATTGCATTAATTTCTAGTGTCTAGAGAGCTTACTGAATTCAAGGTTGGTAGGGAAATCTCACATCAGTGTCTCTTTTATAATATACATGCTTAAAACATATGTACATATATTCTTTTTTATCTGAGGCCCTTTTTAAAAGAAGTATCTAATCTGGAGATAAAAACGTGGCAATTGTCTAGATTAGTAGGTGAGTGTTGTATGTAACCTGTATGCATATATAAATATAGAGAATTATACAACCACTTTATCAAAATTATTTTTTCTTCATACCTAAAACTTTCCTTGTAGATGTTTGGATCTTCTTTATCTTACACAAAAGACCATTTTGGTCAGAAGCTTCTGAACATGTTGCACTTTACATATAAATTTATCACTTCAAAAGTGTACATGGGTCTGCTCTGTCTATTGACTAAATGTTAGCTCACTCATCTGGCCAGCAAAGCTTATGTGAAGTCCTTACTTACAAGGACTTTGTATCCTTCCCTCCACAATAAAGTGTTCAGTTCCATCTTTCATATTTCTGGAAAACATTGGGCCTTCTAAATTTACTAAGATTGTAATATTTTGTTTTATATTTATATATATATAGATATATAATATATTCGAAGAGGAAAAAAAAAGTCATTAACAGCATTGAACATAGTTTTCAGATTATTTTGGACATAATCTCAATNTATATATATATATAGATGTGCACTACCATTGTTGACCCTTAAAATTACAATACACTGGCTTACTTTTACTTATGTAAATTGAAAACAATTAATCAAATATCTGAAGGGGGCCTACAGGAAGGCTGGGGAGGGACTATTTACGAGGTCTTGTATTGACAAGACAAGGGACAGTGGGTTTAAACTGGCAGAGGGGAGATTTAGACTGGATGTTAGGAGGAAGTTCTTTACAGTGAGAGTGGTGAGACACTGGCACAGGTTGCCCAGGGAGGTTGTGGCTGCTCCCTCCCTGGAGGTGTTCAAGGCCAGGTTGGACAAGGCCTTGAGTGACCTGTTCTAGTGGGAGGTGTCCCTGCCTATGGCAGGGGTTTGGGACTAGATGATCCTTGAGGTCCCTTCCAACCTTACCATTCTATGATTCTAAATTATAAGCAATATACATTGAAGTGGTATTAAAATGTTAAACCTTTTCCTGCATTATTGCACTGGGCAGGTGGTTATGTCAGATAGGATTTTAGAATTTTTTATTATCTTTGCTTATATATATATTTTTGTAGTTTTCCCAATTACATAATAATGATATGAGTGTCCTATTGAAGATTTAGTCTGTTGTAGATATAGGTGATTAAACTGGTCTCTGAACAGTCTGATTTATTCTCACTTCTCAGTTTTATTTTTGGATAGATTGTGAAATGGATTGAAGGATAGGGAATAAAACAAGCTTTGACTTCACATCTGTTCATTAACGCAATATTGTTCTCCAAAGCATTAAAAAATCTTACCACTACCTTCTGTCTACACCACTATGTTTTCTTAGGGGTATCTTCCTTTTTTTTGGACTGACCTACTTCCCTAGCTCTTAACTATTCAGATCTGTGAGAACATACTAACATATGAGATCATATTTAACTGCTTGTAGCATTATCACATCTGAACTGTTATTCTTGAGATAAATGAGGGTAGAAAAGTTTAAACTCTTCAGAAAGTGATTATCCAAGGTGAATTAGGTGACTTGAGCTCTTATGATGTGTATTTCTCTTTGTGGACTAACTTAGATGTGTACAACTGCACCGTTTGGTGAGATGAAACTGAAATCCACTTCCAGTACTTAACTGTCACGTGTATGCTAAAACTGTTACTGAACATGTGCAAAATAATGCCTAGTTTACATGTGTACATGCATGTATATGCAACCTGGCACATACTTTAGTAGTGGTACGTTTAGAACAGATATATATATATATATATATAGATAGATAGATAGATATAGTTATAGTTATATATAGTTATATATATATATATATATATAACTATTTCAGAGTGTATTCAGAAGATACTGTTCAATAAATCCATAAACCCAGAGAAAAGTAAAATTCTTGTAGTGTAAAGATGCTTCATAGGTCTTAGGTTGCTTGTTTTCCTGCTGGTATTTAATGGTCTTAGCAAAGTGATGCAAATAGTTATAAAACTATCTTACTGTCTTTAATCTATTCACCAAATCAATCTTGTAACTGCTTTCAGTTCCATCTTAGATCTCGTGAACTGGGATTTTTGTATACGTAAACTATAGGTAGTCCACTTAGGTGTTTGAGGATGAGTAGAAACATGAAAAAAACAAAACAAAACCAAAAAACCCAAACAAACAATCTTCCTTCTTTGATGTGTTATTTCTGAGAATAAAGGACAAATGTCTCCCCAGTGCAGTCTCACCTTATGTTAGGGTTAGGTGTCCCAGTTTCAGTGGGACAAAATATTTACATCCATGCCAGCACCTGAGGCCATTTATTCAAACCCACTCACCTTTGTACTTGGGTACTGGAAGAATAGCTATGCCGACTTTCTGATTCTATGATTTCATGCTGATGCTGAGAAAAGGCCAGAAGAAGCTTTACAGTTGTAGTCCTGCACTTGTATTTCTGTAGATATAGCATCTTAGAAATCTCACACCTGAGAAAACATTACCCTTATCTCAGTATGGCTGTAGAGTGTGAAAGTACAGTTCTTGGGTCTGTGTCTTCCACTGAAGACAGAATTACTTATGGACTTCAATTGATGCAGTGTGAGGGAAAAGCTTCTAGTATGGAGTTAAAGAGAACAAAAACCAACAATCAACCAAACAGAAAAACAAACATCCTGTATCTAGGATGTTTGCATCCTAGATGCAGAAAAGCAAAAATCCTATATCTGTCTATATTTGCATGTAGGGTTTTGTGGCAGCGGGTCCTTTCAGCTGCAAATAATGTATTTCCCAGAACCACTGTCAATGTTTATAGGTCACATTATGATGTCACACAAGAAAATTGATGTTTTGTCTCCTAATATAAAAACCTTGATGTACTTAGAATAAAGTATGGTCTCTTCCATTAGAATTGCAGAAGTATTTATCATCACATCCTATGTATATCCTGTAAATTGTCTTTCTTAGTAGTATACTGTTTTATCCTGAATCTTGGTCTTCTATTCTGTATGGCTTATTAAAAAAAAAATAAATCAATAGTATTGTGCTGCTTCAGTATTTATGTCTCCTGTAAGGGTTCCTTTGACTATTCATTGATTTTGTGTAAGAAGTTGACAGGTGCTGAGGAGTGCTTTGATGGTACACTGTCTAACTTCTCACTCTAGGTTTTCTCAGATCTAGTTCTTTTAATCTCTGCTGTGTTCAGCAGCAGCGTTTGCTTGTAGCCAGTGTAAAACATCTTCCATATCCTTTTTAAATATATCTAATCTATAAAAGCACTTGAGTATAATGATGGAAAGATGTTGTTTCTTCCTCTGATTTTACTTCATTCTCTTACCTTTTGTTATCTGTTAAGTTTTTTTAAATCTCTTTTTGTTAGTTGTTTTATTTCAAAAATCTCTTGAGGCCACATGATTTGCCTGGATTAATTTCCTTTAGCATAAAGCCAGCACAAAGTAAGGCCTTTAGAGAAACAGTTGACCTGAGGCCTTAGGGATGAGGTGGGAGCCATCTATATCACACTCTGCAAATAAAAGTTCTTAAGCTAGAAAGAGGACCAGCTGCAGAACCAGCACTAGAACAGTAGATTTTTATTTTATTTTATTTTTGCATTTAAGTCTCTATAGTTAAAAAAAAAAAAAATTAAAAATAATAGCCTGGTGTACTTAAATCAATAATGTAGTTCTATGATCAAAATATTTCTTTTTTATTTCTTGATCTAAGCACAGATGAAAAAAATCCCAATATTTGCTAATTTACTCCATACTAAACCTAGGAACATAGGTAAGGGCAATTTTGAAAACAACTAGTGCAGATACTTTAGGAATAGGGAGGTAATCTGGGTGCCTATGGATTTTGAGAGTGTATTTCCTTTTAGAAAGGCAATGTCTAAGAAAATATTGCAATTTTTCAACTGTCACCACTGGGTTGGTCTTTTCCCAAATGTAGCACTGAATTTTAACGTAAACTTTAAAATCTTAACAGGCAAAATATGTTGATGAAATATATGTTGGCATTTCTACTACTGGTTAAACCTTACCAGAGTGAGTGTGGATTGATATGCCCTGCAAGCAAAAGAGGACAGAATATATTCTTATGACTTATGAAATTTTTATTCTGGTTTCTCATGGAATTCAGATCTCAGCATATTGGATTTCAGTGTGCTTTCAATGATGTATGATGGACAACCTGTTTCTTTTCCTTTTAAATTCTCTATCAATATAAAAATAATTAAATTAACAATACCACCTCCAAAAAACCTTTTATTTTAAAACTGCTGTCATCTCAGTATGCAGATATACTATTCAGCAGGGGTTTTTTTTGCTTGTTTGGTTGGGTTTTTTTAATTGTTTGTATTTAGGTTTCTCTTTTTCTTTTGTTTTTCATTCTGAACGAAGCAAGGGATAAGCACTACTGTTTCTCAGTACAAAGGAAACACCAGATAAGATTCAACTGTTCAGCAGTTTTAGAGTAAACATGTCATGATTCTTTTAATTTTCCAGGTTCCATAAATGTGTGGCAACATTTTACACAGCTGCAGGGTGTGTGAAAATAAACAGTTTTGGCCACTTCCCCCTTACCTTGGTTTTGCAGAATTAAAATGAAGATATGAATCTTACTTCTTTCTTTTTTTTTTTTGTCAGGTGTATAAATTGATCTCAATACTTGCTTTTGAAAATTGTTTTCCATCAAAGGTACACAGTATGAACTTACTAGGTAGTTGGTACTCTAATTTGTATATACCTCCATGATAAAATTTACCAAGTATTTTAGAATGCATTTCCTGATACATGTTTTTGTTTGTTTGTTTGTTTGTTTTTTAACTAGTGAAAAAGGCCATAGATTTTAAATCTAGAGGATTTAAGTTGTTTCCAGGGAAAGACAACAGCAACAAGTTTTCTATCTGTGAGTGTACCCCTTTTTTGTTACTTTTTTCTAGTACAAGAGTGAAGTTTGTGCTGTCTGTGTTGTGTGTTTGCAAAATTGTTTATGTATTTATGGTGATACAACTGACTTCAAGCTGTTTCTTCTGTTTGCATGGTGGATTTCTAGATATCGTTCTACTCTAAAGGCAGGTTTCTATAAATCTGGCATTGTGAAAAGACACATTATTTTCTTGGCAATTACTCAATATTTGCAAAGAAAGAAATATTCAGCCTCTGAGATGTCAACTGAAATCTTAGTGAACAAGAGATGTATTTTAATTGAAAATTAGTACTATCAGCAAAAATCTATGCAAACCAAAGCATTCATTTATAAGTGTGCAAACATCTTTGTTTCTTCACCTGACACGCAAGGTCACATTCTGAATGTTTTTTCCAGCATTAATTTTGACATTTTGAACTGGTTAATTAACTGTAGCTTTAAAACTTTCTGGAGATGCTTAGTGCCTTCAATTTTAATCACAGAAACTAGAAACTGAAAGTGCTTGGTGTCATGGAGGCCCAATCTTGATTAACTCATAAGGAGGAGTCAGACAACATCCTAAGACAAATGAAACAAGTGTGACTCTAAAGGCATTAAAGAGGCTGTCTTGTGCAAAAGAATATGCCATGTTTATAGAGTTACTTTTTGCACTAGAACCACATTATAAAAATACAAAAGAATTGGTTAAAATAAAGATGGACTACATGCTTAGCCTGTGTCTGCTTGTATCATGTTTCATTATTCCTCGCAGGAATTGAAGGACTTGCTATTGGAGCTCCTTAAGCTGGACACCTTTGCAGTATTTTTTCATTTTAAATGCCAGTGATGAATTCAATTTTCAGAATTCATCAGGGCTTATTGGTCTAATTCTCAGTGAATTTTTTAAGTTTCAGATTTTAAACTGCCAACATCTGAGGCATGATTATTTTATTAAGAGGTGTCTTCAAGCAGCAAGGTCCTTTAACGTTTACTGATTCAGAGAAGTTAAAGCAGAACATATTTCTGTTCAGTTCTATAATGTAGCATATTGCCATATTCAACTTTTCTGTAAACTGTCACATCTCAATAACTCCTTAAAACATTTCTGGTTTATTTGAAAGCTTGCATCAAGATATTTAAAAATAATCATTCTCTTTATGTATATTGGATGACAGGAAGCTAGAGTGATTATACAATAAAAAGTGAGGTAATTACAGTAGTGTTTATAAGGTACATCACTGAGGAGTCTGTCTCATGGTCTATCTGTGCTTTTATAGTTACAAATGAGAACAGGGCATATCATTTAGGAACTGTTTTGCACAAATTGTGAATATCCCACCATATAAAGATTAACAGTAACTGCAAATTATAGGGTGCATTTGTGATATCTAAAGGTGATAGAATGTATCAATATATTTTTGAAGTCCTTTATCTAATTTTGTATGTTGTGATATTCTGTGTAAAGCTGGCAGCTTCTGTAGTTTGTTTTATTGGTCATGCAGAACAGCTTACCCATATGAATCAAGAACAAGCGGAGGTGAAATTTTTACCTTTAGTTATCATAATCTTGTCACAAAAATCCAACTAAGATAATGTAAAGCATGCATTTAGTTAACTAGCAGCTAAGGAAATTGAAGGGGAGGTATTTCATGAAAAGCCAATGTATTTTATCTGTTGACTTCAGATAAAATTCCCATTATGCCCTCACCTGGATTTGTGCTTGCATTACAATGACAGATAGGGTCCTTCAAAAACCAGGATGACCATCATTCAATCAAGTGTTAGGGGAAATAAGATAGGGCTAAGTGACTACCTATTTTATATTATTCTTTGTATGTCTTTAGAAATTAACATCTAACATTTCCTCATGTATATTTTTTTTCATATTTTACCTTTTTCTAGTGTATCAGATTTATAACATCCAATACTAATGCATAGGTGATTTGCACAGAATGCTAATATCTGATATGATGACACTCTTTGAAATAAGTATGTATCAACTTCATTTTGCAAGTGTTCAGATTAAAAAAAAAAAAAAGAAATCATTGTGAGACAAAATTAAATCTGGATTAGAACTCTGGAATTTCATGCTCCCAGCTTCATGACCAGATCATGAATGAATAAGCATTCATTCTTAGAGGAGCTTTTAATTTACTACAGGAAAACCTTTCATTGTGTGACTATCTGGAGTGTAAAACTAGGGAATGTCTGTGGGTCTACATAAAGTTTCAGTAGACTGAAAAATCAAACACTGTGTTGTGAAAAAGAGTATCAATAAGAAAAGAAATAATAATTAAAGGAAAAAAAAAGTTGTGCATTTATATTTTGCTAAGTGCTTAACAGAGACCTGAATGAGTGTAAATTTATGCTTAAATGCATTTCTGATTTGGGATCAAATCAGAAATCAGTTTAATGACTTCAACTTTATAGCCTTTCTTCTGAATTTTTACTGTGTCTTGTTTTAATTTTCTCGCTGTAATTTCATTAATTTTCTTTAGCATAAGCCTTTTTATTTTTTAGTCATCAATATTAATGCATCCATAATTTATAATTTTTAAACCCATTCCCTTAGATATTTTTTTGAATGGAAGTTTAGATGGATGTCAAAGTTTCAATTTTTGGTAGAAATTAAATTATATAATAGTTCTTGTGCTTCGAAATGCAATAAAATATTCCTCCTTTATTTGAATATTCACTCTGTTATCCAACTATGAGCAAATACAGTGTACAATAATAAAATAATTATTTCAATTACTATAACATGAATTGCAATAAATGGAAATAGTTCAGCTTGAATAGGAAAGAGTTTCTTCTGTGTGCATAAATATATGATACAGGCTCAGAATGGAACCATTTTATTTTAATTTCTTTAATATTATTATCAGGCACCATGAATAATTTCCTTACAATAGTTTTAACGTGTGTTTAATATCAGAAAACTTAAAAAGCTGACAGAAAAATGAGGTGATTTTGTCCCTGCTTGTTCTCAGGTATACTTCCTTTCCCTTCCTGCATTATTCAGTGAATCCCAACTGTTCCCTCCAAGTTTTTTTGAACTATAGAAAATCATCCAGATATGTCCCACAGAATTAATTCTAAATACTCATCCAACAAGTTCCAGCTAGATGGCCTTGTGAAATGCAGTTTATGAAGCTGTATTTCTTAGAAACATATATATTCCAACACCAGTAAAACCTTGGGTTTCTATAGCTGATATCACACCTACAAATACTGGGGGAGGAAAAGACTGAACCATGGTAATATGAATGGCTCGAAGAAAGAGCCCTTCTGACCCAGAAGTCCACTGAGCGTAGAGTTGCAGAAGCACAGAGGTTGATTTAGTTTGCTATTAGAACAACCATGAACATGGTCGAGGTCCTTCAGGGCAGAGAGGGATAAATAGTGTGGTTAGAGCTGTCAAAGGCAGAACAGGATAGGGTTTTTTAAGCAGTGTGCTAAGTTGAGATGTTTTCATGTAACCCTCTGCAACGTTTTCTTTGCCACCCTCAGGGATACCAAACCAGTTCATCCCTTTTTGTGTGCATAGAAGACAAATTTCAAGCACGGAAAAGCCCACAAATATTTTGACTGTTATTGTCCTTCATTCAAAGCTGAAATGTGATGAGCATCCTTTAGAAGTATAGTTAGAAAGTTGTTTTTTTTTTTTTTTTTTTTTTTTTTAAATTAGGTAGGTTCAATTTACAACATAACATGATTTGCCTAAGTATGAGGAAAATTGAATGGAAATCTAAAATCCAATACTGCAGATCCATTGGAGTAGATCATCAGGAATAAAAATCACTGAAGATGAAAATCTCTTTTCCTTAGTATAAATCTTAGTGTCATGTCAGCTTCTGGTTAGGAAAAAAAATTATTTTCTTCTATCAGTTTATGAATTTACTAAGTAATAGAGGACCAACCTGTTCTGGGAAACTTTCACCTCCAGGTTCAATGAGATTCAACTATTAAATACAAAAGCTGGAGAATGATTTTGGCTTAAAATTATTTTTGTGTGATATGTTTTTATAAGCTGTAAAGACTATAATCAAGTATATAACTCATTGAAAGATACAAATTAAAAAGGTAGTTGAATATATTGAGGGTGAGATTACTACATGTAAATTTCTGGAAGAACTCACTGCAAGGTTAAGAGGAAGTTTGTCTCTAAAGATCCATTTGAGTTTATTGTAAAATAAATATATGCAAATTAAGCTGGCATTTTGACTTTACCTTCAGATAATCATATTTTGGGGATATCTGCATTTTCAATACTGATTAAAGACAAATCTGTCATCACGAGCCTGTGCATTTAGCTTTTATTATAATTGAAGGAGAAAAGGTCACCACTTAGTGGAGATGACATTTATTAGCTTATGTTCAAAGTGAAGTTTTACAGCCTTAAACTTGATGAACGGTCCTTTAAATGTTAATGCTTGTAAAAGAATAGTATAATAGCATGGATTCAATAACATTACAAATAAACAAAATAGCTCATTAGTATGATTTAGAAAATAAAAAGGAAAAAAAAAATACAAAACAC
Organism: Eubucco bourcierii; assembly: GCA_013396675.1. NCBI lineage: Eukaryota > Metazoa > Chordata > Aves > Piciformes > Ramphastidae > Eubucco > Eubucco bourcierii. The sequence continues at coordinate 15,316 of VWZE01014696.1, read as the reverse complement.
AAAGCACAGAAAAAAAAGCCAGGGAATACATGCTTTGATTATTTTCAGGATTCTCTAGATTTTATAGGTGATCATATGATGTAGAATGATTTGCTTTAAAGCATGTAAAATGGAGATTATGCACTTTTTTGGGGGGGGTATTTGTTAATTGCTTATCTCTGTATTTCCTAAAAACTGTATTATCTTTTTGGTTTTGTTGTTTGTTTTATTTTGGTTTCTTTGTCTTTGTTTTTGCAGTAAATGAGGGAGGTATTAAACAGGCATCCAATTTGTGTCCAGATCCTGGAGAACCAGAAAATGGAAAACGGATAGGCTCAGATTTTAGGTAAAATATAAATCCTACCATTGTATCATTAATACTGAACTTAGGATATGTGTGAAGGTGGAAAATGTAACATTGTATTGCTGTTTGTTGAACTACTGTTTCAAACCTGAACTCAGTGAAAAATAGCATGTGACTCTGCGCAAAATTTAGTGCTAGTTAACTTGTACTTAGTAAGAAAAGAAGATAAAATATCTACTTGGAAATGAACATGTATCTCTGATTATCTGGCTAAAATTAGATTAGTTTTATTTATTTATTTATTATTTTAGCCTGGGAGCAACAGTGCAGTTCTCCTGTGATGAAGATTACGTGCTACAAGGTTCAAAAAGTATCACCTGTCAGAGGATAGCCGAAGTTTTTGCTGCATGGAGTGATCATAGACCTGTATGTAAAGGTAAGGACGATTCTTACCCTTATAGTAATTTGTCCATTTTACATCTAGCTGTAGTTTGATAACCAATCCTATTAAATGAAGTACCTGAATTTTCAATTCTACTGTCTCTATTTTGTTTGTAAAGAAGGTCTCACCTATACTGTTTTGTTTACTATGATCTTATGGCCTTCTAATATCTGAAAAGGACCTACAGGAAGGCTGGGGAGGAATTATTGCAAAGGTCTCATAATGACAAGACAAGGGGCAATGGGTTTGAACTGGCAGAGGGCAGATTGAAACTGGATGTTAGGAGCAAATTCTTTACAGTGAGGGTGGTGAGACACTGGCACAGGTTGCCCAGGGAGGTTGTGGCTGCTCCCTCCCTGGAGGTGTTCAAGGCCAGGTTGGATGAGACCTTGAGTGACCTGTTCTAGTGGGAGGTGTCCCTGCCAATGGCAGGGGGTTGGAACTAGATGATTTTTGAGGTCCCTTCCAACCCTACCATTCTATGATTTTATGATTCTAAGAACAATGTTTGATTTTACACTCACCAACTTCATAGAACTACCCAATTCCACTTTGAAGGGCAGAGGACCACTATTAAGAAAGTTATTAGGAGTTGATACAATGCCATATGGTGAAGGGACAGACAGATAGTATAGATATTATACTTTGTCAAATATCATATGCCTTAGAGTGTCATTGGTTGCATTAGGATTATTGATTTAAATAACTGGTGTGTTTTAAATTTTGTTCTTGTGATTAACAAGGTGTTTCAGCTAGACTCTGAGATATACTAAAACAGGAACATAAACATTTCTTCTAGACTAATAATTATGTTTTCTCTAAGTTTCATGCACAGAAACATACAATAAACATTTGGAAAGAATTTTGCATAAGTATCACACAGTAACAAGAAGAAAATAGCTGCAAAAATATATGCACATCTGCTTGTTGAATTTGTGTGTCTGTGTACAAATAATGGGGGAAGACAAATTAGGAAATCATGCATAAATGTTATTTTGTGCAAAAAATTAATATTTTGCTTCTGAACTGATAACAGCTTTACAGATAGTGAGGGAACAGGTGGTATATTAGCTACTTCACCCATTATTCTTCAAAATATCACTGCCAGCGCAGCTTTTTACCACGTGATGCTTCTTATGTCAACTGTACAACTTGCAATTGTTTTCGTTCGCTTATATAAATGATATTGTGTACAGACCAAAAATCCCACGGCAATTTTTCAAAATGCCATGTGAATTTCAGTAATTAGTTACATCTGTATACTCCAATTGGGTAGAGCTCTCAACAGGAACTTTCCAGTTATGTTGGATACATTAGATTTGTCATCATAAATCCTAAGGACTTGTTCTCGTAGGGCAGATGAGTGGCGGAGTATAACCGCCTGCCAAAAATGAAAGATTAAGTCTCTTAAGGAGTTATCATGTAATTCCAGGTGGAACTGGCATAAGATCATATTCATGAAAGTGAATCTGGGATAAGTCTGAAGAATTTCTGGAGAAGAAATGTAATAAAAATGTGAGAAAGTAAACTGCTGTGTCACTTCCAAAAAGAAAAAAAAAAAAGAAAAAAATATTAACATCTTTTAGACTTTCTGGAGATTTGGATTTTCTGAACTTTTTGACTTCTAGAAGAGATTATGAGCAAGCTGGAAATTTATGCCAGGTACCCTGGCTAGATTTAATTACAGTTGGAATACCTTGTAAATTTTCAACAGTTATCTTTCCTTTTTAATCTTACATAAATAAATAAATAGATAGATAGATAGACAGGTATGTAGGTAGGTAGGTAGGTAGATAGATGATAGATAGATAGATAGATAGATAATAAAAAGATATATTTTAATTTGTATCATGCCAGCAAAATAACAGTTGGTCAGGTAGATGGAATTTTGGAAGAGGGAACCCATACAATCAAGGTGTTTGCTCCATTGTGATTTACAGACAAGATATAGTGAAAAGAATTTGGAGCTATAAGGGAAGTATTACTTCATGTTGTAGGTGAGCAAAGAAATCGACATAATCAGTAGCAGAAAATTAACCAGTTGCTTTCTGTATTTTATTAGTAATTTAAAGTGAATTCATCCTCTTGGACACTTGTTTTTTTTCAGATGGGCTTGTTCAAGATCAGTGCATCATGAAAGTTGGGGATTCAAAAATATGTTGTAACTTAACTGGCCTCATGCATAACTTGTAGCATACCATTGTTCCAGGACAGCAGAATAAAACCCAATGTCTTCCAATCCTTCATGAGAAAAGAAAAAGATGTCTAAAGAAGTGATGTGAGAATCTTTGCCAGGTTATTTATTACCCAGTGAGCTATGATTGAAGTCTGTTATTTGAAAGATTAAGATTTCTGCAGTTAGTTATTTCTTAGCCCAATAAATGCTTAATATATATAGCTTTAATAACATGATTGCTTCCACTGACTTCTGTGCTGGTTTGGGCTTCAGACCAGCACAACTTCATTCAAGGGAGAAAATTTAAACATGTCAGGATTGAGTCCCCACTTATTTATCTTCCATGAGCTTCGGTATTCTCCTATAGGGCAATGCTGTTATCACAAAGCCAACTTGCTTAAGCAGAGACAGTTACCTACTTTATGGAACTATTTTCAGTTGATAAATCTCTTCCTCTCATTTATGTTTCAGGAAACGAAACAGATAGATCTATTCATGGTTGGTCGATTAGCCTTTTTATTTTCACGCCTGCTGCTCCTGTTTTCTGCTTGCTTCTTTCTCAGACCCTGTGAAACATTTATGAATGCTGTCTTTTATAAGTCTTTTGGCAAGTGCTACAAAAAGTACTATATTTTGGAAAAGCTCATCTAATCTGTAGAAAGGGAAAAGTATTTTCTTAAAATAATTCTTTGTATCTGAGAAAACTAAGATGGGATTTATCATTTAAATCGTGACCGTCTCATTAATAAGCAAGCCACAAAGTAATTGTATTGCTTGTAGAAAAAGGAGCAAATGATACTGTATATTTGAATTGAGTTCTGAAAAATGTGGAACACAGATTTTGTTATGCTTTGTATTACTGTTTTGATCAGTTTATTTCACTGACTAAAATGATTTTTTTAAAACACCACCTGAATTTCAGGACTGTCAAAGCGTTTCTTAAAACAACAAAACAGAGGAAGTACATAAAACTCACATTAAATAAAGCAAAAGGTTTATGTAGCTCACTTCTTATGTGTCTCTAATAATCAATAAAAAATGAATAATAATCATCTTGGCACTTTGAAGGTTGTGGTGATTGAGGACAAATCTTCATGTGATTCACACAAAATCAGAGGAAAAGACAGGGAACCTGTGAGACTTATTGAGATAAATAATACAGGACCATAACAAAAATTTGGATGGTGAAGGAGAAAACACAGTATTGAGGTTCAGATGCAAACCTAAATTAGTGGGAAAAGAAATTACATAATCTTTTTGATTGTGTTTGATTGGAATGTTGTAGATTATAGGCTTAAACTTAAAATATTTGTTCATTAGAATATGATGTAGTCATATTATAGTGAAACATTGCTTTCACTATACTCATTCCTGAACAAAAAGTACCATGGTTTTCCAAAAAAGCCACAGATGCATTTTCTTCCTCAGTCACAAATGCAATGAGAGCAAATATAACCAACAAAATCCTAAAGCTGTACATTAAAATCCTAAAAGTGCACATTTTTCTCCCTTCCATCTCAAAGAATCATAGAACCATAGAATGGTAAGGTTGGAAGGGACCTCTAGAATCATGTAGTTCCAACCCCCTGCCATTGGCAGGGACACCTCCCACTAGAACAGGTCACTCAAGGCTTCATCCAACCTGGCCTTGAACACCTCCAGGGAGGGAGCAGCCACAACCTCCCTGGGTAACCTGTGCCAGTGTCTCACCACCCTCACTGTAAAGAATTTGCTCCTAACATCCAGTTTCAATCTGCCCTCTGCCAGTTCAAACCCATTGCCCCTTGTCCTGTCATTGCAAGACCTTGTCAATAGTCCCTCCCCAGCCTTCCTGTAGGCCCCCTTCAGATACTGGAAGGCTACTCTAAGGTCTCCTTGAAGCCTTCTCTTCTCCAGGCTACAGAGCCCCAACTCTCTCAGTCTGTCCTCAAGAAGTTCAATACTAAGCCAAAACACGGTGTTTTATGTTGTCAGAAGCCTTCTTAAATTGTAAATAATTATAGCTAATAGCCTCATCTTCACAGCTTCTCATATTTGTATTTTCAAACGAATGAAGACTCAGGTTTTGATCACTCCTTTCACCTCCTTGCTGAGACTTAGAGAACCAGGTGATTGGTTTAATTCATTGGAATCTTTGTTTGCTTGGTTTTTATTTTGATCTTTTTGGATTTCAGACTATGATACTGAAAGCAAATGCCAGGTATATTTCAAATGAGTGTGACTAATAGGAGTCAAAGACTTAAATCAGGACTGTTTCACTCTAGAATGGCCTGGCTTTCCTTTCAGATATGCACTGTGCAAGTACCCTGAGACATGACATCAGACACAATTCATAACTGTCACACAAAGATCTGCTTTACACCCCCAATCTTCCCCAGAGGCTGAGCTCACATGCTCATATAGAGCAGCAGATTGTCTAGAGCACTCAGTGTTCTCCCCTTCCTAACTTGCTTCCCACACATGGATATGGGTGGCAAAGTAATGTAGTTTCATATGAAAACCGTGCATGAAAAGCTATCCTCAGCAGTAGTCCCACTCATGATTTCAATGGCTTCAGCTGCTGATGGGGAGGGAGACTTTCTCTCATCTCCTTCCTCTCTTCTTGTTTTCTGGTGTGATTAAGCAGACTTTCCAACAGTGTTTCTTCCCTGAGGGAAGAAAGGAGGCTGAAAGGAGTTCAGGTGGAGTGGAAATGGCCACATTCTTTCTAGAGGGTCATGAGAGGGATGGAACAAATCTTCATCCAGCAGTAGCTGAACTTGCATTCAATATTGATCAAATAAACATATTTAGAGAAAAAGTAATAAAGCTATATTGTAATTTTGCATATCTTAGTGTGATTTTTTTTTTTAATTCAGTTAGGTAAGATTCTCTGCCAGAATACAGAGAAAACAATAATTATTTCATTTCTGCAATTTATTTGTGGTGTCATAATAGCCATGGGAGAAATAGGATAAGTTCATGTTTAGCTTAAGTTGCTTGTCAGTTCTACAGCTTCACGCAGGGAGTTCTACAATAATCCATTCAGCAAAGATTTGAAATCAAGGAACCAACAAGAAAACTTCTATTGACTTCCTCAAACTATGAATTTTGTGCCTTAAAATTTTATTCACAAGCAGAAAGGACATGGATTATGTCTTTGTGTTGTTTGTGATGTGAGATGCTGCCTACAGTAAATAAGAACATCTGTTTGTTTGGAGTTTTTTTTTATGCTACTGTAAATGACCATAAAGACTTTGATTTGTAAATAAATATTCTTTGTAACCTCTATATACAAAAAAATTGTTTTGTGTAAGTCTAATTTATAAAAGTTTTCTTTAACATTTTCAGTGTTTCAGCTGTTGGTTCAATGAGTCAGATAGTGGCTGTAGAAGAAGAAATGTTGCTATGCCACACACCAATACATAGCCACATAAAAGGCACAGTGATAAAAGTAATCTTCATGTTCTACTCCACAAATTTTTGTCCTTTAAGACATTAGTGAAGGAAATGACATAGGTTACTCGAAGTTTTCAAAAGAATTTCTCTTGCTGTGGTTACTCATTTTACTCCAAATACATTAAAGAGGTTTTTTTTTTAAAGGACACAAGAAAAAAATCTATTTTGCTTTGTCAGAAAAGCTAAAGATGAACTTTCTATGATCTTGTGTGAAGTGATTCTGTGTTTTGTTGATAGTATTCTAATCCTTCACATCTTGATTTAGATATTAGAGCTGGCTTTCTTAACCTGCTGTGTGTGGGTTGTATATGATTCAAAAGGTGAACTTTTTTTTTTGTTGCAGTCAAGACTTGCGGATCCAATCTTCAGGGACCTGGAGGCACTTTTACATCCCCCAATTTTCCATTCCAGTATGACAGCAACGCTCAGTGTGTGTGGGTCATCACAGCTATCAATACTAACAAGGTACATTTAAAGCTCTGTCTCTACTTTTTAAAAAAAGCACAAAACCCCATGTGGACCATGACATTTTTTGCTAATACAGTTTGTCTCTACAGTCTAGCTGCTGTGCTTGGTGCATTGCAGACATTGCTACGAAATGGTTGATATTAAATGGATATGGACAGGTGTTAAAGTCTGTTGTTACCCCCAAGAGTGTTTTGCTTTTCACATGAAAATTAGATGCTATCGTGTTTTTATGTGATTCTCTAAATGAATTCCCAGAAGCAGCTACCTAATAGTAGGAAGCAATGTCATGGGTCCACTAATACTGTGCTATAATCAGGAAAGTTTTGCTGTATATATGAATGTCTACATCATATTTTGTCTTAGACTACTTGAGAAACCAGTGAAGTTCCTCAGTTCACTTCAAAGATTATTCTGAAGTTGTGTAATTTATTTCATTGTCTGAACAACTGTATTAAACCTCATAATTTATACCTACAATGTGGAGCAAAAGTACTAGGAGTTCTGATAATGCCAGATGAGTCAAAGTAGAGCAATAAAACTAAGTAATGACACCAGTTGTCTTTAAATTCAGGAGCTAGGCACCTGGCAGCAATAGTTATATTCTGTTTCCAGGTGTGTCATTTCATCTGAACTGAGCATAATGAACTTGTTTAGATGTAATAAAACAAAAATTAGTTGTAAAGCTCAGGAATTTTTTATAAAGGACTATCAACATCTGTGTTTTCCGGTTCGGGGATATATTCCATCTCCTGATTTCTCTCTCATATTGCCACCTGCATCATACTCCATTAATTGGTCAGAGAGACCTAGAAGACTTAACACCTGAGTGTATCAGAAGACTCAGTTTTAAAATCTGATTACATTTCAGAAGGCATTTAGATGCACTGATGCATTTTTCAAAATCCAGTGTGGAATCCATCCTTATTTTAATTTGTAAGAAGGAAAAAGATAATTAATCAAGTAGTTAAAATATTTACAATGAGAACAGTAGATGGGGGAGAGAGAAGGCAGTGTGAGAGAGGGTTGGTTGTTTCTCTTATCCTTGTTCCAAGAACTGATAATCTCTTTTATCCAATTTATAGATAATCAAAAGCTGTTCCTTGACCTTTCTCAGCAAATCTTTATTGTTAACTTTAGGTTTCTGAATGCATGATATATGTGATAACTTAGGGAACTAACAGTTCCCTGAGAGTTGGGGAAAGAAGTCTGGGGTCTGGAACACAAGTGCTATGAGGAGTGTCTGAGGGAGCTGGAGTTGTTTAGCCTGGAGAAGAGAAGTCTCAGGGAGTCCATATTGCTCTCTACAACTACTGAAAGGAGGTCGTTACCAGTGAAGGTTGGTCCCTTCTCCCAGGCAACTGGTGACAGAACAAGGGGACACAGTCTCAACCTGTGTCCAGTTCTGGGCCCCTCAATTCAAGAGAGATGTTGAGGTACCGGAGTGTGTTCAGAGAAGGGTGACAAAGCTGGTGAAGGACCTGGAGCACAGCCCTGTGAGGAGAGGCTGAGGGAGCTGGGAGTGTGCAACCTGCAGAAGAGGAGGTTCAGGGCAGACCTCATTGCTGTCTACGACTACATGAAAGGAGGTTGTAGCCAGGTGGGGTTGGACTCTTCTCCCAGGCAACCAACAACAGAATGAGTTGTGCCAGGGGATGCCTAGGCTGGATGTTAGGAGGAAGTTCTTGCCAGAGAGAGTGATTGGCATTGGAATGGGCTGCCCAGGGAGGTGGTGGAGTTGCCGTCCCTGGAGGTGTTGAAGAAAACCCTGGCTGGGGCACTTAGTGCCATGGTCTGAAGGACTGGGTATGGCTGGGTGATAGGTTGGGCTGAATGAGCTTGGACATCTCTTCCAGCCTGGCTGATTCTATGAAGCTGCACATGGAGAGGTTTAGGCTGGATGTTAGGAAGAAGTTCTCCTCGGAAAGAGTGATTGACATTGGAATGGGCTGCCCAGAGAGGTGGTGGAGTCACTGTCCCTGAAGGTGTTTAAAAAGAGACTGGATGAGGCACTTGGTGCCACAGATTAGTTGATTAGATGGTGACTCTTGCTTTTGCCCTTCCAAAGTATGGGCTACAAAATGATGTCTTTAAATGTAACAACAGGGCAATATATCAGTGCAATCACAATTTGGGTTAAACTTAACTAGAGTTCAAGTCTTAAGAATTACACTTGCTGATCTTTTTCTAATCCATAGTGACAAAAACATTGTGGAAAGTGCCATTGCTAGAATGACAGCCTTTCTGACACATCTCAGTCATATTCATACCATATATCATACACCATCACATGTTAAGGACAAAAATAAGCAAAAGGATTCCTTCTGTAAAAAAAAAAAAAATCCATCTGTTTTCCAAAATTGTACAGAGAAATTAAATATATGAGATCATTATTAAATTTAGATAGATCAGAAAAATTAGGTCAGGTTCTGTAAGTTCTACATGGCAGGAGGGGAGGAGAGGAGAGGGGAGGGGAGGAGAGGAGAGGAGGGGAGGGGAGCGGAGAGGAGAGGAGGGAGGAGAGGAGAGGAAATTTACATGGCTATGTATTCTTTTATGTTTGTCACTTTCATGTTATAAATTTAATATTCAGTGAATTTCAGGCAAAAAAATATTCAAATATTCTTACTCTCTGCATGAATGTATTCTGTAGAACCTATTTAGAATAGGTTTCAAAAGTTGGGCTGTGATTGAATTGTTTTTGTCTGTTGTATTTTGAAATCGATAATGATTTATGCTTAATGGTTTGGAGGTAGTTGGGGTTAATTTTTGGGTTTGGATCTGTTGAATTAAAAAATGTTATTTTTACTAAGTTGTTTTGGTTTGTTTGTTTGGGTTTTTTGGGTTTTTTTTGAGGATATAAAATATTTGTAGGAAGTCTGTAATCTGAATTTTGTCACCTGAAAATTTATGACAACCATCACTAACTGCTGTAGTCCTTAACTTTCTGAGAAACTTAAAATATCAAGAAAAATCCTTACAGTATATTCTGCAAGTCTGAAGAACTTTATTGAACCAGTGATTTGCAAGTGAATTGCTATTTAATTTGTAATTTTTTAAATTTTTTTTTTAAATGTTCTTACATTCTTACCTTCATTTCCTCCTTCATTATGTTGCTGTTTTCCTCCTGAAAAACTTTCATCTTTTCATTTCTGGTCTTTTGGTGCATTTTAGGCCAAGCCAAAAATAAGCCAAACAAATTCAGGAAAAAGCTGACTGTTTATATTCAATTTACCACAGCTGTGTTATTTTGTTAACTATGTCAAAACTGTCAGTGGAACATTTCCTAAGCTTGCTGTCAAACCTAAACACATATTTATTCATGCTAGCATTATAAATCTCAAGCAAGCTGGGTACTTTAGCATGAGTTCAAACACTCTTTTACATGATGTCTGGTTTTGTCAGACCTGTTGATGTAAACCACACTGCAGCTCTATTTACAAGCAAATATTTGAAAAGCTCAACATGAGCCTGCAGTGTGCACATGCAGCCCAGACAGCCAACCGAGTCCTAGGCTGCATCAAGAGCAGTGTGGCCAGCAGGGCAAGGGAGGTGATTCTGCCCCTTTACTCTGCTCT
>VWZE01014695.1:176825-206204 GCA_013396675.1 Eubucco bourcierii | reverse complement strand
CCCGCTCCAACACTTCCTGTGTCCTTCCTGTGCTGGGGGCTCCAGAACTGCACACAGTATTCCAGGTGTGGTCTGATGAGAGCAAAGGGGCAGAATCCCCTCCCTTGCCCTGCTGCCTATGCTGCTCTTGATGCAGCCCAGGACTCGGTTGGCTGTCTGAGTTGCATGTGCACACTGCAGACTCATGTTGAGATGACATATATATATATATCTATATATATCTATGTCTATATATATATCTGTCTGATAGCTTCATTGCCTCGTAAGTGCTATAATAACAGATATAATAAGGATGTGAAAGACAACCACTAAGTAGTTCTGGCAGCCTTCCATTCCAATCTTACAGGAGTGCAATTGGTTACAGACATGAACAGAGCAATAGAAAGTTTCACTTGGCTTTGTGTTAGAATCTGTTCTCTCACCATTAAAATACAACCACTTGGAGAAGGCAGGCAGCATGTCCTTAAGACAGCAGGCAACATAAGAACTTAAGATGCAATGATTCTGCATCTCATAGAATCATAGACTGTCAGGAGTTGGAAGTGACCTCAAAAGATCATCCAGTCCAACTCTTCAGCCAGAGCAGGATCACCTATACCAGATCACACAGGACCATGTCCAGATGGACTTTGAATATCTCCAGAGAGACTCCACACCTTCTCTGGGCAGCCTGTTCAAGTGTTCTGTCACCCTTAGAGGAAAAAAAAAATCCTCCTCATGTTGAAACTTCCTATGCCTCAGCTTCCACCCATTGCCCCTTGTCCTGTCATTGGGCATCACCGAGCAGAGCCTGGCTCCATCCTCCTGGCATTCACCATTTACATATTTATAAACATTGATGAGGTCACCTCTCAGTCTCCTCTTCTCCAAGCAGCAGAACCCTGGCTCCCTCAGGCTCTTCTTGTAAGAGAGATGTTCCATTCCCTTAATCATCTTTGTGGCTCTGTGCTGACCACTCTCAAGCAGTTCCATATGAAAATACAAATCACTGTCAGAATGACCATCTGAAGGCCTGAGACTACATGCTGGCCTCCATAAATCCAGTAGGCAGCACATGCTTTTCCAAAGATGGACTGCAGATCTCACTCGTACACAGAAGTTTTGTCTATGTTACCATTCTGCTGAATGCTTTCAAGTACTTTTATCTGTGGAAAGCCACTGTTAACATGTTGTGGCTGTGAGCTAAAGCACACACGTAGCTAAGAAACCTGAAATTGCAATTTCCTGTGAAATTTTAACCCAAAGTGCTGCACTTTTTTCACAGAATGGTAGGGGTTGGGAGGGACCTCCCGAGACCATCTAGTCCAACCACCCTGCTGAAGCAGGTTCACCTAGATCACACCTAGATGGGTTTTGAAAGTCTTCAGAGGAGGAGAGCCCAGAACATCTCTGGGCAGCCCGTTCATTTTAATACTGTATAATTTTTATACCTTCAGGCTTCTGTTCAATATGGTTGAGTTATGATGGCTACAGAAAAATTCTAGGCTTGACTCCAGTTGCTTTGTCTGAAAGCAGAAGAAATCATTCTCCATCAGATGATGTTTATGCAAGGATCTACCTAATGTCCCTAATGCTTATTCTTCACTCTGACTTTTCAAACTTACCCAATCCTAGTCAAAATCCCAGAGCAGGCTGAACATCTTGCATATATCTAGGTAAGGAGCCTGGCACTGGGCGCAGCAGAGGAACATGGCTTTGAGAACTGGTCCCCATGAACAGGAAGGTGGTGCCCACCTGTAGCTCAATGCTGCAGCATCTTTGCTGCTTGTTACCAGGCAAGTCAGGATCTGACTTATGGATGTGACTTATGGAGCAGAAGAGGCTGCAGCGTGGTGTCGTATAACCACATCATCTCTAGTCTAAAGAGCAGGTGGAGTCCAATCATTACTCAAATCTCATCTTCAGTGCTCAAACCCCTCCCTTGGTCCCTCTTTGATTTTTCAGTTCCATTCTGCCAGACTTTTTTCTTTCCTTTTCCAGTCTGGATGAAGTTTTTCTTTGAACACCTCAAGAGAAGGAAAAGAAAAATCAAAGCTTATAGAGCTGCTCTGTATCTAGACTTAGTGATGCTGATGCTCTTAGAAGCTGGAGCAGCCAAAATTAGAATCATAGAATGGTAAGGTTGGAAGGGACCTCAAGGATCATCTAGTTCCAACCCCTTGCCATAGGCAGGGACACCTCCCACTAGTACAACTCACTCAAGGCCTCATCCAATCTGGCCTTGAACACCTCCAGGGAGGCAGCATTCACAATCTCCCCGGGCAACCTGTGCCAGTGCCTCACCACCCTCACTGCAAAGAACTTCCTCCTAACATCCAGTCTAAATCTCCCCTCTGCCAGTTTAAACCCATTGCCCCTTGTCCTGTCATTGCAAGACCTTGTCAATAGTCCCTCCCCAGCCTTCCTGTAGGCCCCCTTCAGATACTGGAAGGCTACTATCAGGTCCCCTCGAAGCCTTCTCTTCTCCAGGCTGCAGAACCCCAACTCTCTCAGCCTGTCCTCACAGGAGAGCTGCTCCAGCCCTCTGAGCATCTTCATGGCCCTCCTCTGTACCCGTTCCAACGCTTCCATGTCCTTCCTGCACTGAGGGCTCCAGAACTGCACACAGTACTCCAGGTGGGGTCTGACAAGAGCAGAGCAAAGTGGCAGAATCCCCTCCCTTGCCCTGCTGGCCACACTGCTCTTGATGCAGCCTAAGACTTGGTTGGCTGTCTGGGCTGCATGTGCACACTGTAGGCTCATGTTGAGCTTTTCATCAACCCAGACCCCAAGGTCCTTTTCCTCAGAATGACCGGGTTTATGATAACCAGATTCTTGCAAGAGCTTTGATTAAATGGAGCTAAATCCCAATAAACTGGACCTACAAAGCAATGGGTGAGGAAGAGAAGGGCAGAAGGAAATCTGCAGATGGGAGAATTGAAAAGTAGCACACTGTGTTAATTTTGTGCATTCAGCTGCAGAGCTCCACAAACGCTAACCTGACCCAGACCTTTCCCCTCTGGCAACAGGTTCTCAAGTGTCAATCTGTCAGAAAATGGCATCCTTTTATCATGTAAAATGATAAAAGATTGAGGTAAGTAGATTGAGCAACAGACACAACAGGACCAACTGACTTTCCAATGGTGAATTTTTCATGCCGATTCCCCAGCAAAGATTAGCAAAATATTCTAGGTTTGTTGCAACAATCTTCTATTTTATGTACATACCTGACATTTTTCAGTAAGCCCTGTCAAATTAAGATTCCTGCACTTCTCACAGTCAAATAACTCTGTTTTGTTATCCCATATCCTCCCTTGTGTCTGATTTCATGTCTGATTTTTAGGCTTTCAGCTGCAAAGGCAGTTCCTAACACCGTAGGTTCCTTCATCATGAAGAGCAGTAACTGCTGGTAGACCTCAGTTTGATCTGCATAGGTCTAATCCAGAGTTAGACCAATGCTGTTTGTTTCTCTGGGGTTAGGTTTTGCTTTTATCTTGTAGCAGTTTATGTTTCCTGATTCCTTCTTTGCAGGTGGGAGAGAAGGAACAAAGTCCAGACTCTCTGAACTCTGACCTCAGAGGAATGACTGCTTCCCCTTTATAAGAGCTTTCTGTAGCCTAATATTGCCTTCCTTCCCAACTCTAAGGGCAGTGTGTGCTACCCTAACAAAACAGATGTTTTACCTAAAAGCTTTTGAACCTTACCAATAAATCCCAAATGGTTCATCTATCTCAACTAGCAAAAGGAGCTAAAACATAAAGATTGAGTTCCAAAGAGGGGAATGCACCACTGATACTGCTGAGAGAATGGCAGGGAAAAGAACCCAGAGCTATTTTAAGATGACAGAAAAAGGAGAAAAGTGGTAGAGTTTCTCTGGTCAGCTTGGACAAGGAAACAAGGTTTTGAGAGGATTAAAAAAATGGGGTTTCACTTTTAAAAGTCATTCCAGGAAAAGACCAACACACCCACTAACTTGTTATCTATTCACAAGGAGAAACCGAGGCAAAGCACAGGCAGCAGACAAAAGCTTTGTGATAGCCAAGCACTCCTGCAAAACTGCATTGGTAGCAGCAGCACCCATGCTGAAAGTCTATTTCCCAAGGTGAAGGATTATTGTTGTAGGTGGGGAGATGCTTAAGATGCAGACCCAGGCAAAATTCCCTTTTGGGTGCTTCTGTCCTGAGTATTTTGCAAGGAGGTTTCTCTTTTATTTCTGCCTAGTTGTGTTGAAATTACTTACCTGGATCAAACTGGGATGCAACCATGCCTCTGTTTTCCACCATACATGATTTTGGGGCTAAGCTGATGATCTCAATGGTTCTGCCTAGCAGAATTTGCCTAGCACAAATATACAGCCCCAGAAATACAGAAGTCTTGGTGCACCTTTCTTTATTGAATTGCTCACTCCCTTGTAAGCAATTGGTCTTCTTTCTCAAACCACTGAGAGATGTTTCATCCAGTCTCTTCCCTTGGTGCCAGCTACCTTCAACCTATTTACTACTCCATGGGTGGGGATATGTTCCTCTCCCTGCGTAGAAGTAATTCTCCTTGTGCCACTCTTGCCCTGGGATCACATCTTTCTTGAGATCTGATCTCTGTGTTGGTAAGGGCAGCAGGGAAGTACCCTCCTACTCATGGTGGAAAGCCCCATAATTTGGGGACTATTGTGTTTCAACTGTACCTAAAATGCTTTCCTTCCTCACAAAGTTTCCTTGGGCTCATAGACATTTCTACTTAATGACAGAAATCTTCATGGATGAGATTTTATTCTTTCTTGACAGGGTGAAATTACTTCTCAGAACTCAATTTTTCACTTCCAAATAGAGGGTTTATTAATTAGTATAATTTAATATTTATATATCCTTATAGATGCACCTGATGATTTGATAACAAAATAAAATCATAGAATCATAGAATCATAGAATGGTAAGGTTGGAAGGGACCTCAAGGATCATCTAGTTCCAATCCCCTGCCATAGGCAGGGACACCTCCCACTAATACAGCTCACTCAAGGCCTCATCCAACCTGGCCTTGAACACCTTCAGGGAGGGAGCAGCCACAACCTCCCTGGGCAACCTGTGCCAGTGCTTCACCACCCTCACTGGTAAGAACTTCCTCCTAACATCCAGTTTAAATCTCCCCTCTGCCAGTTTAAGCCCATTACCCCTTGTGCTGTCATTGCAAGACCTTGTCAATAGTCCCTCCCCAGCCTTCCTGTAGGCCCCCTTCAGATACTGGAATGCTACTGTAAGGTCTCCTGGAAGTCTTCTCTTTTCCAGGCTTCAGAGCCCCAGCTCTCTCATCCTGTCTTAATAGCAGAGCTGCTGCAGCCCTCTGAGCATCTTCATGGCCCTCCTCTGGACCGGCTCCATCAGTTCCATGTCCTTCCTGTGCTGGGGCCTCCAGAACTGCACACAGTACTCCAGGTGGGGTCTGATGAGAGCAAAGGGGCAGAATCCCCTCCCTTGCCCTGCTGCCCACACTGCTCTTGATGCAGGCCAGGACTCGGTTGGCTGTCTGGGCTGCATGAAACAAAACCCAAAAAACAACCAACCAACCAGCCAAAAACCTGTGGTCTTAAATGTTTACAATGTATTTTTAGACGACATTGCAAGGGACAAAAAAAGGGTCAAGGCACAATCTGAAGTATGAAGACAGGAGAACATGGAGAGCTTGGATATTCAAAGCATGTGTCTTCTTGACTTTATTCTTCTTTGTAATAGATATTTGTATTTTATAAGAAGGTCTTTTGGTATGCACACCTCACCTAGGAGAACATTTGAACATAACAAATGTGTCACCAAAATAAAATAAAATGAAGCTAGTGTTAAACTTTCAGAGGTTCTAGGACAAGAGAGAAGCAATTAATTTAGAAAGACAAATCCAGGTGACCAAAAGAGTATGCTTCCACAGATCATTAAATCCTTTCAAAAATGATTAACTTTTTCCTGAAGCAGTGTTACTTTTCATAGCTTTACTGAAACAGCACTTTAAAGTCCAATAGCGTTTTTATTTTTCTCTTTAAAGAGGAGTGGTGATTCCAGGTTTTGCATGTTAATCTTACCCTCAGGCTGTAAAGAAAACATAGTTTATGGCCCTATCAGTAGCATTCTTGCCGTGCTGAACACATGGTGGGAAAGGAAGAAGTGTATGTTACACGTGAGTGAGTGAATGAAAAGTAAAACTAAGTGAAGTGGGAGTCTGAGTTAATCGGGGGTAAGTAATCAGGCAAAACAGGCAAGTAAAATGAATGGTAGCTGTTCAAGAGCTGGCTTTGTTGCAAACCAGGCAAGGATGGGATAACTTTAGATAAGCTGCAGAATTCCTGTGGTTCATTTAGAAATCACGTCACAAGGTATTTAGAGTGTACATCCAGAATGGAGCAGTGAAGAGGACTGTGTACTATTTTAAATATAAAATAAGTAAGGTATCCAAAGACTTAGAGGCTATCACTGAAAATGTAATACAAATTGTGTAGAAAATATTTCCTGAAGCACAAATCAGGGGTCGTGAAAAGGTTACTTTCAACTAATGTTTCTTGACTGGTTGTTAGTGTTCAGTTTCCTCTGAAGTGACAACACATTAGGGTGACCGTTGCCCTCTTCAAGCAATTATTGGTGCTCTGACAATTGCACTCAGTTTTAATCAATTAGAGTCCTGAATGGTGCTTTTCTTGGTTTTGAACAAAAGAACCAACTGTTGGACCAGAGATGTCCACTTCTTTTTGGCAGCTTCCTGTTTTCTTTTTGAAATTTTTTGAAGACTCTGTCAGGTTCAGGAATGATCATGAAGAATCCCTTCTCTGTTAGTGTGTCACTCACTGTGTCAGCTGCATTTTAGCAGAAATTTGTAAGGTCAACAGAGAACAAGAAGACAAGAACAGAGCAAAATTTTCTATCTGATTCCAAATCTCCAACAAGATGTGGGGATGGATATCTTAGAGAAAGGTTTAAGATTCCTATAACTGGGAGGTAAGGGATAATATTTCTCCTTTTCTCCCCTCTCTTACTCCAGTACATCTGTTTTATATCTGTAATATTTAAATTTTGGCTTAAACTTTGAAGAATGAGGATGAAGAACCAGGATCTATTGGTTAGCAATATTTATAGCTCTGGATATCCTTGTTATCTGTATGAATATAAATCTTATCACAACCTCACTTACTCATCTCTGTCAGGATTTCCCAGGTTCAGGTGCATGTGTCATCAATGATGCATAAGCTATCTAGAAGACAGAAAAAATGCTGGCTCGACAGCAGAACATCCCCATGGAAAACACTCATGGGCAGCTTTGGATGAACATGATGGTATTGCACCATTACCCATGGCAAGTGGTGAGCTAGAATACTCCTGGTCAGAGGCAAACACTCTGCAATACCAGTTTCAGGACAGAGTTTTTACCAACAGGATCAGCCCAAAGTATTCTTATTTTTCTATTATGTACTCTTGCTCCATACCTTGACTTAACATCCTTAGCTATGATAAAGCAGCATCTTTTGTTGTGAAGTGGTTCTGGGAACTGCAGCAGCTTGCAGAAGCCAGCTTGGAAAAGCTGGGTTATTTCCCTCTTCCCATTTCAGTCCAACACAACCAAGCAAACAGTTGTGCCTGGACAACTAGCCAAGACTAGATGACCAAGTTCTCCACTGCTGTTGTTTCATGATATGAATCTCCTATTGTTTCCCTTCACTCACTCATCCATACTCATATGTTCTTCTATTTAGACTGGAACAGGGCCCTTTATGTTTGTCTGCATAACAAACTGAGTGCTTTTGTTTGGGTACTCACTTGAAACTCCTTCAATTCTTGAATCAGTAACAGAAAGACTTAGCCCAAAGTTATCATACAGCATCAAAGGATGTCAGGGGTTGGAAGTGACCCAAAGAGATTGAGTCTTAGTGAGATCAGTGAGCTTAATGAAAAGCCATACTTCCATTATTTTTTTTTCTTATATTTTCTAAGATTAATACTGTTTTGTGTGTAAATCTTGAAGTGAAAAGGTATAGGGGGTTTTCATATGAAAAACATCACTTTTATATAGACCTAGCTATACAGTATAGGATCATGCATTAGACACAGTGTGATGGTTTGGGAGTTCCCCTCCACACACACACTTTGTTAAAGGACCCAGACTAGAACTCAGCCGATTGGAAGTTAAGGACTGAAGCTCTGTTTACAGCTCAACACAATGTACAAGCAGAGATATACACTATAGACAGGAATAGTTACAGAAATAGACAAGTTAAAGGCAACACAGAAACACAACTCGCCTCCCAGAAATCAGAGACCCCAGAAGGGGCTCCCAACCACCCTTCCACCTTCTCCCCAACCTTGCCCCAAGGTTTGTCTTACATGCAAGGTGAGCTTGGAGGATCCGCCAGCGGAGTTAGAAGAAAAGTGGTTAGTGAGGTTGCTTGGTAGAGAGGAGATAAAAGCCAGAAGCTGCTAGACTGAGACACTGCACCCCAGAGACTGACTTATCTATGTTTTGAGTTCTTTTCCAAGCCTGTGAGTGAAGTAGACATCACCATGTTTTCCTTTTCACAGCCTAAAATATAATTTTCTCTATTAAAATATTTCAATTAGCCACAAACCAGCACACACAGGGAACAGTACACCAAAAAATGACACCTCGAGGTAAAAGTACCAAGGTAGCAATTCTGGCTGAATGTTTTCTGCCAATATTTTTATTTGATTACCAGTCTGAAGAGAGTGTTTTATTCTTGCTATTAAAACAAAGATTATTTATTGAATTAGATTAATTGAATAACAAGAAAAGGATTTTCATCATATGCTGCTTTGTATTCAAAGACTTCTGGAGCACTTCTTCCATTAAAATGAGCTGAGTTTTTTAAAACTTGGATGTAGAAGAAGGGGAATTTAGGAAATTCAAAAACGATTAGTATTTTAGGAATAAAATGGAGTGTGCTTCTGAGATCTCTCCTGGAATTTGTTAATATGCAAGATGAAAGGAACAGATAGCAGCAAAGAACTTAGGTTTATTTTTCATGAATTCAAAGATGTCCCAGGTTGGGAACCATAAGGTTTAAAAGAGTCCTCTGGGCTCTGGAAGATTGTTATTCAATCCCATCATTCTGCTATCTCTTCATAAGCTCACAGCAAGGCCAGCTCGTTCTCCTTTCCTCCCCCTCCAACCTTGTGTTGGGCAGGAGCTGTGTTATCAGGACAAACATGTAAGGATAGACCTGGTTTGGGGCCTCCAGAGGCTGTGCTTAGGCCTCTTGGATGACAGAGGCATGGGCAGGAGGACTGGAGCACTGGGGATGATAGATTTAGTTTTGGGTTGGGGAAAATTCAGGGGGTTCACTTATGGATTCTGTATCTGCTTTGTAATCTCTATCTGTAACACTCTTTCCAGATATAATTCTGTTGTGGTTTTTTTTTTTTTCTCCAATTAATTTGAGAGCTTTATTCTTTCAGCTCTTTAAACCCATGACAAAAGACATATTCAGATGAGAAGTGTATGGGATAACAATTATAATGAAGTTATTTGCTGCAGTGGTCCATGGAGGCACAGTTTTACAACCACTCCCCTTCAGCTTCACTCAGCAAATTCAAGTTCTCTTCCTTCTATTTCTTCTGTTGGCACAAGTGTGCTTTGTGAACATGCAAAGTCAGATGAAATAACTGTGTAAAGCATTCTGGCAACAAAATTTGTGACAGGAAAGGGGGAAAGTGGTGTGATATCACGAGAGAGGTATTTTAGGGGGCTTTAAAGGGGATTCTTTCCTCAAGGAGCAGTCTGTGTTTCCCATGGTCTGATTTGACTATGTGACTGCTACCACTGGCCCAAGTGAGAGTTTTCCTCCTGCCTCATAAGAGCTTAAAATTCTTAGCTGAGAAGTGGCTACTCATTAAACCACAGGGGCTGAAACACTGCAACTCTTATCTATAGCTGAATTTAAGACCAAAAGCATTGTTTCTGGGAGTCTTGTAGGAGAAACCATGCATTTAAATTTTATGGTGCTGCAGAGTCTATATAAACTTATGAGCTTGGACTTAAGGTTTAGTAAAAATATAGTTGCTGTAGCTCACATTTAATGGATGAGTAGCTCTCAAGGAAGAATACATGAGGGATAAAAACTGAAGAACAGGGAATTCACTTTAACTGCTCCCCAGAATTCAAAAATGCCTCTTCGTCTTATCCTCCAGCTTACATTTCTCATCAGATTCCTCCTTGCAACTGGAGGACCACATTGTTGGAATGTAATTATTTTTCCTTTTCCTTTTCCTTTTCCTTTTCCTTTTCCTTTTCCTTTTCCTTTTCCTTTTCCTTTTCCTTTTCCTTTTCCTTTTCCTTTTCCTTTACACAGTATCACAGTATCACCAAGGTTGGAAGAGACCTCAAAGATCATCAAGTCCAACCCATCACCACAGACCTCAAGACTAGACCATGGCACCAAGTGCCACGTCCAAACCTGCCTTGAACTCCTCCAGGGACGCTGACTCCACCACCTCCCTGGGCAGCCCATTCCAGTAGCCAATGACTCTCTCAGTCAAGAACTTTCTCCTCACCTCCAGCCTAAACTTCCCCTGGTGCAGCTTGAGTCTGTGTCCTCTTGTTCTGGTGCTGTTTGCCTGAGAGAAGAAGGTAACCTCCCCCTGGCTACAACTATCCTTCAGGTAGTTGTAGATGGCAATAAGGTCCNTTCTTCAATTGAGGGGCCCAGAACTGGACACAGTATGCAAGGTGTGGTCTAACCAGTGCAGAGTCCAGGGGGACAATGACCTCCCTGCTCCTGCTGGCCACACTATTGCTGATGCAGGCCAGGATGCCATTGGCCTTCTTGGCCACCTGGGCACACTGCTGGCTCATGTTCAGGCAGGTGTCAATCAGCACCCCCAGATCCCTTTCTGTTTGGCTGCTCTCCAACCACTCCCACCCCAGCCTGTATCACTGCATGGGGTTGTTGTGGCCAAAGTGCAGCACCCGACACTTGGAACTCCATCCCCTTGGACTCTGCCCATCTGTGCAGGCGGTCGAGGTCCTGCTGCAGAGCCCTTCTGCCCTCCAACCCAGCAACATCTGCCCCCAGCTTGGTGTCATCTGCAAATTTGCTAGTGCCTGACTCGATGCCCTCATCCACATCATCAATGAAGATGTTAAAGAGGATGGGGCCCAGTACTGATCCCTGGGCGACACCGCTAGTGACCATCTTTTTTTTTTCTTTTCCATCTTTTCCTTCCTTTTATTTTTACCTGAGGTAGTCATTGAAACTGATTCAGTGGTGTAATGTTCAGTGACACCCATCTCACAGGTTCACAGCATTTCTGTATTTAGAAAACTGGTGTTTAAAAAATAAATAACTAAATAA
Source organism: Eubucco bourcierii (assembly GCA_013396675.1). Classification (NCBI taxonomy): domain Eukaryota; kingdom Metazoa; phylum Chordata; class Aves; order Piciformes; family Ramphastidae; genus Eubucco; species Eubucco bourcierii. The sequence goes on along the minus strand of VWZE01014695.1, from coordinate 194,890 downwards.
AAAACCCCAGAGATTTAAAAGCAACCTTTGACAGTAACAATCTCCATTCTTTAGGTGTGAAATATCTGATAGGTGCTAGAACCTTCAACTTCATTCACTGAAATATTTAAGATGCTGTTATTTTGTGTGTTGTGGAAAGAAATATTTAAGATGTTGTGTGTTTTGTGGAAAGGAAACTTTTAATTAGCAAGTGAATCATTAGAAGAGCTTTCTGTTGACACCTAGGACCAGTAGGAACACACCTGAGACTGATCTGGACGTTGTTTCCTCAAAGTGAACTGTGAAGTAATGAACAGATCTTCTATGTTGCTTTACAACACACAGTTTTGGTACCTGCACTGTCATAACTTATTCTTCAGGAAAGTCTTTTAGGGGCAGTAGGACAAAAGAATGTTTAATTGAAAATTAATCTTTAAAAAAACAACCTCCAAAAACTTGGTTAATTACATTTCCCACCAGATTCACTCTTGCCACTGGAAGACCACACCCCTGGAATGGAGATCTGGGGGTTTGGTTTGTTTATTTGTCTGTTTGTTTTGGAGTTGTGTGTGTTTGTGTGCTTGGCTGGTTGGGTTGGTTTGTGGTTTGTTTGTTTTTTCCTCCTTTTTTGTTTGTGTTTTTTTAATGTTTGTGTTTGTTTGGGTTTTTTTCACCAAACTGTTCCCTGAAATTGATTTAGTGGTGTAAAGTTCAGCGGCACCCAACTCACAGGTTCACAGCAGAGAGAGTAGAGAGGACTGGAATGTAAGGTAGAGAGGATCAAGATATGTCAGTATTGCTGTGGCATTCAGACAGTTGTTATGTTATCAGTAAAATATGGGAACCTCCTCCCAGAAGAGCACACAGTCCAAATGTAGGGTGCCATGTCTGTAATATTAATTAGTGGTGCATTGTAAGAGCAGATCTGGGCAGTGTGACAGGTTACATCAGGGGCTCAACATCCACACCATCCACATTTTGTGGGATTACTTTAGAGCACCTAGAGTTTCTGGACTGAGAGTGCTTAAGCAGTGGGTAAATTTTCCTAAGTTTTTGGTTGAAGCACAGTTGTGTATCCCATGCCTAAGATGAGAAGGCAGTCACACAGCTAAGCGTTTCCTGGCCGTGTTGTTTCCAATCACGATATCTGTGTCTGAAGATCCTGTAAAGAAATGGAAATGTTATGTTGATAAATAACATACCCTTCAGCAGAATAGAAAAGGAAAACCTTTTAAGAATTGACTAAGAGGTTTCTTTCTGCCACATAATAAGTATTATCTCTAGGGGATAGAAAAATCCTCTAATCCTCATACACTATCTGAACAGGCTTGCCTTTTCTCCACAGATGTTCTAGTTTTATCCCATGAAAAACCACTGGGTCGGATTCTGAAGCAATCACAGCAAATTAGCAGTGATCCAAAATTCAGCCAGCTGCACTTGTTCATGAAGGTCATTGTACCTTACAGTCCCTGATGCCATAAGACTACTTTTCATAATAATAAAAAAATAATTGTTCATTCTTTTTACTTATTTACAGCCCAATTTTCTTTTCAGCTTTGATGGTATAAATCTCACATGGACGTACTCTACATTTACAGATATCCTCTTGGGTCCCAAACTATCTTGTTGTATTCATGTGAAGAACATCCATCACATACTGCTTCAAATCTCTTCCTCCCTAGGTAATGTACACAGAAACAGTGTGAGAACTTCAGTGGAACTTTCCTGATTTATACTACTGTGATGTGGGGAAACCCTTCTGCAAGCATGGGTGCTAGACAGGCAGAGGTACAAATAGTGACTAGTGTCAGTGGTGGCAAGACCTTCTCTCACACAAGCTAAAGACTCAGATTGATAGTTTAGCAGTTAATCATTCTGGGCCACTCAATTTAAGAAGGACATTGAGGTAATTGAACATGTCCAGAGAAGGGCAACGAGGCTGGGGAGAGGCCTCGAGCACAGCCCTATGAAGAGAGGCTGAGGGAGCTGGGATTGTTTAGCCTGGAGAAGAGGAGGCTCAGGGGAGACCTTATTGCTGTCTACAACTACCTGAAGGGTGCTTGTAGCCAGGAGGAGGTTATCTTCTTCTCTCAGGCAACCAGCACCAGAACAAGAGGACACAGTCTCAAGCTGTGCCAGGGGAAGTTTAGGCTGGAGGTGAGGAGAAAGTTGTTGACTGAGAGAGTCATTGACTGTTGGAATGGGCTGCCCAGGGAGGTGGTGGAGTCACTGTCCCTGGAGGTGTTCAAGGCAGGTTTGGACGTGGCACTTGGTGCCATGGTCTAGTCTTGAGGTCTGTGGTGATGGGTTGGACTTGATGATCTTTGAGGTCTCTTCCAACCTTGGTGATACTGTGATTCCTTTTAATATTTTTGTTTCTTCCTGGTGCAATCCAAAATATTTCAGGGTGAATCAGGAGCTATGAGGGAAACCAGTATCTGAAGGGGGCCTACAGGAAGGCTGGGGAAGGATTATTTACAAGGTCCTGCAATGACAGGACAAGGGGCAATGGGCTTAAACTGGCAGAGGGGAGATTTAGACTAGATGTTAGGAGGAAGTTCTTTACAGTAAGGGTGGTGAGGCACTGGAACAGGTTGCCCAGGGAGGTTGTGGATGCTCCCTCCCTGGAGGTGTTCAAGGCCAGATTGGATGAGGCCTTGAGTAACCTGTACTAGTGGGAGGTGTCCCTGCCTATGGCAGGGGGGTGGAACTAGATGATCCTTGAGGTCCCTTCCAACCTTACCATTCTATGATTCTATGATTCTATGAAACATCAAACGGAGAATTTGTGGGTGACTGAATCTGAGCGAATTGCAAGAGCTGTGCTGAGGAGGCTGTGCTTCATTGCTCAGTTTTAAGGTAAAGTTGAAAATATCTCCCTTGCCACACACTTGTGCTGTGAAACCCTTAGAGGAGGGCTTTCCTTTACATTTCTGGTGACGTCTCAGAGTTTTGGGTCAAGCCTGCATTGCAAAGCTTGCCACGTGGTGGGGAAAAATATGGAAAGGCAGTGTTAGTGTGACTGCATTGGTTGACAGTCACCTTTTGAAAGACCTGACCTCTTGAAAATCATTGAGAAGCTGCTAGTGTGACCTGTTGATGAACTGCAAGAAGGGAAGAGGGAGCAAGTATTCTAAGGAGATGAAGCAGGACATGCACTTGCATCTGATCTGAAATAGCTACTACACAAAGGAAAAGTGACCGTAGCCGGAATAGCCAAGCTGTATTTTGTGACCTTCTGATTGCAGAGTCCAAGATATCTTAATTTTTAATTCTATTTTGCTGGAGGCTTATGAGTCAAAGGAGGAGGAGGAGTTAGAAGTAGTGAAGCAGGAGAGAGTAAATTTCCTTTCTGAAAAATATTCTTCGTCCGGTGGAAACAGTGTATTGTTTCTTGAAATGGACAAAGTTATTTTCTAACTTCCCTGTATCCTGACACCTGGCCCTTCCTTCCTCCTCCTGATACTGCACTAAAATACACAAACACACTAGCAATGCATTATTTGCATCACGACAGGATTTATATTCTGATCAAGGATGGTGATTTATACTTGTCGGATTTTCTGCGGACCGCATTCCAGATGTGGAATGAATTTTACTGACATTTATTAGTCACTGGGGGTGACTGAGGATGGCTTCCCTTATACCTCTGACATTTATGCTCTGGTCTAGCTTCCCTTTTCCTTTCAGTGATGTTTTTCCTTTAAAAAGAGTAAAAACAAAAGGAAAACAAAGGGGAAAGAACTCCATTCTGTAGCAACTCTGACATCATGAGACAGGTTATGTTTATGGAGAAGGACATTCGGAACAGAAGTCCCAGTCTTCTAATAAGGAAAGAAAAGAGAAAAAGAAAAGAACTGGTTACCTTTACTAACAGGCTGTTGTTGATGCTTCCAAGATTTCAGTCACCTTTGCAAATGTTGTGGTGTTAGTACTGACTTTCTAAATCTGTCCTCGCAACTGAGCTTTAAGTCATTGTGATAATAGCAAACTCTTAACTGTTCTCTTACAAATTAACAGTTAGGTGAACTTTTTAACTTAGAGGAAAGTAGTGAGAGAAGTCTTCCCCTAAGGACAAGAAACTACAGCTTGTTGGATATTTTTTTCACTCAGGGTATCAAAATGTTGATTTTATGGCTAAAGAAAAAGAAACTTAGGCTTGAGACACTCCACAAGCTGCATGAAGCAAAGATAGTGTTCAGACTTCCTATTGTGAAGAATGCAAGTAAGGTAAATTCAAGAGAACAGTAATGTGAAATCCCATCTGTATGCAGGCTTCTCAAGGTTCATGGGAAGAAGAAGAGAGCTGCTACCTTCTTTGTTGAGTGCAGTCACTGAGTGTTTTTAGCCTTAAGTCAAAAAAGTGCGTAAAAACCAATGTGTGCTATGTGTAACCCAAAATTTACAGAGCAGCGCAGGGAATGGTCATAGAGAAGGTGCAAGGGAGAAAGGGGAAGAACTACTGTGAAAGAAAATATTTTTGGTAAAATCAAAAAGATTTGGTAGAAATGTGATTACAAAGCCAAGCTGAATTACATAGGAGTTAATTGACCCATTACTGTCACTCAATTTGAAATTTGATTCCCACGTTGCAGCATCGCTTGAAGTCCTGTCTGAAAAGTTCTTCTGTTTTCTCAAATCTGGCATACTGAAGGCTATGAGGGGCCTGTCTTTGGACTCTGTCGGGATTTGGAAGGTCAAATGCAACTTTTTTCTTTGAAATCAAACTCAAACTGTACAATTCTGATATAAATCGGGTGCTTGCTGACAGCCAGAAGGCGCTTGACTTTCTTCTTCGTGCTGCTGTGCCCATACTGCCTTTCTTATACTGCATTTCAGTGTGGAGGGGAGCTGCCACAAGCAACATTCCCAGTGAAACAGGTAAGAGGATTTCTATGAACATTGATGGTTGGGTCTGGCTCTTGTGTCACTGACAGAGCCCAGAAAGAGTGACCACAAGAGACTGGTAGACCTGTTTTATGGTATGACTTCTTTAAGAATATTTGATGTGGTAAAGCCTTTAGTAGCAGAAAACCAGCCCACTGAGTTTTCCAGGGATGAACTCAGTGTGAGAGCACAGGATAAGTATAAACAAATAAGTAAGTGCAGAAGTGGCTGGAGCAGATAAGAACAGCTAAAGGAATTATTTATAAGACATGAGAAAGCAGACAGCCTACGTGATAAGTTTAACTCTCATGGATCCATTAGCTACAGGCAGTACTGGGTTTAGAGTCCAAAATCCCTGTGACAGCTGAGATCAATGGGAATCTTTTCTCTTTGGTGTTTATTAGATGAAGGTTAGGTTAATGGATTAACTTGTCAGATGAATTTGATAGTAAGTTCATATAGTAAATACGAGCCCTTACAGGAAAATATTAGTTGACTCTTTTGACCGTGACCTTGCACGGTGAAAAAAAGGCAACTCTTGCCAAGTGTTGCTTTTGAGAAAAATAAACAGATTGTGTAAGTGGGTTTGGGAGTCTAATGTATGTGTCTGTGGTGTGGGTGAGATTATTTCTCATGGCAAATAACCATAACAATAACAATAAGAAAAAAAAACCCCAACAAACTAACACCAAGCAACTGACACTGTCATTTACCCTCAGAGGGATGGACTCAAAACAAGCATGTTGCCACATGGGGGTTGAATCACTGATCCACTAAGACCAGTGTGAAGCCTCCTTATCATTTTAAAAGGTGCTAGATCAAACCTCAGCTTCTCAGACACAGTGCTTCAACTCAGCTAGTGAAGTTGCTTTTCCCAAGTTGCAGTGTGTGGGACAGAATCAGGGTCAGTGTTGGGCATTCAGTAAAGCAGATGTCTGACTACTGGGTGCAAAACTGCTTGTAGTGCTGGTGCTTCATGTATGTCAGGACATGAGACAGGAAGGGTCATGGAAGGAGTTGGGATACCTGTGGAAAGGAAAAGGAGTACTGTTGTTCCTGTGTATTATATCACCTCAACTGTGTCTCCCCAGCACAGCCCTCTACCCCTGCTTAACCTCTTCCCTAGCACATCCAACCGATTCCTGGACCACTCGCTGGATAAGGAATTGGCTGGATGGTCGCACACAGAGAGTGATGATCAAGGGCACAATGTCCACCTGGAGACCAGTGACAAGTGGTGTCCCTCAGGGGTCAGTGCTGGGACCAGTGCTGTTTAACATCTTTGACAGTGACACAGACAGAGGAATGGAGTGCACCCTCAATAAGTTTGCAGATGACTCCAAGCTGTGTGGCACAGTCGACTTGCCAGAGGGCAGGGATCCATCCAGAGGGACCTGGACAGGCTGCAGAGGTGTGCCCAGGCCAACCTCATGAGATTCAACAAGGCCAAGTGTAAGGTCCTGCACCTTGGGTAGGCACAATCCCAAGCACAAATCCAGGCTGGGTGGGGAATGGTTGAGAGCAGCCCTGAGGAAAAGGACCTTGGGGTCTGGGTTGATGAAAAGCTCAACATGAGCCTGCAGTGTGCACATGCAGCCCAGACAGCCAACCGAGTCCTAGGCTGCATCAAGAGCAGTGTGGGCAGCAGGGCAAGGGAGGTGATTCTGCCCCTTTACTCTGCTCTCGTCAGACCCCACCTGGAGTACTGTGTGCAGTTCTGGAACCCTCAGCACAGGAAGGACATGGAAGTGTTGGAGCGGGTCCAGAGGAGGGCCACAAAGATGATCAGAGGGCTGCAGCAGCTCTGCTCTGAGGACAGGCTGAGAGAGTTGGGGCTCTTCAGCCTGGAGAAGAGAAGGTTTCCAGGAGACCTGATAGTAGCCTTCCAGTATCTGAAGGGGGCCTACAGGAAGGCTGGGGAGGGACTATTGACAAGGTCTTGCAATGACAGCACAAGGGGCAATGGGCTTAAACTGGCAGAGGGGAGATTTAAACTGGAAGTTAGGAGGAAGTTCTTTGCAGTGAGGGTGGTGAGGCACTGGCACAGGTTGCCCAGGGAGGTTGTGGATGCTCCCTCCCTGGAGGTGTTCAAGGCCAGGTTGGATGAGGCCTTGAGTGAGCTGTACTAGTGGGAGGTGTCCCTGCCTATGGCAGGAGGTTGGAACTAGATGATCCTTGAGGTCCCTTCCAACCTTACCATTCTATGATTCTATGATTCACAGTCTGCAGCTAGAGCTACTACCTCTCACCCCTCTCTGATGGGGCAGCACAGCTCTGTTCTGCCTCCAAAAAGCGTTAGGCAGGCCTGGGTTGGAAGAAACTGTTCTAAAATCAAGACAACAGCATGTTTATTTGATAGTCCTTTTTGTCCCCTTTATTTAAAATTAAAGGCCAGTGGTGTGCAGTCAATGATGAATTATTTTCTTTGTTTCTGAACTAACAATCCATGTCACAACTGTTGAAAATCCCAGTTCCATTAACAGCTGGGTCAAGGTGCCACACGTTTTAATCCTGTATGTTTTATGTATTAGCTCTATCACAGACTGCAATGCTGCAGTTGTGTTTACAGCCATTTCTATGCTTGGTGTGTTTTCTATATTTTCTCCTCACTGTGTGCCATGGTAGTCAAGATAATACTGCCTTTAAAAAATAAGCTTTTGAAATGCTGAGGTGTCTGAATCTCGAAAATGAGAAGAGTTGGTGGCAGGCTTTAAGCTTTTGATTCAAAATTTGCACCAAGTCAAATGTTTTTAGTCATCCTTAGAGGTCATTTTCAAGATAAGAACATCAAGTGGCCAATCTCACTAGGAAACACAAGTCCATGGGGCCTGATGAGATCCACCCACGGGTCCTGAGGGAACTGGCAGATGAAGTTGCCAAACCACTGTGCATCATATTTGAAAAGTCATGGCAGACTGGTGAAGTTCCTGCTGACTGGAGAAGGGCAAACATAACACCCATCTTCAAGAAGGGTAAAAAGAATGACCCTGGAAACTACAGACCAGTCAGCCTCACCTCTGTGCCTGGCAAGATCATGGAGCAGATCCTGCTGAAAGTCCTGCTAAGGCAAATGGAAAACAAACCAGAGGTGATTGGTGGGAACCAGCATGGTTTCACCAAGGGCAGATCTTGCCTGACAAATTTAGTGGCTTTCTATGATGAAGTCACAGCGACAGTGGACAAGGGAAAGGCAGCTGATGTCATCTACCTGGACCTGAGTAAAGCATTTGACTCTGTCCCACATGACATCCTGGTCACCAAACTGGAAAAGCATGGACTTGATGGATGGACCACTCGCTGGATAAGGAATTGGCTGGATGGTCGAACCCAGAGAGTGGCGATCAACGGCACAATGTCCACCTGGAGACCAGTGACAAGTGGTGTCCCTCAGGGGTCAGTGCTGGGACCAGTGCTGTTTAACATCTTTGTCAGTGACATGGACAGAGGAATGGAGTGCACCCTCAGCAAGTTTGCAGATGACACCAAGCTGTGTGGCACAGTCGACTTGCTAGAGGGCAGGGATGCCATCCAGAGGGACCTGGACAGGCTGGAGAGTTGGGCCCAGGCCAACCTGATGAAATTCAATAAGGCCAAGTGTAAGGTCCTGCACCTGGGTAGGCACAATCCCAAGCACAAATACAGGCTGGGTGGTGAATGGCTGGAGAGCAGCCCTGAGGAAAAGGACCTTGGAGTCTGGGTTGATGAAAAGCTCAACATGAGTCTGCAGTGTGCACATGCAGCCCAGACAGCCAACCGAGTCCTAGGCTGCATCAAGAGAAGCGTGGCCAGCAGGGCAAGGGAGGTGATTCTGCCCCTTTACTCTGCTCTCGTCAGACCCCACCTGGAGTACTGTGTGCAGTTCTGGAACCCTCAGCACAGGAAGGACATGGAAGTGTTGGAGCGGGTCCAGAGGAGGGCCACAAAGATGATCAGAGGGCTGGAGCAGCTCTCCTATGAGGACAGGCTGAGGGAGTTGGGGCTCTTCAGCCTGGAGAAGAGAAGGCTTCGAGGGGACCTGATAGTAGCCTTCCAGTATCTGAAGGGGGCCTACAGGAAGGCTGGGGAAGGATTATTTACAAGGTCCTGCAATGACAGGACAAGGGGTAATGGGCTTAAACTGGCAGAGGGGAGATTTAGACTAGATGTTAGGAGGAAGTTCTTTACAGTAAGGGTGGTGAGGCACTGGAACAGGTTGCCCAGGGAGGTTGTGGATGCTCCCTCCCTGGATGTGTTCAAGGCCAGATTGGATGAGGCCTTGAGTGAGCTGTACTAGTGGGAGGTGTCCCTGCCTATGGCAGGGGGTTGGAACTAGATGATCCTTGAGGTCCCTTCCAACCTTACCATTCTATGATTCTATGATTCTATGAAACCACTGAGAACAGTCAATCAAGCAACCGGTTGAGAATATAAAACTCAAAATGAACAGACACTAGGTATTGTCTGTCTACAGCATGCCACAACAGTGGTGGTCTGTGGGGTCTCATGGAGCACATAGAGACTCGCAAGCAAGGTCTACCATGAGGATGCTGGCAGGGGCATGCACTAAATCCCAAAACACAGGAGGAAGCAAACAAAGTCTGATGAGGCTCGCAAGTTTCTGCAACACATCAACATGGTTCCATCCACTGAGGAGATGTGATCACCCATGGGACATTCTTAGAGCTCACATTCTCAGCTCTCCAAGCTCTTGTGTCTTTGTCTAAGGCCTTAGCTATTATATTGCATTTGAATGGAAAGATTTTGGTAGCAGGGAGGACTGCAGCACTTCTGTGAGAAACTGCTAGAAGCTTGCTCTGTATACAATAAAGAAAATGGCAACCAGCTGCCAGACAGATCCTCTGCTGGCCAAGGATGAGCTGATCAGCAACAGTGGTAGCACCTCTGTGATAACATATTTAAGAAGGGGCATAAAAAACTTTTGCAACATCAGCCAGAAGAGGGGAGTGAGAACATGTGAGAGAAACAACTTTGCAGACACCAATGTCAATGAAAAAAGAAGAGGAGTTGTTCCCAGTTCCAGAGCAGATTCCCCTGCAGTCCATGGAGAAGATTGTGGTGAAACAGGCAGTTCCTCTCCAGTCTATGGGGGTCAATGGTGGAGCAGATCCCCCGCTGCAGGCTGTGGAGGACCCCATTCCAGAGCATGTGGATGTTCCTAAAGGAGGCTGTGACCGTGTGGAAAGCCCATGCTGGAGAAGGCTCCTGGCAGGACCTGAAACTTCATGGAGAAAGGATCCCATGCTGAAGTAGGTTTGCTGGTAGACCTTATGACCCCAGAGAGTACTCATGATGGAGCATTGTGAAAAAATGTAGCCATTGTGAAGGTCTCATATTGGAGAATTGATGGAGAAATGTCTCCCATGACAGTGAGCAGTGCTGGGTCACAGGAAGAGTGTGAGAAGTCCTCTGCCTAGGAGGAAGGAGTGGCAAAAATTATGTATGATGAATTGACCACAAACCCCATTTCCCATCCCCCTGCACATTGTCACTGTAAGTGGTAAGTGATCTCTCTCTGTCCTTACATCAACCATGAACTTTTTGTTACGTTTTTTCTTCACTGCCCAGCTGAGGAGGAAGAGTAGTAGTAATAGAGCCACTTTGGTGGGCACCTGGTGTCCACTTAGGACTAATATACACAGCTATTCTCAGGATGAATCTACCACAGCTATTCAGAGATCTTTGTTGTAAGCAGACCAGAGAGTTGTGAAAGTTGTTCACCCTTGTACTATGTCAAGAGTGTTTTTGAAGGAAAATAATTCAGAGAAGCCAGTAGAAACAGCAATACCTGAGGTTGTGACTTGCAAAGAGATGCTAAGAGTGGCACAAAAAAAGCACACAGGAGACTGATCTCCCAATTACAAACTCAGGACCTGAATAGTCCCTCCTGTATCTCTTGCAGAACATGGCAATGGGTGTAGCTTTGACACCCTTGTTTTATTGGTTTGTCACCTGCATCTCCAATCTTGTCCTGGAGGGACTCCAGGTTGTTAAGGGCTGTGCAAACACACAGACATCCCTGTACCAGGAGACTGCCATAGCACTGCTGTGTTTAAACAGACAAGCAAGACAGTGCTTTATCCACTCAGATTATCCTCAGAGTCAACTGGTTTGTGGCACAATTTAAGTTAACTTTGTACTGCATGATGCATTTTATATTCTCATCAGAGTCTGTGGGGATATGAAACACAGCCCTGTCTGCTTTTGCTGGACATTCCCAGGCTTCCTTCAGAAAGATAAGTGGAACCTTTGGGGTGTTAGCAGAAGTAGGTGGACTGTATTTCTCCCTTGGCAAATTCAGTCAGAAGTCAGTCAGTATCTGTCCTGGAGGTGAGTTAGAAAAGACTTGTGACAGAGGAAGATGCAGAGACACGACCCAGAAGAGATGACTAATAAAAAATGACTTAAGAGCTCTTCTCCAAGGATCAAAGGTTAAGTCTAGGTCAATTGTAATAACTGCATTGCTTCACTAGTCAGGACATGTGCAGTCTCCTAGAGGAACATCTGAAGCATGTTCTCAAATGGCATTAAAGTGGATGCCATTTGCAAAAGTTTTGTCTCTCCCCAAGTTTGGGAGGTATAGTTTTACATCACACTGAAACTTCTCAGTAACAAGGTCACAGAGTGATTTGTTTTCTCAAAACCTTTCCAGTGACCAAGGGATTTTCTCTGAGCAAAGCCAAAATTGCAGAGTTCCCTCAAGTAGCCTCCCCTTCAGTACCATGCCTTGCAAAACGTGACAAGAGAGATGGGGAAATGTTCTCACACCCATGGCGTAGGCTATTATTGCTGCTCAAAAGAAACTAAGCAGTATTTATTTACTTACCCTAAAAAAGGATAAAAGAGTGCAGGAATAGCAAAATGGAGGAAGAATGGATGAATAAAGAAAGCAGGAGTCTGTTTGTCTGCGCTACATAGAGTTGTGCTGTGGAAAGATACCCAAGCCAATGCAACACAAGCTACCCAAAGAATCAGAAGTAGGACAACATCCTATACAGCAATGCTCTGAGCACTAGAAACCAACTCAACTCCCAGGCATCCTTTGTTCTCTGCTACAAAACTTGGCAATGCTGCTTGGTGTTTCAGTTTCACACACTGGCCTGGGAAGTGCTGATTCAATGAGATGTTTTTCCTGCCAGTGCCTGAGCTTGTTGTAAATGGGAGTTTAGTCACAGCATTTTGCCTGGCACATACCTGCCCACCCTGTTGTCATTACCAATTTAAGTATTTCCGTCTCACACAGGACTACACAGTAAAAATGTATTACAAACACTAAAAAAGATTCAGTCAGCAGCAGCAGCAGCTCAGTTAAGCCTACATAGCTGACTGCTCAGAAGAAATAAGATTCTTAATTGGATGGCTTTCTATCTGATAAAAGTAGTATGGCTTAATGCAGAGCTTCTCCTAAGGAAACAACTGCCCAGCAGCATCAGTGGGTGGCTAACTAGTCACTTACAAACCCCTTTTCTCCCTTAACTACTTTGCATTATCTTTTTAAGGACACGCTTTTTATTCCTCTACAACATTAATTGGCACTATTAGACACTGCTCATTTGCACATTAATAGAAGAATATGTTTCCTTTTGGTCTGGCCAGGTGGTAACTAGGTGCATCTTCAAGGTGAGCTGTATGCAAGGCTACTTCTAGTGTTTGAGAAAGAAGATGGCTTAATAGCTAGATGGAGCTATCCTAAGGACAATCCTCCCAGGTTGTTTTGCATGCTTATTTTTTAGGCTAAATTGCCTTTGAACAGCCTCTTACTCAGAAATTGTTTCAGCCGTGCTTGTGTTGTGTGTGCTAAATGCAGGGAGGAGAAACACAGATTATTCTCAATGTAAACTCTACGTATAGTGTGAGGCTAAAGCTCCTATTCTGTTATTCCCTAAGACACTAACCTGAATTGGGAAGCTCACTGGAAGCAACTCAATTTCATGGTGAAATTGATAATTAAAATGTAACTTAAGCTTAATTCTTTGCACAGAATTATTACTTGAGACCTTTCATATGTTTACTTGGGGAATTTCTGCTTCCATTTACTCTGGTAAGAGAGTATTTGACCAGTGCTGAGTGCTTTTGACAATTCCCCTCACAATACTTGTGAGAGAGAGGTTTAGAGTTTTTGACAATTTCCTCACTATAGGTAGCATTCATAGAATTATTCCAAATCTTAAAGCAAATTAAAACTTGACTTTAGACATTATTGTGAATGATGTAGAGGACTGAGACCATTTCCTTTTTTTCTCCCATGTGCTTACTTTGGGAACAAAAAGGTATTTAGATCCTTATTTGCTCTCCAAATTTTTTTTTTTTGAAAAAATATGTTATTGTGCAAGTGAATATCAGGCCAAAGACTGTTCATCAACTACAAATGACACATACTTACCACATACACTGATAAAATAAAAGTTGGTGTGTATATTGCTTTTCCTGGATACTGGAACTGTATAGTATTTGCTTTTTTTTTTTAATCTTAAAAGTTTATATCATTTTATAAATTGACAGAGGCTTTCAGCAACTCCATGCAAGAGCTTAGCTGCTCATGAAGAAGGAAGAGGAAGCACATCTGTGTGTAGGAAATAACCAAGACTAAAAAAATTTGAAGACCTATAATCTCTGTTCTTTATTCTTTTACAAAAGGAAATAGAGAACCTAGAGATAAACCCTGTCTGGCTGAGCTGTATCAGCCCCAGAAGTCCTTCCTGCCTGGCAGATGTGTGGCCAAGAAAAGTTAAAGCACCTGAAGCACATTATTTATTGGTGATCAGATTTTATGTATATATATTTATATAACACCATCTTCCCATAATTGCCTCTGCATGTCTAGGTGCAGTACTGTTTATGATGCCTTTTCTCTTCATTTTTGAATGAACATTGTAAAATTTCATTTTGGGGAATTGCAACTCTCTAGCTGGTATAAAATTTGGTATTTTAGTAGCTCCCAAACTAGTATGATACAGTCTGTACTCCCTATAGAATGCTGTGTTCCCTATAGAATGGTAAGGTTGGAAGGGACCTCAAGGATCATCTAGTTCCAATCCCCTGCCATAGGCAGGGACACCTCCCACTAGTACAAGTTACTCAAGGCCTCCTCCAACCTGGCCTTGAACACCTCCAGGGAGGGAGCAGCCACAACCTCCCTGGGCAACCTGTTCCAGCGCCTCACCACCCTCCATGGAAAGAACTTCCTCCTGACATCCCGTCTGAGTCTTCCCTCTGCCAGTTTAAACCCATTACCCCTTGTCCTGTCGTTGCAAGACCTTGTAAAAAGTCCCTCCCCAGCCTTCCTGTAGGCCCCCTTCAGATACTGGAAGGCTACTATCAGGTCCCCTCGAAGCCTTCTCTTCTCCAGGCTGAAGAGCCCCAACTCTCTCAGCCTGTCCTCATAGGAGAGCTGCTCCAGCCCTCTGATCATCTTTGTGGCCCTCCTCTGGACCCGCTCCAACACTTCCATGTCCTTCCTGTGCTGAGGGTTCCAGAACTGCACACAGTACTCCAGGTGGGGTCTGACGAGAGCAGAGTAAAGGGGCAGAATCCCCTCCCTTGCCCTGCTGCCCACGCTTCTCTTGATGCAGCCCAGGACTCAGTTGCTGTCTGGGCTGCATGTGCACACTGCAGGCTCATGTTGAGCTTTTCATCAACCCAGACCCCAAGGTCCTTTTCCTCAGGGCTGCTCTCCAGACATTCACCACCCAGCCTGGAGTTGTACTTGGGATTGTGCCTACCCAGGTGCAGGACCTTACACTTGGCCTTGTTGAATTTCATGAGGTTGGCCTGGACCCACCTCTCCAGCCTGTCCAGGTCCCTCTGGATGGATCCCTGCCCTCTAGCAAGTCGACTGTGCCACACAGCTTGGTGTCATCTGCAAACTTGCTGAGGGTGCACTGATTCCTCTGTCCATGTCACTGTCAAAGATGTTAAACAGCACTGGTCCCAGCACTGACCCCTGAGGGATGCCACTTGTCACTGGTTTCCAGGTGGACATTGTGCCATTGATCACCACTCTCAGTGTGCCACCATCCAGCCAATTCCTTATCCCTATGTATTATCTCAAATGTGCCTGACACGTTTGCTATTTTTCACATGTGATTGAGTTTAAACTTGCACTTTGCAATTGGTTAATACTCAATAAAGCCTCATCTACACCTACCTCAGAGAAAATAACTGCCTTTCTGTTTGAACAATAGTATCTTATTTTACTCACTGCTTCCTGTGCCTGACCTGCACATGCTGAGATATTTGTACCCTTTTCCCTTGCATGAGACTTGGTAGTGTCCAAGAATTTGTACATCAGGTGACTGAGGGGACTGAAGGTCATGTCCACCACCTCAGATTCTACTTGCAGAAACACTCCTGGTCTTGGGTTTCATCTGAGTGAAGCAAGGGAATCCAGTTATAAATTTCTACTGACTGGAGGGGCTTGATGAGGGCTTCAGGATGCTGATATCTTCCTGGAAACTTCCCTACATTCTGATAAGATTCCTGCTAAGAATAATATACAAAGAGCCTCATTCTATTTTCAATTCCACAACCTGAAAATGAGGTTATAGGGAACTAGCATGAGAGATGGCAGTACTGGGCTGAAAAGATGTTACCAGGTACATGCAGACATCCAAGGTAGGATCTTCTGTACCCAGGCCACTCCTCACAGATGCATGTCTGATCTGTTTGAAAAGACCTCCAGTGTAGAGGTATCACAGTATCCTCAGGCAATTCCTGTGCTCTGCTATTCTTATCATCAGAAAATATTTCTTAATGTTTGACGTAAACCTTCCTTGCCGCAAGCTGATCTCATTACTCTTCTCCTGCCCACTAGAACTAGAAACTACTTCAGTCATTGCATGCTCACTTCCATTCTCACTGAATGCAATTTTGTCCTGCAATTCTTATGGAAAGGTAGGCAGTGGCTGTGTTTACAGAAGTGGAAGGGAGTTGTTTACAAACATTCCTCAAGGCTTTACTATTTCTTGGCATTAGGGACCAAGACCATCATCTCTAGTGTTGCTGTGTTCAAAGTGCATTTATCTTCTCAAGTACGCAGATCAGAAGAGACCCTTAAGGCAAAGAAAGTCATAGACAATACAGGTGGGATAGCAAACAGGTAGAAGGTAATTGTATTGTGATTGGCTTTTTTCATATCTGGTATCTGGTCAAACATCTACTGAAGATAATAAAGGCATGTGTACTTTCTCAAGACCTGTCCAATAAATCTTTCAGGACTTCGCCGCACCTTTAAATCTTCACTAAACCAAACCTCCTTCTTGAAGCAGTAAATTCTGGGTGTGTTTGAACACCTTAACCTGAGTTTAAGCTCCTTTTCGTGCAGCCTGAATCTGAACAGTCTAGAACATTTATAACCCATCTGCTGTCAGCTACGCCAGTCTTAAGCCTTCCTAGCCTAGCACAGAGGTTGTGAAAGGGATCCATCCATCCAACAGTGTCATTCCTACCTCTGAGCTTGTTATAGAATCACAGAATGGTTTAGGTTGGAAGGGACCTTCAAAAATCACCTACCCCAGCTCCCTGCCATGGGCAGGGACATCTTTCACTAGAACAGATTGCTCAAAGCCTTGTCCAACTTGACTTTGATGACTTCCAGGGATAAGGAACACAGAATTCCTCTGAGAAACCTGTTCCACCATTTAATCACTCTGGTTGTAAAAAACGTATTTTCAACGTCTAACGAAAATCTACCCATTCTCCTTTGTCCTCTCACTATGGGCCTCTTTATATACTTAGAGCCTGCGAGAAGGTCTCCTCAAAGTCTTCCCATCTTTGGGCTGAACCCCAACTCTTCTTGCTTTTCTTCATAGGAGAGATGTTCCATCCCTCTTATAATTTTTTCAGCACTCCTTTGGAACCCCTCCAGCAGGTACATGTCTTTCTTGTACCAGAGACCCAAGCAAGTTGCATTGCTCCAGGTGAAGTCTCATAAAAGCAGAGTAGATGGGGAGAATTGTACATCTTGCTCTGCTGGTCAGAATCCTTCTTGTGCAGCACAGGACATGATTTTTTGGGTTGCAAGAACACATTGCCAGTTCATATACAATTTTTCATCAACCAATATCCCCAACTCCTCCTCTGTGGAGCTGTTTTCAATTCATTCATGGCCCCATCTGTACTGATACTGAAGATTGCCTCAGCCCAGGTACAGGGCCTTACATTTGGCTTTGTTGAACCTCAGGCAATTTTTTTTTGGCCCACTTCTCAAGTCTGTCAAGATGCCTCTGGATGACATCCCTTCCCTCAAGCCTATGAAATGTACTTGCTAGCATTTTATCAGGGGCTGTGTTAATACAGTCAGTCAAGTTCGTGCTACCAAACACAGTCATCTTGTTGAGCATGCAGTTCATGCAATCTGTGTTAATTGCATTGACTAATTCCCTGTTCTGTGTGAAAGCAGCCCAAGGTGACTTGTGCAGATACAGATACCTTCACTTGAGACACCTACAGTTAGTCACCTGAGTCTCCCTCAGGTAAAATGAAACATCAGGTATTCAGTGCCAAACCAGAGCCAGCAATATTGCTAGAAAGTAGGGGTGATAAGATTTCCTTGGCTTTTGCTTGCCCTCGCCTCATTTCACAGCACAGCACTAATGCAGAATCTTTCCCTCCATTTCAGAGATCTCTGACTGGACTGTAGTTCATAGAATTATCATAGAATCATAGAATGGTAAGGTTGGAAGGGACCTCAAGGATCATCTAGTTCCAAGCCCCTGCCATAGGCAGAGACACCTCCCACTAGTACAGCTCACTCAAGACCTCATCCAACCTGGCCTTGAACACCTCCAGGGAGGGAGCTTCCACGACCTCCCTGGGCAACCTGTTCCAGTGCCTCACCAATTCTGTTTGCAGAAAATCTGTCTTCAAATGAAAAGAATAAATGTTTTGTGGAATAACTTAGAGTACAAGGGTACCTTGGTTAAAATCTGAGGATGAACGTTCGAAGGCTTCGTTTTGCAGAAAGGCAAACTTCACTGCCACTGCGATTTAGAAGTTTATCAGAGTGGCTTCTACATTGTTAATGTATCCAGGGTTAGTTTTGTAAGGTTTAGCCACAAAAGAAGCCTCCTCATTGTTTACATGTACATTGCAAGCTGTGATTGAGAGTAAAGTAGGATTATTTCATGTGGGAGTTCCTCTTTGCTATCTCGCTTCGTTCAGACAATGATACAAGACTGAAGACCCTAAGTTTCTGCCCTTTT
>VWZE01014695.1:146409-173828 GCA_013396675.1 Eubucco bourcierii | reverse complement strand
GGGGGGGGGGGGAAGAGGCAGCCCTCTTTTGGTAGGCAGTTGTTTCTGGCTCCCAGGTCATGTATGTTTCCTACAAAGCATCTTGCTAGTTTAAGAAGCCAGGTGGGGTGAAAATGTTTTATCTCTTTAAAAGGCAACTTCTGGGATCTAGGACATGTTTTTGTGACAACAGTCCAAATTTCTCACTAGCTATGAGAGCCAGAGGCAGCTTCTGAAGCAGACAAGATCCCCCAAGATAGTTTTCTGCATGTCTTAGCATCAGGAAAGAGAATTTTTTTTTTTTTTTTTTTGTTAACCCTTACCCCAGATCTCTCTAAGCCAGAAAAATAAAGAAGTTAATTTTCTTCCTGACATTCCTGTGTGTCACACCCTTATTACAACATCCTTCTCTAGGAGCATTCCTGTGCGTGAGAAAGAGAAAAGTGAATCTGAAGTGACTTTACTTGGACTAACTCTAGTCAAAATTTCTTCCAGCAGTTACTCCCACATTATAGCCATTGATCATAGGTAGATGTGAAACCAGAGTTAAGTTTTATCTTCTCCTGTCAAAAGTGCTCAAAATGTCAGAATCAAAAATGGTGAGTAAGGGAGGAGCACAGTGTATGCTGGTAAATTTGCTTAATTCACAAGTCAACAGCAGAAGTTGTTTCCATGCCAGGGACATAAACAACTTTTGTAAACCATCCCAGTGATTAATACATTGTAGAACATGTCAGTGGCAGGTGAACTGTTGCAGTGCTACAGTCACTGAGGGGGCATCATCTCAGGTGACGATCTTAGGGGATATTTCTCAACTCTGCTTTCTGGAGGGGTGGTCTTACACCAGTATGCTGCTCATGCACTTCTACCAGAGTGCTCAGCTACCTGTGTGTAAAGTGATGCTCACTCTCTCTTTGGGAAGCAAGCCTCTAGCACAAGGCTGCAGTGCCAGCCCCTCAGCATGTCCAATATGTGGTGTCCAGAGTTTCACAGGTTTGCTAGTCTGAAACTTTGAACAAGGGCTGTGATAAATGCTGAATTTTAAAACAAGGTTGTTCTTTCATTCCAACTGTATCATCTAAGGAATTTGAAAGACATGCTCTGTACCCTTGGTAGGAAAAACCAACACTCATAATTTGGTTCCTTCTCTGGAATAAATACTGGAAGCAGAGAGCCAAGTGGAATCTGATCTTTGCCAGTGCTTGGATCTGGATATATTGTACCCATGGAAAGGGGACTATTGGATAGATTAAGAGGCTAGCACACACACAGAGGTATATGATGGCATTTAATATTCAAGACTGCCCAGTCCCCTTTGAAGGTGTTTTTCTCCAAAATGTTATATCCAGACTGCACAACACATCTCACGTGTAGTGTGGTGAAAGTGGCCCCTTTAACAATCAGCTTCGTGGTTCTGCTTGTCATGTGAAAGTTTCAGCTGAATGCTAATGAGGAAAATCTGTTTTCAGTTAAGCCAATGTAAACTCAGAGAAATATAACCAGGATTGGTGAAGTCACTTCAGATTTGCACCATAGCATAAGTTTAACTGGAACATTTGCTTTCATGTAACTATTGTGGCTTTATTCCATTCATTATATACGACCGTAATTTATGGAGGTTCCACATGCACATGCAAGTTAAGGCAATTTGGTTTCTTTTATTAAGCCATGAGTCTGTTTTATAATCAAAGTAAATCAGGCTCATTTGCACACCAAAAAAATCTTGGTGTGGATTTCTGTCTGTGGGAGTGGAGACAAAGTATCTTGCTTGCTGACTCTAGCCAAACTATGCATTTAGCTTACCCAGTCAATTTTGATGGTGACTCAGTGCAATTCGTTTGCTCTAGCGAGATATGCAAATGCTAATTTTTGAGAGCTGTAGCCGAATTTATTTCTTACCAATGCACTTATGAATTAACACAAAGAACTTCAGTAGTATTGCACTGGAGTTTCACCATGATAATTAAGAAGTGTGTGTGGCTTAACACAGACCAGCAGAGAAACCACAAAGTAGATCACATCACAAAACTGTAAATTTCCACATTAGTTTTGTCCTGGCTGTTAGTTAGCACATGCTGACTAGCTTACTGTCCCAGAGCAAAAGTACCAAGTAAAGATATCAAAAGTACCAAGTAAAGACGTCTCTCTGAGGAACCCTTGGCCTCCTGCCCCCATGATCTGAGTACTGACATGCTTGACAGGAAACCTGAAGTCCTGTGTCATCTCTGACCCTTTAAATGCTGCAGTGGTAAAAGGCATAAACTCCTGTTCTTTTGAGTCTGCTGTGTGAGCTAAAACACAATAGCTCTGAGCTAGTTGCAGACTCATTGTGGTTCTGGCCAAATGACTTCATTTTGCTACATTAAGGACTGAGTTATTTCTTAAAGTCTGGATTCTGTGCTGGGAATAGTAGGAATTTCATTGTTGAGATGGGTCCAACTGACTTTTAGCTAAAGGAAGACAGCCTCCATGCTTATAAATCCTCTAAACATAGGGGAAAGGTGTGCCCTTCTTGCCATTGCTGCATTCTGCTTACCTGACCCTGCCTACTGCACCAAGACCTGCCCTATTTATCTCCCAGATGGGAAGAACGGAACAATCCTGTTTCTCCCCTAAGCAGTAGGCTGAAGGAATCCCAGCTTTAAAAGGCATGACTGAAGTTCACTGATCCATGCCAAAAGAACCANAAAAAGTCACAGAAGTGTCTGAACTCTCCTTTTCAGTGACACTTTATCCTAGGTAAAGTTCCAAGGATTGACAAGCTCTCCATAGACCTGACCTCAGATTGTTATCATGTCAGGGATGCTCATACAGAACGCTTGAACCTCCTTCCAGACTCTGAGGTGTGCAGTACTTTTCTGTCACTGTGAGAAACTTTAACCCTCGCTAAACTCTGGGTTGTCCATAAGGAGTAACTCTTTGGTATAAAGGTCTCTCTGGGATTGTCTGCCCTCCTTCTGTGTGGCAAAATGTATTTTCATTCCTTTGGCCTTTGTGATCAGTATTATGGAACCTTATAGAAAAAGTCTCCATCATCTTCCTAGGATTACAAGGAGAGGTTAAAAAACAGCCACATGAGGAGCAGCTAAGGGAACTGGGGATGTTGATTCTGGGGAGTAGCAGGCTAAAGGGAGACTTTACTGCTCCTCACAACTCCCTGAAAGGAGAGGTGGCTGTCAGTCTTTCTCTCTAGTAACAAGGGATAGGATGACACAAAGTGGCTGAAAGTTGCACCAGAGGAGGTTTAGATTGGATATTAAAAGAATCTTTTTGATTGAAAGAGTTATCGAACACTGGAATAGGCTTCCCAGGGAAGTGATTGAGCCTCCATTCCTGAAAGTGTTTAAAAGATGCATAGATGTGGTATTAAGGGCCGTGGTTTAGCACCAGACTTGGTAGAGTTTGATACAATGCTTTGACTCCATGATCTTAAAGGCCTTTTCCAACTTAAACAATTCTATGATTTTATATTCAAATGTTAGAGACAGCAAAGAGGCTTTTATTAGTGAGGCCTTTTCACTCCTCTGTGCTCTCCTGAGTGGGGTCAACATCTAACCACTGCTGCAGATTGCATCTCAAAAAGCAATTTACTAATGGAATGACATCTTTCCACAAAAATCTTTCAAAGATAGCACTATCAAAACAATGAATATGTGAATAGATAAAAATGAAACACCATAAATAAAACATGCACCATCTCATTTCAGCTTGCCACAGGTCAGTCTAAAAGAGTTGACAGCTCTTGGAAAGGCTTTGCAAAATATTTCAGCACTAAACAACTATAGCTTCAACTCCTAAATGCCTTTGTTTATCTGGGCCAACATCCAGAACTCATACAAAATAATTATCTACCAGCACAGAGACTGTTTTCATGCAACCCTTAGACATATAAATAGCCATATCAGATCCTTATTGCTCCTTTTGGAATTGTCCTGTAGAGATGACTGTTGCCTTTGAACAAGGTTAATGAATGCTTGATCCCAAAACTAACGGTAATGCCATTCTTGAGCTAGGGTTTTTCAGATAAGAGAAATGATTTTATTACTTGAAAAAAAATGGTCAGGGGGAGATCTTGAGAGATTCTGACTCCTCTTTAAAGTAAATATTTTCACGTGGATTTTGGAGTGATGCAACAGAGAGCACGCTGCATGATTTACTGCTTCCGGATACTCCTGCGACATTGGTTCTAATGTGTCTTTATAATAACAATAGTCCATACTATTGTTCTAATAATATTCTGCACAAGCAGAATTATGCACTGGGAATCCTGCATTTTCCTTTGTCTTTTACCTTACTATTTGGAACAACTGAAAACTTCTCTATGCCAGCTGTGTTAGATGTTCTTCATTGTTAGCAATCTACCCTGCGTGCTGCTTTTGTTCTTTTTTTGCAGGGATGCTGTATTTCAGGGGAGACACACGAGGTGCATATAGCATAGATATAGCTGTGTACAGAGCGCACAGGAGTCTGGAAACCATCCTGAGAGGTACAGAAAGACAGTGCAGCACATTGTGTATGCCACTGCAGCAGGATCTAGAAGATCTATTTTTTATTCTTGGCTTTGCCACAGACCTCCCATGTGACTTTAGGAAGAGAAACCACTTCACTTAACGACTTCTGTCTATTCCATTTAGGCTGTAGATTGGTTTAAGAACTCTGATACTTAGCACAGCACTTAAAATGATGTGTCACCTTCTCAGACTGGCCCTCTGTACATGGCATAACTAATAAAAAAAATAAAATCTCAGAGGTCCATAATCATGCTGACTGTTCATTTCTTGAACTTAATACACCATTATCATCATAATCATTATTACTATTAAGTTCTAGACCTAGATTTTCTTTAGAGATAGTTGTTCCATCTTCATTGCTTTATCCTCAAGAAAAAGTTCCCTTTTAAAAACTGCCAATTTTTGTCAGTAAGACACCCTGGGTGAAGAAGACATGCCATCTGAAACTACCGTCACTACTGAATGCCCTACCACATCAATGCAATAGTTACACTGCTAATGCAAAACACCCCATGTAAATATGAAACAGAAAATAAAACCAACTGCATCGTACTGTGAAGTAAAGACAAGAGCCAATATAACTTTGGAATACTATAATTTGTGCTAAGGGAAAGGGTATGGCTAAGTTTTGCCTGACATTTTGTTTCACACACATACAAATTACATGCTAGGGAGAAGAAAGACATATGTGAATCATGTGAGAAAAATTTTAGAAGCCCAGCTAATTGGTAAGACAGAACAAGGGGAAAACAGGTCAGAACTAGTCTGAGCTACTATTTGTTCAAACTATCTGAGGACACATTTAAGTAAAGAATAAGCTACCTTCAGGGCAAGGGCAGGGTGGATTTAGGTGTGCTCAGAATGTGTGTTATTCTCTGTAAAAGAAACTACTAATGGGGTTATAGCTAATAATTAGCAAAATCCTTGGCCTGGATATCAAGGCACACATGAATACAGAGGGATGGAGAGAGCCTTTGAGTTTTATTTCTCACTTTCTCTTTCTGCGAGACCTGTGGAGGTTCCTGCAGGTGTTTTGTTCAGAGAGATAAATATTAATACCATGGGAAAGCTTCATTTCAAGCATAAAATTGTCAAGGTACACCCTCACTGTGCAAATGAGGCAGAATTGCAGACTGCTGCTAGGATGGAATTTGTGACCATCTCATATGGGTCCTATTTAGTGACTAAGCAATCTGTCCTGAAGAGATTTTTGTTGAGTCAAGTAACACAGCAACATACTGAGATGCCTGTTCAAATCATATTCAAGTAGGAATTGCAGGATTTGATCTAGGAACAATGTGACACATTCCACTCAATGGACATAGTACAAAGTTCATAGTAATATAGAATCATAGAATGGTAAGGTTGGAAGGGACCTCAAGGATCATCTAGTTCCAACCCCCTGCCATAGGCAGGGACACCTCCCACTAGTACAGCTCACTCAAGGCCTCATCCAATCTGGCCTTGAACACATCCAGGGAGGGAGCATCCACAACCTCCCTGGGCAACCTGTGCCAGTGCCTCACCACCCTTACTGTAAAGAACTTCCTCCTAACATCTAGTCTAAATCTCCCCTCTGCCAGTTTAAGCCCATTGCCCCTTGTCCTGTCATTGCAGGACCTTGTAAATAATCCTTCCCCAGCCTTCCTGTAGGCCCCCTTCAGATACTGGAAGGCTACTATCAGGTCCCCTCAAAACCTTCTCTTCTCCAGGCTGAAGAGCCCCAACTCTCTCAGCCTGTCCTCATAGGAGAGCTGCTCCAGCCCTCTGATCATCTTTGTGGCCCTCCTCTGGACCCGCTCCAACACTTCCATGTCCTTCCTGTGCTGAGGGTTCCAGAACTGCACACAGTACTCCAGGTGGGGTCTGACGAGAGCAGAGTAAAGGGGCAGAATCCCCTCCCTTGCCCTGCTGGCCACGCTGCTCTTGATGCAGCCTAGGACTCGGTTGCTGTCTGGGCTGCATGTGCACACTGCAGGCTCATGTTGAACTTTTCATCAACCCAGACTCCAAGGTCATTTTCCTCAGGGCTGCTCTCCAGCCATTCACCACCCAGCCTGTATTTGTGCTTGGGATTGTGCCTACCCAGATGCAGGACCTTACGCTTGGCCTTATTGCATTTCATGAGGTTGGCCTGGGCCCTCCCCTCCAGCCTGTCCAGGTCCCTCTGGATGGATCCCTGCCCTCTAGCAAGTCGACTGTGCCACACAGCTTGGTGTCATCTGCAAACTTGCTGAGGGTGCACTCCATTCCTCTGTCCATGTCACTGACAAAATGTCAATATCTTCATTCTCCTACAAATTCCTCCATCTTGAAAGACTTTTAAAGTTTGCCCTAATCTTTTGGAAATCAATCAGCTCTCCTATGAGGACAGGCTGAGAAAGTTGGGGCTCTGCAGCCTGGAGAAGAGAAGGCTTCCAGGAGTCCTGATAGTAGCTTTCCAGTATCTGAAGGGGGCCTACAGGAAGGTTGGGGAGGGATTATTTACAAGGTCTTGCAATGACAGGACAAGGGGCAATGGGTTTGAACTGGCAGAGGGGAGATTTAGACTGGATGTTAGGAGGAAGTTCTTTCCAGTGAGGGTGGTGAGACACTGGCACAGGTTGCCCAGGGAGGTTGTGGCTGCTCCCTCCCTGGAGGTGTTCAAGGCCAGGTTGGAGGAGGCCTTGAGTGACCTGTACTAGTGGGAGGTGTCCTATGGCAGGTGGTTGGAACTAGATGATCCTTGAGGTCTCTTCCAACCTTACCATTCTGTGATTCTATGAACATAACTGGAATTGATCCAAAATCTGTGTCAAACCACATAATGTTTGTGGTACTTTCCATCTGAACAGGCACCTTGTGGAATGTAATTTTATGAGTCAGACTGAATTCTTTGGGGCTCATTCAAATGCCTGAAGATCTATCCAGTAGGTTACATGTGCAAGTTTTACTCAGGTAAAGCCCCACTGCAGTAAATGCAGTCATGCTGCACTTACAACAAGGTAGATCTGAATGAGGAAAAGACATTAGAATGAAATCTGGAGACATTCTTGGGATCTTGCTATGATCTCTCTTAGTCAAATATATATCAAAGATACCTCAGATGGATCTTTAGTATTAATGCATTCCAAAACCTCTTGTCTAGAAAGGAAACTCGCACTGAGATCACAAAAAATGATCTATAAATCACAAAAAAAAATGAGAATACTTCTCTTAACAGTAATATTTACCAACCTTTACCAACAGTACAAGTATAAACCTCTCCAAATCCAGCAATTTCCCTCTTGGGATATAGTTGAAATCAATCAAGAGACTCAAGCTTGCTGTGTCACATGAGTACTTAGGGAAAACATTTACTGGGCACTCCACACAAAAGACATGCAAATCATTACTTTTACAGTAAAAAAACATAAATAGCAATTGTAGAAATTGTTTTAATTTATGTGGAATGGCAAAAAGCAACGTAATATTCTCCCTGTTTATTTCTGTGGTTATTATCTTAACTGATGGCAGTCCTTGGTTCTCTTCCTCACTGACTTCTCTTTTGTGCTTTTTGAATGCAAAAGTCAGCTGATTGTAATGTATGTAAAGAGGGAAGGGAAAAGTAGACATATCAAGGACATATTTTTACACTGGATTACAAAATAAGTCCTCATCACTGAGACAGTGCAGCATATAATTCCATTAAGTTTTCATGATACTCAATACTTACTTAATCTTAAATTATCAAGTGCTAAAGACAGAGAATTTCAACCAGCTCTGTCCAGCAAGACAAACTGTGGCCCATGTAGGGGGTAGACATTTCAACTTAAGTCTTATAAGGGCAAAACTTGATGATAACTAGTAAAGATTATTTTCCTAATGGACACTGTGATGAGCTGAGATGGGTGGTAGATAAGCATGAATTAGGGATGTCATGAGGTGCTATCAGAAGGGGTTGCATATGAAAATGCAATCTGTAGCTCAGGCAGTATGAACAGCTGACGGTGGTGAAGACTGACATTTCAACAATATGTATGTCCTCTCTATGCATGGGATGAAAAAGCAAGTAGTAATAAGGGGCCAGGTATTCCTTCTACAGGAAAAACCTGCTTGAAGGACAGGAAATTCCTATGGGTTTCCATTCACAACAGTTTCTTCAAAACTATCTTGCTGTGGGCAACAGGTTTTGCTGCTCTTGAAATTCAACTCACTAAAGCAAGAGATGTGTACTCCACTCCAAATTTACTTCCAATGCTCTCTCCTGTTCCATTACTTTCCTTTCCTAACACAGCCTTTGAGAACTCAGTGTTCTTATAGGCTGCCTTTCCGACAATGCAGAATTTTCAGACCTCTTCCTTCATCTAGAGCTAACTCCAGGCACATCAACTGTGCCCAGGAACTTACTCTTCTAGATATGATGAAGTAGGAATTTTTCAGCTGTAGAATCAGAAGTCTGAGTCTCTAACATAAAAATTGCTAGATAGGGTAAAGGAGTTCAATCAGTATCACAGTATCACCAAGGTTGGAAGAGACCTCAAAGATCATCAAGTCCAACCTCTTACCACAGACCTCAAGACTAGACCATGGCACCAAGTGCCACATCCAAACCCACCTTGAACACCTCCAGGGATGGTGACTCCACCACCTCCCTGGGCAGCCCGTTCCAGCAGTCAATGACTCTCCCAGTCAAGAACTTTCTCCTCACCTCCAGCCTAAACTTCCCCTGGTGTAGCTTGAGATTGTGTCCTCTTGTTTCTGGTGCTGTTTGCCTGAGAGAAGAAAGTAACCTGCTGGCTACAACCACCCTTCATGTAGTTGTAGACAGCAAGCAAGAAGGTCCCTGCTGAGCCTCGTCTTCTCCAAGCTAAACAATCCCAGATTGCATCTTAATCTGCATTGCCTGTATCTTGTCCTTAATATACTGACAAAAGTTAAATCCTAGGAATGTAGAAATAAATAACTTCAGCAGGCACACATTTTCACTCTAGTTTCCTAAAGAAGCAAGGCTTGTGGGATCTTGTTTTTTGGTTTAGAGTCCCTACTGTTTCTCCCAGATTTGTCAGAAAGTTAACAGTCGGAGAGATGTTACATCCCAGAGGATTAATCATAGTATTGTAGAATGGTTTAGGTTGGAAGGGACCTCAAAGATCATTCAGTTCCAACTCTCTGCCATAGGCAGGGACACCTCCCACTAGAACAGGTTACTCAAGGCCTCGTCCAACCTGGTCTTGGACACCTCCAGGGAGGCAGCAACCACAGTCTCCCTAGGCAACCCGTGCCAGTGCCTCACCACCCCCACTGGAAAGAACTTCCTCCTAACATCTAATTAAGATCTCCCCTCTGCCAGTTTAAACCCATTACTCCTTGTCCTGTCATTACAAGACCTTGTAAACAGTCCCTCCCCAGCCTTTCTGCAGGACCCCTCCAGATCCTGGAAGGCTACTATCAGGTGTCCTGGAAGCCTTCTCTTCTCCAGGCTGAAGAACCCAAACTCTCTCAGCCTGTCCTCATAGGAGAGCTGCTGCAGCCCTCTGAGCATCTCTGTGGTCTTCCTCTGGACTCGCTCTACTAATCTTGTCCTTCTTGTGTTGGGGGTTCCAGAACTGTACACAGTACAGTATAGAGGTGGGAAGATATCAGGCCGTATAGAGAGGGTGACAGAGTACTGGAACAGGTTGCCAAGAGAAATTGCAGTCTCTTTCTCTGGAGACTTTCAAAACCCACACAGACATGTTATATGCAACCTAATCTAGGTGAAGCTACTTTAGCAGGGAGTGTTGGACTAAAGACCTCCAGAGGTCCCTTCCGACTCCTGCCATTTGTGCTTCTGTGGTAAGCCAGCTAAGGAAAATGCTGCAATTTTAACACCTCTGCCAAGATTTTAGTCTGAGCTCACACTACCAAGAACCATTGAGGATCCATCTGACCAAGCCACAGATCGATGTAACCCCAAGCTTATTTTCTTCAGCACTCACAGACCTAACTACCTGTTTATAGAAAAAATGTGTATGCAGTTCTCAGATTCATAGGTTTTCTAAAGCCCTTGGTGTAGGCCTCAGAGCTTTTCCAGCAGGGACAAACAAAATTTTTGCCACTACATTCAACCAAAGCCTCGTGACATTAAGACTGTAGTAACACACAACTGCGTTGCAAACACCCTAAGCATGTGAAAATAGCTAATTCAGACCTATTTTTAATAACCAGGTGTGATTTGTGCTTGTGCTGCACAGGGTTTTTTAGCCTCAGAATAACGTGATATCTGTGCATTTATTATTTGTGTGGGCAAGAAATGGTGTACATTTGCTAAAACCTTGCTTATCTTCGCATTCCACTTCTTAACTGTTTTCTCTTTGCTCGGTTGTTAACCTACAGGACCGGCTATTAGCAGACCGTAAATTAAAGACACCGCCAACAAAAGGTCAGGAGTATGTTCTCCCAGAGCTATTTCCTACCCAATCCAGAGACTTCCTCTTGCTCCATTTACTTGAAGGAATTAGGAGCAGGTGAAGGCAAGGTTGTATGCAACTGATAAAATCAAGAACACACCTGAAAATGAAATCCTGAATGAGTAGATTTGGCCTGACTGCCCTCAGTCTCCTGGGTTTCCACTTGTTTTATCTGAAGTAAACCTGAAAAGAACCATTTCAAGCTAAGGAAGGACAACATTATGTAAATATCAAGTTACTTATTGCCGTTATTATTGTGTGGTGAATCACTACCAGCAGTGTAAAAACACAGAGTAGAAGTATCCAATAATAGTTTCAGTTTGCGCTCTGTTGCCTTTTATTAATCAGCTGCAGCAGTTTGCTTCCTTCTGATTAGTGCACAGCATTGTTTGTATACTCTAAACAGATTGCAAATCACACTTTGTTGTGTTGTGTTGTGTGTAAACCTGGAAGGCTCCCCATAAATTTGAGAGATAATTCTTCTAATTCTAAGCAATTGCTTAAAGAAAACATTTCTAAGTTTGTTGTTTTTTTTTTTAATGATAGGTTCCTTTCTGTTAAACCAGTCAATTTTGATGTAGGTGAATGCATGTAAGGACATAGGGTGCACACTTCATTAACTTCTTCCTCTGGTTGTATTTTAAATATTCTTGTAATATTTTAAATATTCTTCATGGTCGTTCTGAGACCTTCGACTCTAACTACATCTAAGGTCTGGTTACTCTCAAAGAGCAGGTAACATCTCAAGTTCACAGTGCTAGATATGGGCAGTGGAGTTGAAGGACAAATTAAACTCCTGAGCATATTGTGAGTACAAACTAATCTGGTCATGAAGGGATTTTAGTTCTAGAGAAAAGTAAAATCTATCTTGTTAACAGGTAGTGTACCACTGACTTTTTTTTCATACCCATTTTCATTAAGTGAATGGGAAGTAACTGTTACAAATAACTGTAACAAGAGAATGTCCATTGAATTGTGTGTAAAATGTGAAGAGGCACCATTTTCCAGTGCCAGAAACCTGCACAGCTCTCATGCATCAGTTCAGAGGCAGATACAAAGAAAAGCCATATTAGGTTTTGCATTGCATTCAAACTGCAAACCCTTTCTGACTTTGCCTCAGCCATTTCTTGTCTTCTAACCTGGGCATTCTAACCCTGCTTTAAACGACTCCTCAGCTATCTTCATGTACCAAAACAGTCCCTTTACTTTCTACTTTTTTTTAAATGAAAATTTACACAGAACACAGGTGATTACATTTTGTCTGGTGACCATCTGTGTGTTACAGTCCAAGCTGAAGGAGGTTGGTGCCAGTCTGTAACACAGGCTGCTCAGACTTATCAGTCTGATGGGCAAAACATACTTTATTTCACTTACAAACAAGTGAAGACTATGAGAATAACAGATCAAATGTTAATCTGTGTAGAAATGGCAAATAATGACCAGGAAAGGTTTCAGTGTACTTTAAGTACAAGGAGTTCCCCAACTAGGTCTTTTTTCTTGTCTGATGGAAGAGGGGGAAGGAAAACAAGTTTACATTACAAAAGGCAAACACAACTTTTATTAGTTAAGTGATGTAAGTAAAGAAGGTATCTAGTAAAGCACCCTAACTTGCAGATCCCTAGGAAGATTATTCTCAGCATAAATGTCCTTGGTATCTTCAAACAAACCTAATTCTGTTGAAGTCTCTATCATTTCATATTTTGAAAGTATCCACACACCAAACTGATTCTTGAACGTATCCACATGTCATTTTTTTGGTCTCGTTTTGCACAATCCCACTTTTGTCAGTCAATCTGTTATAGTTCAGAAATAAGAAATGTTTTCACATAAAGTGCTCATGCAAAATCTCTTTGTGAGGGGCATGTTGCTTCTTCATTTGGATTATATTTTTTACCTTTTTTTTTTTTTTCCAGTTAAGACTACCTCAGATCCTTTCCTTAAAATTTCTCTTTATTGAGTGAATACACTATCTGCTTCAGGCAACTGAAACAGGGTATACAGTCTAGAAGGCAGTAAATCATTGTAATTTAATCAGCCTCAATAGAAGTAAGGCTGGTTTTATCTCCTGGATACATGTCATTTTATATGTCATATTTTGAATGATATTATACTTGACAGTGAGAAAGAGACCGTGTGGAGAAAAAGATGGTTCACAAAAATAGTGGAAATTTCTTAGCTGGAAAATCCGAAGAGGACTGTTACACATAAAGACATCAACATTCCTTCAGCAAGTCCCTGAGCTGCAGAGTACTGAATGTTGGAACACAGAGAGAGAAATATTTCTGGAGGATTTGTACTTTTTGTTTCCTTTCTGACATAGGTGCTGTAATCCACTGGCAGAACCAGAAGGCAGGCCCTAGGGCTGAATAAATAGAATCATAGAATAGTAAGGTTGGAAGGGACCTCAAGGATCATCTAGTTCCAACCCCCTGCCATAGGCAGGGACACCTCCCACTAGTACAGCTCACTCAAGGCCTCCTCCAACCTGCCCTTGAACACCTCCAGGGAGGGAGCAGCCACAACCTCCCTGGGCAACCTGTGCCAGTGCCTCACCACCCTCACTGTAAAAAACTTCCTCCTAACATCCAGTCTAAATCTCCCCTCTGCCAGTTCAAACCCACTGCCCCTTGTCCTGTCATTACAAGACCTTGTAAACAGTCCCTCCCCAGCCTTCCTATAGGCCCTCTTCAGATACTGAAAGGCTACTCTCAGGTCTCCTGGAAGCCTTCTCTTCTCCAGGCTGTAGCCTGTCCTCATAGGAGAGCTGCTCCAGCCCTCTGATCATCTTCGTGGCCCTTGGCTTTTCTTGCTGCTGTAAGACCAAAGTAAAACGGTGTCCAGAAAGCCTGTGCTTCTGCAGATGAAGACTTTGCTGTGTGATTGACATTATCTCCACCTTCGTATGAGGATGTGTTTTGTGCATCACCATATCACTGGCAGAAAAAAACTTAGAAATGAGAAGCTGCTGAAGGCAAAACCAGTAGCTCAGGAGCACAGAAGCTTTTCTACCAAGAAAAAGTTCAGTGATATGAGGACTCCCTAATGCCCCAGAATTGATAATTGCAGCCACTGGGTTTCCCATTTTGCTGCAGATCTCTCCCTGACAGTCTGCAGGAAGTCATTTGTTCTTCCTACACCTTGCCTAAGGCAATTTCTTCCTCTCCAACTTTCTCAGTGTGAGGCTGTTACTTTTCCCTTATAGATACATTTTCAGGGAGCACAATTACCTTTTTCCTATTTGTTAGAAAGAACAGAGAAAATAATTTATCCTTTCTCCAGCTTCAGTATTCACAGAGTCTGGATGATAACAACCTGGAAATCAAAATGGCAACTTGGCTCCATACTCTAGGATTTCCAGAGAATCCGAACCCAACCATGCACACTGAAAGTAGGCAAGATGGCCTGGCTGAGACCACAATGTCAAATCAATGTTCTAACAACCCTGCCTTCTGAATGGTGCCAGACAAAATTTAATCAGAAATTGCAACCAAATAAAATACATCTCAGCAAAGAAATAGTTAAATTATTTAGTCATCAGGATTCTGCAAGTTATTTATTTCTTGCTACGGTATTTTCATGTTGGCATTCCTTGTAAACACCACTACCATTTGCCACAGTCATATTATTTGTTACAAATGCTGGGAAGCTTTCCCCCCAGAATGGACGTGGTGTGATTATAGCTCTGCTGGTGAAGTCTGAGAACTCATGAGTTAAAAACTCTAATTAAATACTCAAGAGTTCAATAATCACATGTAGTTTTATTAGATGTCCCTCTCAATCCAATTTCTGCTCTGCAAGGATTCACGTGCACATGATTATGTATGAGAATGTAAGTGTCTTCCACAGAGATTTAACCATTGAAATTTCCCCAGAAAAGGGAAAAAAACCAAACACCTCTTCTCACATGATAATGACTAGTGTGTACCAAAATTTGTTCAGAAATATTAAAAAGAACCACTTCAGCCTAGCGAGAACCAAAGGTCTGTGCATGCCAGCAGTGTTAGCTGGACTTGCTCTCCCATTCACTTCACACATAAGTGGGAAACAAGTGTCACTTCTGCTTCTCTTTGGGACTGGATCTGATGGTGTGCTAAATTTTAAAGCAATTTAATTTTTACTTTTGCCTTTATAATTCATAGAATCATAGAATGGTAAGGTTGGAAGGAACCTCAAGGATCATCTAGTTCCAACCCCCTGCCATAGGCAGGGACACCTCCCACTAGTACAACTCACTCAAGGCCTCATCCAACCTGGTCTTGAACACCTCCAGGGAGGGAGCAGCCACAATCTCCCTGGGTAACATGTTCCAGTGCCTCACCACCCTCATTGGAAAGAACTTCCTCCTAACATCCAGTCTAAATCTCCCCTCTGCCAATTTAAACCCATTGCCTCTTGTCCTGTCATTGCAAGACCTTGTAAATAGTCCCTCCCCAGCCTTCCCATAGGCCCCCTTCAGATACTGAAAGGCTAATTCCCTTCTCTCTTAAAGGCTCTAATAACCAAAAGGAGGTACTGTTTGGAATACAAGGTTTTATTGGAATATCACATGATATTCTTTTTAGAGGGTAATGGTCAATTCCCGAGCATTAGAATCCTTATCACACATTTTGGTACTGAAAAGCTTAGAAAAATGATTCCTTAGCACCCCTACTGTTCTTCTGCTCTCACAACACCCTTCACTGTGTTCCACCCTTCATGCATAATAACTGTCCTATTTAAATGAGAGGGGTTTGCCTGTGTAAGCCCCTTGAGCTGTTTGTCTTCTTCTGATATCTGGGATTTTACAGCCCTTGCTTTGAGAGCTTGGTCCTTTAGCATTGAGGCTGTAGAAACCCACACCAGAAGTTCCCCAGGGCTTCTGTTTCTGTGATTCTGACATTCATGAGTGTTTTTGTTTTCCTCTAGAAAGAAATCATGTTTTAAAAGAACATACTGTAAGATCTACTGCAACATGAACATTACAAAGGTTTTTAATGGGTTTTTTTGGGTAAAATGGTCAAAATTCTCACTTTTCTGCAAAGAAAAGATTGGCTTCCTTTAGTAAAATGAGGATGGGTGGGTGGGGAATTTCCTAAATGTGTTTGGTTTGTTTGTTAGTACACTTCTGTCTGCCATTTGCATACAAATCTCTGCTGTGAAATGTCATGAACTGAACTCCAGTGGGTTCTTGTTTTGATAAAACCTAAATGTGATGATGAATTCAGTGTCATCTAAAGATGGCACCTGGGTAAGTTCTGAATTTACACCAATTGCTCATGAATTAAAAACATTCTGGGTTTTTTTTAGTGTGTAATATATATATGTATGTATAGCTAATCTTCAGGAATTCCTCTTGATGAGGAAAAGGTAAATGAACTTCAAAGCCATGGGTTTGATGTTCAGAGGGTTTTTTTGGGGGCCATTTTTAATCCTATTTAAAAGGAGGTGAATATTAGGCTGGAACTTTTCCAGCACTCCAAGAAATCATACTGTGAGTAGGTCTGGCAATAGATCCTTCCAAAATCTCAAGGATTCTTTAGGAAAACCTGACAGTTCTTAATTTTTTATTAACCACACTACTTGTACTCTTATAGATACACAGACAACTTGCAGTTAAGACATCTTATCCTGAAAATCTTGATGCTATAGGCTTCAAAATGACTGAGTTAATTTAGAAATAATTATATGAATCTATAGAAACTTCTTTTCCCTTGGGAAAAACACAAT
Organism: Eubucco bourcierii; assembly: GCA_013396675.1. Lineage (NCBI taxonomy): Eukaryota > Metazoa > Chordata > Aves > Piciformes > Ramphastidae > Eubucco > Eubucco bourcierii. Next base: position 157,222 of record VWZE01014695.1, on the reverse strand, counting down.
CTGTTTGGAGTAGCCAAATTGTCTATCTCTATAAAGTGAGGTCTAATTATGTGCGTGGGTGAAGTTATAATAACATATTTTTTAAAATATGTGATTGTTTTTGTTCATACAATTCTTATTACAATAAAATGGTCAGAAAATGGAGTGAGAAATACCATGACAGGAAATTTCCTACCCTGAGTTAAGCTTTATGTTTGGATGCAAGCTCTCCAAGGCTGGATTCTGTTGGATGCTTTGTCATATGTAGATTAAATCTCTCCAAAAATCTCTCTGAAATGAGACATATATAATATATTTATCTTTCTTGTTAGGTGTTGTTGTCTTTCAGAGTGAGTCTCCTGATAACTCCTTACCTGTCACATCTACTATAACACTTAGCAGCAATAGTTAATAATCATTACAAAGCAAAACAAAACAAAACACCAAGCTGATTTCCAGGAGAGTTTCTATTGTGATTCAGTCTATTTCTCATAAAGATGTACTCACAATCTTCATTTTCCCAGGTCAGGCTTCATCATATAATATCCGTTTCATGAAAATCTTACTGAATATCAGTTCAATGTATTTGAGAATTTCACTGATATAAGCAGGAATTTGTATGTGCTCAATCATGTGTGTGACTGTTTGCAGAATGAGAGGTGTAACTGTTTTATCCTGGCCAGCAGGAGCAGGGAGGTCATTCTCCCCCTGGGCTCTGCACTGGTTAGGCCACACCTTGAGTACTGTGCCCAGTTCTGGGCCCCTCAATTTAAGAAGGACATTGAGGTGCTTGACCATGTCCAGAGAAGGGCAATGAGGCTGGTGAGAGGTGTCAAGCACAAACGCTATGAAGAGAGGCTGAGGGAGCTGGGATTGTTTAGCCTGGAGAAGAGGAGGCTCAGGGGAGGCCTTCTTGCTGTCTACAGCTACCTGAAGGGTGGTTGTAGCCAGGGGGAGGTTACCTTCTTTCTCAGGCAACCAGCACCAGAAACAAAAGGACACAGTCTCAAGCTGCGCCAGGGGAAGTTTAGGCTGAGATGAGGAGAAAGTTCTTCACTGAGAGAGTCATTGACTGTTGGAATGGGCTGCCCAGGGAGGTGGTGGAGTCACCGTCCCTGGAGGTGTTCAAGGCGCATTTGGACATGGCACTTGGTGCCATGGTCTAGTCTTGAGGTCTGTGGTAAGGCGTTGGACTTGATGATCTTTGAGGTCTCTTCCAACCTTGGTGATACTGTGATACTACTGTGTGATCCTGGTTTACATTTATAGTTGATGCTGACAGGACACCTGCAGTTTATAATCAGTACCTGTTCCAGGGAATTTAAATTAAACAAAATATTACCCAGTTTACAACTCATATTATCTGACTCAAACATCATAAAATAAAATCCAACTTTCAGACCAACAGCAAATTTAGCACTGCCCAAATTTACATTTGTTATCCAGACTTCCCACCAGACAAAGAAAACAGACTGAATTTCTGTGTTTCAAAGCTGCACAAAAGTGGGCTACATCTATTTAATATGCCTCCCAGTGTGCCTGATTTGCTTTTCTAGACAGATCTAATGTTTAACATCTCATTGTTAATTTATAATAAAAGCATATTTTTACTCTTTTATCTTTTGATAGAGTTAACACTGTGTCCTTCACAATATAGTACTGTATAACCCTGCTGCTGAACCACTAGCGAGCCCTGCAGTTTAATCACAATTTACTATCAAGAACACAATAATGAAACCAAGTGATGTACTGAGAAGAGCAACTCTCACAACGAGTCTGTGTAAAGAAAGCGCATTTCTGCTCTCGCCACTTCTCTTGTCCAAGGTAGTATATTGTCCTCCAAGGTTGTCTGATTTTTAGCAGATAACTTGCAGTCCATTTAATTGTCTGTATAAAATATCCTAATTTATTGAACAGAGTGAGCTTTCATCATAGTGTATTCATATAGCAAATGAGACAGAAAATGAACTTGGCAACGATTGTTTTGTCTCTTCTGCAGCTCTCCCGTTGTCCCTCGAATGTTTCTGCTCTAACAATACCGATCTTGTCAGCCTGTGCTTTCTACCATTGGACCTTGAACTGAAACAGTGGTGGAGACATTTCAGATTTGCACAAATTTTTTCCTTATTTTTATAAGAATGTATATTGCTTTGATCTGCAATTTCTCTTGGGCAAACAGACATTTGCATACTACACATTTACTGTGTACCGTTCTGGAGCCTCTAGCACAGGAAGGACATTGTACTGTTGGAGCGGGTCCAGAGGAGACCACAAAGATGTTCAGAGCAGCTCTGCTATGAGGACAGGCTACAAGAGTTGGGGATCTTCCGCCTGAAGAAGAGAAGGCTTTGAGGAGACCTGATAGTAGCCTTTCAGTATCTGAAGGGGGCCTACAGGAAGGCTGAGGAGGGACTATTGACAAGGTCTTGCAATGACAGGGGCAATGAGATTTAAACTGAATGTTAGGAGGAAGTTGTTTCCAGTGAGGGTGGTGAGGCACTGGAACAGGTTTCCCAGGGAGGTTGTGGCTGCTCCCTTCCTGGAGGTGTTCAAGGCCAGGTTATATGAGGCCTTGAGTGACCTGTACTATCCTGGACTGTTCCTGCCTATGGCAGATGGTTGAAACTAGATGATCTTTGAGGTCCCTTCCAACCTTACCATTTTATGATTCTATGATTCTATGATATAGCTGAGGCTGAATTTCATAATTCAGCCATGACCTTAAGACACTTGCAATTAGATTTAGCATTCTGGTCCTGTCGCAAGTTGACTTTCTAGTTCTACAAAGCAGAAAAGACAGCTTGTTGAGTGTCTTTGAGAAATAATTCTATGGTCTTTCTATCCAGGATCTTTTTTGTTGGAGTGACTATCTTGCTTCACATAAAGAGCACCAGGAATATTAGATACTGAGTATTCTCATAGAACAAATAGCAAGTAACAACACGTAAAACGGATATTTGAAGGTGTCCTCAATTAACCTTAGACTTGCCTGGAATTTCCTCCGTGATGAATGGAACCCCACAACCAACACGAACACCACTCCTCCTCTGCTCATCTTGGCTTTGCTTACACCATAATTACAAACCAAATTATGATGCACTGGCTTCAGATGTTCTTTTTTCCTTGTGTGTAGCAGAACAGACCGTATTAACATAATGACTAAAAGAACTATTCTACAATTGCAATTGTTTAAAGCTGTCAGATGATTCCCTAGTGAGTTATTAAATTATTGTGATCTGGTCTATGCAGGAAAAAACCCAGCTTGTGTCAGTTATTAGAATTGCACCAATTTAAAATTATTTGTAGATATGGTAGATGGTAGGGTTCAGCAAAGCAGGTGATCTCTCCAGTAAGGTACCTGAGAAGAACCATTCAAGAGCAAGTAGAAGACTTTGAAAGGGCAGGTGATCACTCCTGACAAAACTGTCTAGATAGATTTGGTACTGTAAGAGCTAGAATGCAATATATTTAAGCTAAGCTACATCTTTTTCATCTAAATATTTTGAAAACAATTAACAAATTAGTAGCAGGCAGTATATAGCAAGACTATAAGCTCATTGAAAATTAATCAAGTTTTAAAGCATCTTATTCTAGAAACATGTTTTGCAGTTATTCTATTTAACAAGTTCCCAGTGATCTTTCTGTGATTGAAGCACTGTTTAGACCAGCAAACCAAACAAGGAGCAACACTGAATACTGGATAAGTCTCAGGACACAGGCATCTGGTTTGGTTTTGCTTCAGACTAGAGCATAACATTGAAAACTGCAATTTTTTTTTTGTTGTTGCTTTATTATTTTAGAATTTCAGTTGGCAATGTCAGTTTTTGTTGCTGTTCATAAAGTGTGTTTTCCTTTTACTTAATGAACTTCTTCATTTTATTTTATTTTCATGTATTATGTTTACCACTGACCTTGAAGAGACTAGTACTAGCCAATCTTAATTTTTCATACCTTGCAGTCTGAGTAACCACCCATAAGTTACAGGAAATCCATAGTGTGCTGTGGGAGCACAGTGTTCCTGGGAGACCAGGCAATAGGACTGAGGGGTGAGCTAAATTACACCTCACATAAATCAGTGTGCTAATAGGCAAGTGAAATGTATTGATTTATTACACCGATACAAAATAAAAACTTGGACTTATTAAAAAAAACACAAACATTCTGATTTAGGTTAAATAATTTATTAAAAACATTTTAATCTGGGGGAAACTTACTATAAATGTTTTGATTTTACTAGACAGGAATTGAATTACTGATCTTTTGAGAGGAAGTTGTCCTGTTTCATGGAAATTGGTAGCTCATTCCCACAGAGAATTCCTCTGTCGTCGTAACACCAAAGGATCTGGACTTTGTGTTGTCTGGCTTCAGGCTTTCAACTACATTTCCTCTTCCTCAGATTTTAACTACATCTTTAGAATAGTTTGCACCCAGCTAAACAAATGCTGTGCACACTAGGGGCATGTTGTGTTTTGTGCAGAGACGCATCTGGAGCGAAAGATAAACCCATGTTGCAATAGGAGGCTGTCCTGAGGGAACAGTCTCCAGTGCTTGACAAACCTCTTTTTCATTCTTGTTAGGACACTGCTTTCCTATTCTTGCCTTTCATTGCTTTTGGTGTGCCATGGATTTGTGTTTCTTTGTCTTTGGCACAGGAAGGAGGCTTTTTGTAAAGGAACAATAGCATCAAGAACCATCAGGCATAATCACACCAGTGTAACTTTTGCACAGCAGCAAGCTTAGTGATTCACTGTGCCTCCTGCCAACTGCTTCGAGTCAACATGAAGCAAGCAGGAACATTAATCCTGTCCTAGTTTTGTCCTAGAACATTCCTTCTGCCGTCAGTGCTCTGCAGCAATGTCTTTTGAAAACTCGGGTTGACAGAGCCAGTACAAGCCACAGCAGCTCAGACTTGCTGCGGGCTGTGGGGTCGTTTGAGCAGTCATGATCCCTCGGCTGGGTAGCTCTTGTACAATTCTCACAAGAACCTGTTCTGTGTCTGTGCATCTTGTCTGCATGGTTTACCAGGCAGTTATGGGACAGAAGCTGAAATGAACAAGCTTCCAGCATTGTAGCAATCAGCAGAAATTGAATGAAACATACTTCTGTGCTGTTGAACTTTACTGAGTCTTTTTGCACAAGAATTCTGACCAAAGGGCTTCTGCAACCATAATCCCATAACCCAATTCTAAGAGAAGTACAGGATCACACTGACATCCTTTTTTAATTAACAGGATGATCGTCTTCTCTGCTGTTTCAACAACCCACTGTGCTCCCCATGACTGTTGTTCCCTCATCTGTTGTTTAACAGGCAATATTCTTCTGGAGCCTTCTCTTCTCGGAGCTGAAGAGCCCTAGCTCTTTCAACTTCTCTTTGTATGAAAGATGCCCCAAGTGAGGCAGAAGGCTATCTTGTCTGAGCAGGGATCTTCTAGAGCTTAGGTAGGCAAGGAAAGTGTATGAACATTGGAAACAAGAATTGGTGACTAAGGAGGACTTCAGGGATATCATTTGCCACTGTAAAGAGAAAGTTCATGTGGACAAAACCCAAAGCTCAACAGCTTTGAAGGGTTGAAGATGTCCAGCACTGTGAACAACAAAAAAGGGTTTTAAAAAATATGTTAGCAGCGAAAAGAGGATAAGAGATAACATTTGTTCATTACGTGATGAGGTTGGTCACCTCATGAAGAGGGATGCAGACAAAGAAGAGATAATTGTTTTCTCTGCCTTCAACACTGATGATGGGCCCTGGTCCCCCAGAGCCCAGTGTTGTAAACCTGTGACTAGGGGAATGATTTGCCACTTGCCAGCTGCAGTGCACTTACACTCTGTAGGTGCTCTTAGTGCACAGAAAGTATGAGGTAACTTACTCCTCTCTCAAACTCTGACTTGTAAATGCACACACCCTACCCTTCAGCCCATTTACTTCTCCAGAGGATGAGCCCTGGAGAGAAAACACACCACGCCACACTCATCTGAAGAGGGTGAAAGCTCTGTTGGTAGCAGGTACCTCAAAGCAAGTAAACTGTGAGGTAAAACCTGTCTCCGATGAGACATCTTGCTAAAAAGCAACACGTTTTGCCCAGAAGGTCTGGCAGTCTGATAGAGAGGGTGTCTGACACATCATCTTCGCATCATATCCCACAAAAACATCAACGTAGCAGCCTTTCAGGATAGATAATGAACAACCCCCTCTAGTAATTAAGCTCTGTGCACCTTTTGAAAACAGTTTCAAGTCTTCTGGGATTCTTTAATTCTCAGATGCGTCACCAAAGTGCAGGTTCAGTATTCCCACAAAAAGCAGTGATCCCTCTGATTTATGGACTTCCCCACCCTTGGAAGAGAGACATTGACATGTTCTGCTCCAGGCACTGAAGAGCTCAGCACAGCTCTCTCTCTTTTTCTTTATCTCTCTCTCTCTTTTTTTTTTTTTCTTTTTCTTTTTTTCTTTTTCCACTAAAGAAAGTATTTCCTGTCAAATTAATGTTCCAAATTACAAGTGGATCTAATCCCTGGTGATTACCTACCTACCCTAATTGACTGTCTTGTTCCAAACCAAGGCAGGGTGGATCTGATTTGCTAAGAGAGAAAGAGAGAAAACACCTTCAGAAAACATGAGATAACTTTTTCCCTCCCAGTTACTCTCCTTTGTCCTTTGAGCAATTAAAGCTATATTGAGAAGTTTAGGGGCTCTTCAAAATTTAGTCACATAGCTGGTCTCCGTGGAACTAGAATTGAGATATGATTCAAAGTTTTCTGAAATTCATTGGGAATTAAAACATTTTTAAAATTACTACTTAATTCCAAGGTAATGTCCTCTTACTGTTTAATTCCAAGGTAATGTTCTCTTACTGTTTAATGCCTAATTTCAAGGTTGGGTGCTAGTTTTTTAACTGATAGACATAGGCTCTGACATTCCCAGAATGATGCTTTATTTCTCTAATATCAGCCCATAGTAGCTCCAGAGACATTCTGCAAGGAAGAAAGCCAGTTAACCACTATAGATTTTGCTTAACTTGTATGTAAGCTCTTTGCACCCATGTTGTGTACTAGCCTGAGCAAATAAGGCAAAGCAAGGAGTGCAAGGTATGCAAACTAGCAGGGCATTTCCACCTGATTTGGGTTTTATCTGTTGGTATAAAATTACAGAAATTCTGCTGGAGATAGTCTATTGGAGAGCCATAAGGATGATGGCAGGACTAGAGCATCTCCTCTACAGAGACAGACTGAGAAGCCTGGGGCTGTTTAGTCTTGAGAAGACTGAGAGATCTCACTAATGTCTATAAATATCTGAGGGGTGGGTGTCAAGTAGATGGGGCCAATCTGTTTTTGGTGGTCAGGACAAGGGTGGGGAAGTCCATAAGACAAGGAGCAATGAGTACATAGTTGAACATAGAAAGTTTCACCTCAACATGAGGAGAAATTTCTTTACAATGAAGGTGATGGAGCACTAGAACAGGCTGTCCAGAGGAGTTGTGGAGTCTCCTTCTCTGGAAACTTTCAAAACCCACCTGGATGTGTTCCTGTGAGAACTACCCTAAGTGATCCTGCTTTGGTAGGGACATTGTACTCAATGATCTCTCGAGGTCACTTCCAACCTCTAATGTTCTGTGATTCTGTGAAATAAAAAAGAAAATAACATTCTTCTGATGTTTTAGCAATGGCCTTCAATGTATCAGAGGCAAATAGGAAGAATTGTGTCTCCTGGAAAGGAGTGGAATAGAAAGTGTCTGAATTCTACTCTGCACCACAGAAACTAGGAACACGTAGTTCACCTTCAGCAATACCAAACACTATACTTCTGCCTTCCAGAAAACCTACAAAATCATAGTTCAGATCTAAATCTAGAAAGAACTGATAGTTCTCTACTGAAGTAAACTAAACTGATTTACATTGCAAGAGATTTTTCTTTGTACTGCAACAAGAGAAAATGTAAAAGGCTTGTGAAAAGACCTCTGAACAGAAAAGCAAATGTTTTGGTGAAAATCTTTTTTGATCCTGACTGATTACTTGTTTTTGTAAATTATGTTTGCTCAGGATTACAAATAACTTGCTCAGACAACTGAAGGGCAACATTTCTCTCACAATAAAACACCATTTGTCTGCAGTGAAGGCTGACAGCAAAATAGAAGATCCTCGAGTCCAACCATTAACTTAACCCTATCATGTCCACCACCAAACCATGTCCCTAAGCATCACATCTACATGTCTTTTTAACACCTGTAGGGAGGATGATTCAACCACTTCCTTGGGCAGCCTCTCCAGTTTTTGACAGCTCTTTTTGGGTAGAAAGTTTTCCTAATGCCCAACCTAAATCTCCCATGGCACAACTTGAGGACTTTTACTCTCATTCTGTCACTTCTGCTTGGGAGAATAGACCAACACCCAGCTTGCTACAACATCCTTTCAAGTAGTTACAGAGAGTAATAACGTCTCCCCTGAGCATCCTATACTCCAGGCTAGATAACCCCAGTTCCCTCAGCCATTTCTCACAGGATTTGTTCTGTAGATCATTCACCAGCTTTGTTGCCCTTCTCTGGACACATTCCAGCCTTACTCGTGTGGAGGGTCCAAAACTGAACACACTTAAGATTGAGTCTCGCCGGTGCTGGGTACCTTTCTAATCCTGCTGAACATACTATTCCTGATACAGGCCAGGATACTATTGGCCTTCTTGGCCACCTGAGCATGCTGCTGGCTCATGTTGTGCTGGCTGTTGATCAACACCTTTTCTGACAGTTTTTCAGTCATTCTTCTCCAAGACTGTAGCATCGCAAGGGGTTGTTGTGCCCAAACTATGGGACCTGTCATTTGGCCTTGTTGAACTTCATACAACTGATTTTGCCCCATTGATCCACAGATTCACATAACCACAGATATGTTCAGGTTGGAAAAGACCCTAGGGATCACGAAGCCCAACTGATACCTCTACAAGTTTCACCGTAAACCATATCCCCAAGCACCATCCAAATGACTTTTAAACACATCCAGGGTTGGTGACTCAGCCACCTCCCTGGGCAGCCCATACAGCCTGTCCAAGTTCCTCTGTAGAACCTTCTTACTCTCTAGAAAGTCAACAATCCCAGCCAGCTTGGAGGAGTTTGTAAACTTAGTGAGAGTTTCATCTCTTCATTCAGATCTTTGATAAAGACATTCAAGTGAAGTGGCCCCAGTACCAAACCAGTTCTCCCTGGGAAACACCACTTGCAACTGGCCACCAATGGGATTTGATTGCAATCATCACAGCTCTTTGAGCCAGGTCATCCAGTCACTTTTTATCCTAGTGAAGTATAGGTCCATCCAAGCAATAAACATCCAGTTTCCCCAGGAGGATGCTATGGGATACAGTGTCAAAGGCTTTACTATAGATGCTAGGACAGTAATTAATGTTTCAGTTACAAAGGGCAAACAGTTCTTCAAAAGCACTCCTGGTAGTGGACTCCAGTTGCTAATGCAGGGGTGGAAGTGTGGTGCAAGAGGAGGAGAAAAGAAGTGTCAGGAGCAGGGAGGGAGAGCAGTGGTGGATGGAGAGTAGACTGAAGGGACAGCTGTGGGAGCCTGAAGTCCACTGATGACATCAGAGGTGAGCCTGAATGACTTGGGTTTGAGTTGCCCCCTTAGGGATACAACTCTGTTCAATTTTGTGCACCCATAGGTTACAACTGAAATTATCAGTGATCTCCTGTAGGAGGGGGGAGCTGCATGCCAAATGAGCACACATTGCACTGTCTTCAATAGTTGTCAGTTAAGTTCCAAATGGCAGAAGTCACAGCCAGTTTTAACTAATGTGTTGCACAATGACTAGTTTAGGTTACAGCACTGAGTGCTGAAAATTTCTCCCTTCACTCAGACTGAACATGAGGCTTTAATCCCACGGAAGTGAGGAACATCTTAACCACTACCTAAGGCTGAATGTTTGTCCCAGTGTTTAGTATTAACAACAGTCATTTTGGATCTTTGTTATCCATAGAATTACCTAATGCCTGTCTGAAAGTTGTGACCCAAGTATCAGTGTGCCTCCAGTCCAAGCAGTAGGGGCAGAGCAGCGCTGAGTGAACACATCAGGAGTCCATTAGCAAGCAAACTTGGCTGTATGTTAAGCTAGTGTTACCTTAGCAAAATAAACACAGTGGGATACCCACCCACAGCACAGCATCATATTTATTGCATTATCTTTTTTTGGTAAGAACCTTAAATGCTTTGTCTTTTGGGGTTTTTTTTGAGATACATCTTTTCAGATACATGGAGCATTGATATTAGGTTCCAGCCACCTCAAGAAACGATTTCAAAGAAGCCCCTCTGATGTGATTTGTGTTCCTGTGGTCAGTTCTATTTTCGCACAGAAGGTCATTGCTAAGACAAATGCCTGACAGAAATCTACTGTCTTTCATCATTAGATTTTTTCTGAGTTGATGGATTCCTACCCAGGGAAGTTTTGCACTAGCTGCACTGAGAGATGTAGAAAGACTCAGCTGCGAAGTTTTGCCATTTACTCTTTGACTCGATGCTTTCTAAATTGCATCTCAAGTGGGGAGTCAGATCCTTAGTGCATTGCCTTATCTGACACTTTCTTTTCAAAGGAGAGGTCTAATGCAGGAGAGGATTTGTATTTTCAAATCAATTTTTCCCTCCTTCTGGCTGAAAAGCTAATGCCAAACTCGGCATAAATTGAGGTTAAACCAGTTCTTGAAGACATCTTCGGGGCAAAAGGAATATTTCTTCATTTGTGAAACTTCTGTGGGAGTTGGTGAAAATCCACACAGATCCAGTAAGAACAATACAGCTGTGTTGATTTACACCTTTTAAGGACTTTGCTACTTCCTTCTTAGAAATGCTG
>VWZE01014695.1:109289-146372 GCA_013396675.1 Eubucco bourcierii | reverse complement strand
AGTTTTTTTTTTTCCCCTTTTTTTTTTTTTTTTTCCTAAGGGATGTGAGCTTTTAATTATTGTATTAACATTGTCAACTGTCAAACGCTTTGAAATAATTTAATATTCCCAGTCTCCTTACAACCTGTTTATTGATATTCATGAAGTGAATCCCCTCTTGAGATGTCTAGACTGAATGTCAATATGGTTTATAGATGAAGACATGGTTTATAGATGGAAGGTATTAATAATTGAATCATGAAATTGTTTAATTTTACTTCAATAAAAGGCCAGGCAGGACAGGAACCGATACGCCCTTTTACTAAATTGATGCACAAGTGAGTACAACCAAACAAAATCATTTCAGTCATAACTGATAGGGTGGGGAAAAAAGAATTGACTTGAGAGGCATATTTTCATAAATAAAATAATTTTGCTGACATTATTTTCCCAGGTGAAATTTCTTCTTGCCACATATGACATGAGTAGGGATACCTCTTTATAGTGTCTACACGCACTAGGCATAACCTATAGAAGACATATTTTAGCCTTCATCCTCTCCATGAAATTCACACAGCAAAGGACTAAGGAAAGGGTAACGCTGAAGTGCTATGTAGGAATTGCAGGATAAATATTGTTTCTTCTGTATTATTCATAACATCACAATAGCTGATCATAGCACTCCCTTCTGTTTATCCAGTAGCCTACTCAGGATGAGTAAAGGTCTGAGAACATCCTGAGGGAGAAGTTTATCAGCCTCTCAAATACAAGTAAAAACTTCCTTCGTGGACAAGCATATGACAAACCCACATCTAGAGAAAGGGAGAAATATTATCCAGTATATAAATCATGATAGTTCTACTAGAAATATTGAGGTCTTAAAAGTGCCAGCAAGCTTCCAGTGAAACCGTTCAGTCAATGCCACACTTGTCCATTATCTCTGTAAGATTTCCTGCCTTTGAGAACTCATCATTTAAACACCCATAGTCTTGTACCATGGTCACTGTACTCAGCATGACTCTATTTCTCATTAACTACAATGGGTACTGTACCTCAGTCCTGAAGAAGAGACCTATATGTATCTTTTTTTTTTTCAACTATTTTGAAATGCCTGATAAACCCAGTATTTATTGTCTTCTTAGCACTTTAGATTTCTATAACCTATTTATTTTCACTATGAGTAGAATGAGAATATTTGATTACTTTCAAAAAGGGCACTGAGTATATGTCTGGGTGTACATGTGCTGGGAAGGAAACATCACTGTAGGTTTCCTGGTCTATTCAGGATCTCAGTTATCACTATAATCTCTTTGGAAAGGGCACATATTAAATCAGAGTATCACAGTATCACCAAGGTTGGAAGAGACCTCAAAGATCAAGTCCAACCCACCACCACAGACCTCAAGACTAGACCATGGCACCAAGTGCCATGTCCAAACCTGCCTTGAACACCTCCAGGGACGGTGACTCCACCACCTCCCTGGGCAGCCCATTCCAGCACTCAATGACTCTCTCAGGCAAGAACTTTCTCCTCACCTCCAGCCTAAACTTCCCCTGGCATAGCTTGAGACTGTGTCCTCTTGTTCTGGTGCTGCTTACCTGAGAGAAGAAGGTAACCTCCTCCTGGCTACAATCACCCTTCAGGTAGTTGTAAACAGCAATAAGGTCCCCCCTGAGCCTCTTCTTCTCCAGGCTAAACAGTCCCAGTTCCCTCAGCCTCTCTCCATAGGGCTGTGCTCGAGGCCTCTCCCCAGCCTCGTTGCCCTTCTCTGGACACACTCAAGCACCTCAATGTCCTTCTTAAATTGAGGGACCCAGAACTGGGTACAAAATCCCAACACATATTCTTCATCAGTCCTGTACCACTGTAAAAAAAGCTCAGAAGATAGATAACATCTTCAGGATAACATCTGACCAGTCTGAGTATAGACAAAGCTGAAAGATAATCTTAATTGAAACTGAAAACTACAGGTAGAATTTATCCAAGAGCTAGATACTTAGTATATAGATCTGACAATATCTGACCTGCTATTCAAGATTTACTGAGAACCTCCCCTTAAGTGACTCATTAAGACCTTCTTATAGGTCTTAGTGAGTCACCTGGTGACATTTCTAGTGTTACACAGCACTAGAATGGTGCTCACCTTTGGAAACTCTTATTTTAAAAGACAGATGTCCCTGTTGTCATCATAGTAACAAACAGAGGAGGACACTTCAGCTCATGCATAAATTTATTTCAGGCCTGTACAAAGGCGGCCAAAAGATTAATAAATGCTGCTTTCTAATGAATTATAAAAGCATATTATAAAAAATACAGTGAAACACAGATTTCATCACCAAAAAAATTTGAAGTATTTTAAATATTGACTCCTTCTGTCACTTTTAGGTCTCTAGAAGCATCACCTTGGTTTGAGGTTAATTGGAATATTTTAATGAGAGAAATTAGATCATTGGCTGTGAAAAGAAAATAATAGTGATGTCTACATTACCTACTGGTTTTGCTTAGGGATATAAAACCAAGAAACAATAACAAAGGTGATCAGTCTCTGTCTGGCTGCCATCTGCTTTATTATCTCTGCCTGAACCTACGTAACTCAAACTAATTCTTTTTCTAACACCTCTTACTAACCTTTCACAGCTCACCCTGCACATAAGGGGGATCCTGAGATAAGGGAGGGGGATTGGAAAGAAGGAGGAAGGAGGGGAGTTGGTTTGAAAAGCCCTCCTGGGTGGCTCTGCTGGTCAAGAGATGTTTGGTAACTCTGTATTACTTTTAACTTGTGTATTATTGTATATAGTTGTAAATATCTGTATATATTGTATATATTATGCTTGTAGATTGTGCCAGGCTATACATAGAGCTTCATTCCTTGATTTCCAGCTGCCTGAGTTAGTCTGGTGAATCCCTAGCCATGTGGGGTGATGGCTAACTCCCAAACCTGCACACACCTGTGCAATGACACCCTCGAGACATCTTAGTTTTTGCCTTGGAGGACCTTATTTTCTAAACGTCAAAGGTTTCCCTTTTCTCTGAGAGAATGTGTAGGTGCCCTGTCCTTAAATAGTCTTGGGTTTAATGTTTTTTTTTTTCCAGTTCAGGCATACTTGCAGGTCTTCTCACACCATCCAGTCCTTTAACCTCTCCATCAGAGGAAACGGGACACTTTTCTGTATGTCTTTGTGAATAGATATCAGACACCATGACAGAGACTACCTAATTAGATAAGGAGACTTTTTAGTGTCCTCAGACTCCTCCTCCCCACCAACTCTGTGCTCTGTGAGTTGGGATCTGACAGACAACACTAGTATCCAGATCCTCGTCTTGGCTGAGACTGCTAGGATGTCTTGTAAAGAGCACAGGAGTAAGACCCATAGCATAGAGTGTCATCTCACCAAAGCAACTACTTGCCTGAGATGAAGCAACTGTTTGACTTCCAGACTTCCAGGAGTGCAAGAAGGGATTTCAATGCTCTATCTCAAATATGAATCCCCACTACTATCAATATAAATCAATATCAACCAATGCGTAATGCTGTATCATTTACCTATATGTTCAGATTTTAGTAGATTTAAAAGTCTGTCTGTTGCTTAGATGAGAGAAATGAGTGAGAAGAAACAATTGTATTCTTATATCCGTGGGTATCACAGAATCGTGGCACTGAATTCTTTCACTTGATTCTTAAGTCTAATCTGTTTCACTTCCAGGAGTGCAAGAAGGGATTTCAATGCTCTAACTCAAATATGAATCCCCACTACTATCAATATAAATCAATAACAAACAATGTCTAATGCTGTATCATTTACCTATATGTTTAGATTTTAGTAGATTTAAAAGTCTGTCTGTATCTTTCTACTGTGCTTAGATAGAGAAATGAGTGAGAGAAGAAACAATTGTATTCTTATATCCATGGGTATTCACAGAATTGTGGCACTGAATTCTTTCACTTGATTGTTAAGTCTAATCTGTTTCACTTCCAGGAGTGCAAGAAGGGATTTCAATGCTCTAACTCAAATATGAATCCCCACTACTATCAATATAAATCAATATCAAACAATGTCTAATGCTGTATCATTTACCTATATGTTTAGATTTTAGTAGATTTAAAAGACTGTCTGTATCTTTCTGCTGTGCTTAGATGAGAGAAATGAGTGAGAGAAGAAACAATTGTATTCTTATATCCATGGGTATCACAGAATTGTGGCACTGAATTCTTTCATTTGATTGTTAAGTCTAATCTTCTCATGTCAGCAGACAAATGCATGATATGCCCTACATTGCCGCAGTGCTGATCTGGAAATGTCACACTGTTTATAGAGTGTAATGAGTCCTGAGACTTGCTCCACTGGAAGGCTTTTCCTCCACACACCAGATCCACTGTCCTTTTTGTTCCAAGCTCAAAATATGAGCATATTTTACCAAAGTGTCAAAAGTCATGTCGATTAGACAGCATGAAAGAAGCAGGACGAGCTCATCCTTGACAGTTCATGAATGGTCTATGTTTGTCTGAATTATAAGCAGGACTGTTATTGTAGAGTAAAAGAATTACCTCTCCTAAGCCTTACAAAATGTCATACAACAGATAGCCTTGACTCAAATTTCAGGTGTTATGATGCAGATAATTCCCCGTGGTATGGAATAAAGAAATAAAATGCATGGCATTTTCAAATCATTATGGTATAATAATATTATGCCACTTCTCTGAGAAAAGTTGGAATTTCTAAATCTCTCTGTGAAGTTTGAATTTCTGAATAGACTTCTTCCATTCAGAAACTGGGAAGCACATTAAAAGATAATGTTATTGTAAGTTGTGTTTCCAGTTAATTTCTGTTCCCAGCTCTCTCTCTCTGTCTACTACTCATTCTTCCTCTTTTACTGAATAGTGTTCTTGTGCCTGCAGTGTGATGCAGATCAAGAAATTGACACAGCATTAAAAAATCCCAACAAATAACTGTTGTTGTTTAACCTAAAAACAGTGCATGTTCTGTAGGATCACAAAAAAGCAGAGGCAGGTATGGTCCCCAGGCACCAGGTGGTACTTCAGCAAAACGACCCAGTCTCATGATGTTCACAAACTAAAAGGACCAATATTATAGAATTACATAGTCATAGAATGCTTTGGGCTGGAAAAGACTTTTAAAGGTCACATAGTCCAGTCTCCCTGCAATGAGTAGAGACATCTTTAACTGCATCAATATTAAACCTGGTTCTGCTTGTAGATCATGACTCAAACCAAGTTAAAGCCCCGGGGAAATCTATCAGTTTGAACAGGTTTTTACCTAGAACTATGATAAGTAAAGTGAATCTATGTGCTTTGATCTGCCAACAAAGCATGTATGGCCTATTTTATATACTACATAACAGCTTCTTTATTAAAAAACAAAAAAACATTTATGGCAAGCACAGCAATGCAGAACTCCATGAGAGCCTGAAGTAAATGAGAGTTATTTTGCCTATGGGTCTCCTTAAATTGCGACCATCTGTTGGCTGATGAAACAGGTGCTGAGTACTTGCAACTCCACTGAAGCACAAGGGAGCTTGGTGAAGTTCTGCACTAGCTGAAAATCCTCTCATTCTGCAGTCCACAATTATCTGTGGGCCGGTGTGTGCTGCTTTTAGATGAACCAGCCCAATAAAAATCCCATACAGAGAATCCGTTTCTTTAGAGGTAGGAAACCATTCACACACTTTTGGAACTGCTTATTTCATCCTTTATATTTGATATTTGTCTTTCCAAGAAGTCAATGTAGCGAAATATTATTTCTTTGAGTAATGGATAGGCTAATCACCAGCAAGAAGTGTTAGAAAGAATAACTGTATTGTCAGTGTAACCTTACAGACCAAATATATTCAGGCAATTAATTTTAATATGTTTCAGATTTTATTTACTACGGCATAGAAAATGGAAATGAAATAGGACTTAGCTGAAAACAGGGAATAGTTCTTCAGCTAGAGTCAAGCAACATTACTCTTTTTAATTTCAGTTGTTCTTTGCTAATTTCTATAAACCAAAGATCTCTCACACAATGCAGATTGACCCAGTGTGATGGTTTGGGAGTTCCCCACCCCCCCACACTTTGTAAAATGACCCAGACTAGAACTCAGCCGGCTGGAAGTTAAGGACTGAAGCTCTGTTTACAGCTCAGCACAATGTACAAGCAGAGATATACACTACAGACAGGAATAGTTACAGAAATAGATAAGTTAAAGGTAATACTGAAACACAACTCCCCACCCAGAAATCAGAGACCCCAGGAGGGACTCCCAACCACCCTTCCACCTTCTCCCCACCCCTATACCTTACCCCAAGGTTTACCTTATGTGCAAGGTGAGTTTGGAGGATCGACCAGGGAGGTTAGAAGAAAAGTGGTTAGTGAGGTTACTCAGCAGAGACGAGGAAAAAAGCCAGAAGCTGCTAGACCGAGATGCTGTGCCCCAGAGACTGACTTATCTGTGTTTTGAGTACTTATTCTTAAACATCTCAGCAAACCTATGAGTGAAGTAGACATCACCATTGTTTCCTTTTCACAGCCTATAATATAATTTTCTCTATTAAAATATTCCAATTAGCCTCAAACCAGCACACCCAGCTATCTAGAAAAATAGAATTAAATCCTGTACCCTGTTTGGATACTTTAAGCCAATAGATATAAGTTGCAAGCCAAAGCGACCTTTTCTTGACAGCTATATTTCCATGGGATGCAAATTCCCTGAGCTCATGTCTGCCCACTGAAAAATGTTGCCACAAGCAAACAAGAGTTGTAACAGAATGGTTGCATGAGGCAGACAATCTGCTGAAACGGTTGAGGAAGCTTCTTCCAAACCGCTAACAAAATCGCTGCAATAATTTCTGCAGAATTTATAGTTCCATTGTAACCAGTTTTTCTTTACAGTATCCACGTTATTGATTCAGCTGTGCTAGTAATTGTAAGGGATGATGTTATAATAATGTCATTTTGGCAAGATACAGTTGTATTTAACTAATATATTATTCTTCTAAAAGGACTCCTTTTAGAAACCATATGTTCGTACTGTATCATTTGCTTCTTTCTCCCTAGCCTTTGAATGCAAACAGAAAGGGAAATGGCAGGAGGTAACAAAGCTTGTCATACAATTTCTTTCCCCTTAACCTTTATACAGGATGATTCCTTCAACTCGTGGAAAGTGTACTTTGGAGCAGTGTGAAATGTTTATTAGGAAATTCAAAGCAAAGTAAAATTCAGCTGTTTGCAGCTTTCCCTACAGATGTATCCAGCCCGTGTTTTGTCAAAGGGTTTGACAAAACCTTCTGGTTAAACTTCAGGCTAGTTGTAAATGAACTGGAGCCAATTTATTGTTTTGTATCAAAAGAAACAGACAAATGTCAGGATTTCACATGCTGCAAGCTACAGACTGACCAAAATCTGAGCTGTGAAGTTCATGTTCTTGCTTTGAAGATTGGAAATGCCAAAGCTGAACCCTGGAGAAGGACCACATTGAATAGAAGGGCTTCAGGCAGAGGGTCACGGCTATTCTGTCACAACCTCCACCACTCTCTCTGAGAGAAACTGTACAGGTTCCAGATTTGCATCCACGCTACAGATGAGAAAATGAACCAGTAAGGTTCCCAGATCCTAGAAGGCTGGAGCAATCTTCAGATGTTCTCAGTCTTAGCTTTGTTGTTTTATGGTTTGTTTGGTTTTTGCTTTGTTTTGTTTTTTGTTCCGCCCTCCCAGGATCTTCAAGCAAACAGCAAAGGCAATCACAGCATCTCTCTGTAATATGGGCACTTCATCAGTTTGCTCCAGACAATGCTTCTGGACAAAGCCTACAAGCTCATTTAAGATATATAATAAATAATTGTCATATAGCTTTGTGTTTATTGCTAAAATGAGAGACTTGCAGGGTGAACCAAGTAAGCAAAAGTTATTAAGCTCCAAGGCCTTCCAACATGCTACCATTTCAGTCTTTATACCAGCCTGCAGTAAACTGCATTGGCCTTTCAGAGACAAATACAAGGTGCAGAGTGTATATTTTAAAGGATCTTCCAAGAGGCCAGACTCTGGAGGTGGTGGAAATGGCAGGTGTAGATGTAGGAAACATGCAGCAAAAAACCATCCTGGTTTCTGAAGCAAGGAAACAGCACATGTTATTGGACAGCATCTGCTGCATATCCAGCAAGGAAAGACCGGTGACCAGCAGATTGGCAAAAAGGTACCTGGAAACAGGGCAAAATAAGAATGCAGACGAAAGATAATTAAAGGCTTTCAGGAAAAAAAGTATTGTAAAATCTTTAGAGTACCGGAAAAAGAAATCCAGCTTGTATAGAGGACTGCCTGCGGAAACTAAAAAAAAATAAAATAAATTTTTTTTAAAATTAACTTTCATTTTGCTGCTTCATAGGAAGAAAAGAATAACGAGTGAATGTAGCTTTGTACTTGGCAAAATAGCAGATGGTAAAACAGCTGTAAAAACTGAAGGATAGATCATCCCAAATGATCAAGTGAAAGCAGTTTAAGAAGTCACCACCTACTCAGATGATTTTATCAACCTCCCAAATGAAACATGATTGCTGACTGTGTGAGAAACCCCTGTCACCCAACATGAAGTACAACAGGAGAGCTCAAAGCACCCTTCACAGTCTTTTTCAGCATTACATTTCAGTATGTTGTACAAAGGACTTGAAAGGATGTCATGCAGCTCTGGAAACGTAACAGATATCCTCATTAGAGACAAGATCACTGGGGGACATGATGCCTGCATATAGCACAGAGCGATGAGAGAAACTGATTTTACTCTAGAAAAATGCCTGAGAATGACAAGGAACTCAGATGTGTCCAGAAAATATTAAAGAAAACCACATCAGGCACTTAGGGTGGTGAAGAACCCTACAGCAGTCACAAAGCCAACCACAGAGGGAGTGAGAGCGTAAGCAGTAGAATCCAAAGGCACAGATGTGGAAAACAAACTAAACAAGGAAAACAAACATTTATTTAACTTGTCCCAATAGTGCAAAAAATCTTGGGAAACAGGACTACATAATATCATCATATGACAGTGAAGTATGAAGGAACCTGAAATACTCACTACGGTTTCTAGTTAAAGAAGAGGGCAGATAAAATGTGATTCGGCAGCCTAAAAGCACTGTTGAAAAGGATGTCAGGATTTGTCACCAACATCTAAGCTCTTGGATCAATATAACAATCTGTTCAGTTTGCATCTGGACTGTGGAGTCAGTGCAGCACCAGTGACAAATACCTCTTTCAGGGGACATGTCCCATAAACCACTTTTTGGATCAATGACAATGGAATACGAGATCTTACAGTTGACAGCTCATGATACACATGCTCAAAAGCAGTACAGAAATGAGACTGTGGCATCTGACACACATTTACTCTCTCTTGACCAGAGGAGACAGAATTACCACTATGCATTTTGTTCTAACAGTTCACTGATAATTGAAAAAAGCAACGGAGCTTGGAGGTGCAATGAAACAAAAGTGAATGTTAATGCAATAGATTAGCAAAATGCAGAATTCTTCTTTTAAAAAGAAATGGATTAGAAAGGCTGAAAAGATATGCAGCAATGTTGGGGCTTCTTAGACTAGCTCAAAGAAAGGCAACGGCACAACAGAGGACACAGGAACAGATAATGTGACACATTGCACTGTTTAATAGCACACTGGTAAGAAATTAGTTACCAATACTCTTGAGTGAGTACAAGTTTATTAAGGCAGAAAATTCTACATCTAATGCCAAAACCACTTTTTTCCTCACACTGAACTAAACAAGCCATCCACAGGAGACCAGCAGTCTCAATAGACCTGTTGATCTAAAACTGGGAAGCAGCAAACTGGTTACAAAGGTGTTTATGTGTAAACTGAGCATCACTCTCTTGAGAGTGTGTCTGGCAGATGCTGGTGAGGAGGCTATTGATAATTTATACTGCAGTAATATTCAAACTGAAAGTGAAGACTGTCACAGGATGTTCCCTCCTGTGGGAGACGACACATGAGTGAAAGACAGTCATGTTTAAAGCAACCCAGTAGTAATTCTCAGCAAAAGGAAGAGTGTATGTTGTAAAAACGAAACACACCACAATAAAAACCAAGCTCAGGATGAGCTAAAGTCTATGTTCTGGTCAGGAGTAAATTACCTTCATGAAGATGCAAATGAAGGAGAACGAGTTGTCCAGAAGTTTCCTGTACTTTCCCAACAAAAGCTACCTGAAATTCTAGGCAGTTCTGGGAAAACATTGAACACATCTATTCAATTCTTGTGAAGAGAACAGCATGAAGATGGAAGGTAATCATCCCAGTTTCAATAGAATCATAGAATCATAGAATGGTAAGGTTGGAAGGGACCTCAAGGATCAGCTAGTTCTAACCCCCTGCCATAGGCAGGGACACCTCCCACTAGTACAGCTCACTCAAGACCTCATCCAACCTGGCCTTGAACACCTCCAGGGAGGGAGCAGACACAACCTCCCTGGTCAACCTGTGCTAGTGCCTCACCACCCTCACTGCAAAGAACTTCCTCCTAACATCCAGTCTAAATCTCCCCTCTACCAGTTTAAACCCATTGGTCCTTGTCCTGTTGCAAGACCTTGTAAATAATCCCACCCCAGCCTTCCTGTAGGCCCCCTTCAGATACTGGAAGGCTACTATCAGGTCCCCTCGAAGCCTTCTCTTCTCCAGGCTGCAGAGCCCCAACTCCCTCAGCCCGTCCTCATAGCAGAGCTGCTGCAGCCCTCTGATCATCTTCGTGGCCTCCTCTGGACCCACTCCAACACTTCCATGTCCTTCCTGTGCTGAGGGCTCCAGAACTGCACACAGGACTCCAGGTGGGGTCTGACGAGAGCAGAGTAAAGGGGCAGAATCCCCTCCCTTGCCCTGCTGGCCACGCTGCTCTTGATGCAGCCCAGCACTCGGTTTCTGTCTGAGCTGCATGTGCACACTGCAGGCTCATGTTGAGCTTTTCATCAACCCAGACTCCAAGATCCTTTTCCTCAGGGTTACTCTCAGCCATTCACCATCCAGCCTGTATTTGTGCTTGGGATTGTGCCTACCCAGGTGCAGCACCTTACACTTGGCCTTGTTGAATGTCATGAGATTGGCCTGGACCCACCTCTCCAACCTGTCCAGGTCCCTCTGGATGGATCCCTGCCCTCTAGCAAGTTGACTGTGCCACACAGCTTGGTGTCATCTGCAAACTTGCTGAGGGTGCACTCCATTCCTCTGTCCATGTCACTGACAGAGATGTTAACCAACACTGGTCCCAGCACTGACCCCTGAGGGACACCACTTGTCACTGGTTTCTAGGTGGACATTGTGCCTTGATCACCACTCTCTGTGTGCCACCATCCAACCAATTCCTTATCCAGCAAGTGGTCCAGGTGGGATGGGTAGGATATCTAATCGATGCTTTTACACAGACACTAATCAGAAAACTGAAAACATGGAAGCAGACTACTATAAAAATAGTTAATAAAGGAACCAAAATTTGAAGCATCAGATTAGAGAATAATAGAACTGAATCTTTCTGTCGTGCAGGCACACTATTTGCAGGCAAAAGGCAAACCAAGATCAGTGCACTTGTCAAAGATAACAGATTCAGGAAAGATGTGGAAATTAAACCAAAAGCAAAGAGCTGTCAAACAGCCTACAGTCATGGACAGAGAGACTCCAAGCATGACTGAGAAGCACATGAGAGCAGCTGCTTCCAGGCTGCTTTCTGTTGGAGAGTCAGCCCAAGTCAAACTCATGAGCAAAGCACAAGAAAAATGAGATGTCACCCAGCTGTACCAGGAGATAAGCAAATTCCCATCAGCAGCCTCAAGCTGTTTCAAAGATGAGGACATTAACTGCCTGAGGAAAATAGCTATCATGGAAACCCACATCACTGGGTGAAATATGTAGCGGCGACCTCTGACTTCTGACCAGGTGACAGAAGAAGGAGCACAGGTTGGATGAAGCAAAGGTTTTGCAGACCTTCATCCTAGCTGAGTTTAAAGTAGGATGAAAACACTGAAGCAGCAGTTGTTCCACACAGGTACCCTTGGAGTGTGTTTTATTTGGCATTTAGAGTTAGCTGATGGATCTAGTTGAAGGAGGCTTGTGTGTTGTATGCAGCTGAAGATCCAGTGCTTCCTATCCAGTTCTCCTGAGAGGCAGATTAATTTCAGAAGTATGCATCCTCTCATGTTAATGAAAGGGCTACATGAAACAAAGACCATTACTCTTACCAGTGACTTCAAAGGGCTTAGATCAAGCATCTAGTGAAATTGAACTTATGGAAAAAATGATTGAAATTTAATGCTGAGGCCATTCTGAAGCACTCTCTGTGCTGCTCCTCCTACATTTCGCCATTGTCGTTGAGCTGTATCAAAGCCCTTTGGGCATCTATATTATAGTCTGTATTTTACCTGTGTCTTGACATTACATTAAAACGAAGAGTGCTGCATGAAACTACCTGCACAACATGCATATGCTGAAGCCTTGTTTAGGCAAAATATTTGTTCTTTCTGAAAGTGCTGCACTGTATTGTTTGACTTGGCTTTCCTCGATGTAGAAATGTTAGGAAAGCCAATATTTTAATCCTGTGTATTGTCATCAGGTTTAAAAAAAATGAATTATTAGGCTGAAGATATTTTTTTTTTCCCAAAGAGATAACATCCTGCAGTGCTGACAGGCTTTTTTCTCTAATGATATATGAATTGGAGCTAACAGGGGGAGACAATAACTGCAGGCCCTTTGATTAATCTATTTTCTTTGGTCTTCTCCTTAAAATGATAGATTGGTCCAGGAGGACAGTTTGCCGTAGATATTTGCAGCTCCAAACAAAATAAGGAACCAAGGTTTGCTTAATAGATTGTAGACATCTGGTCCATTTTCAGTAGGAAATTAGCATAGAGTTATGATCTTATTATTGTTCTCTGTGAAAGGCTTAAAAAATAGTCCAGGTATATCTGATGGCATACAAGTGGAAAAGAAAAGAAAAAAAAAATCCTGTAGCATAACTTAAGAGAATAATGATTTTTAACATTGCAACCTAATGTTTGGGTGCACAAAAGAAAATAAGCAAAGCTTAAAAAAGTATTCCTTTCTAGTAGGGATATCTTTATGATGTTTCAAGACATCTCAGTTGCATTACTTTTGCCTGTTTAGAGTCAATGACTTGGCTCACTTTTGTAAAAGTAAAGAGAAGGAATAGGGCAAACTGAACTGAGTAGAAAACAGTTGTGCAGTCTCTGCCTGTAACGGTGACATCCTTTACTGTGATAAAGTTAAACCAGGCTAAACCCAGAACAAAATGTAACATTTTTTCATGTTATATTTCATGTTTCATCTGCCA
Source organism: Eubucco bourcierii (assembly GCA_013396675.1). NCBI lineage: Eukaryota > Metazoa > Chordata > Aves > Piciformes > Ramphastidae > Eubucco > Eubucco bourcierii. The sequence goes on along the minus strand of VWZE01014695.1, from coordinate 133,063 downwards.
AATGACACTCTGAAAAACCCTACAGTTTATAAAGCCTCTTTATTAAATAACCATCATTTAAAACTTGTAAAATGCCTTTAGAAAATGGCTGTGGGAGCCATGCCAATGCTTGATGAATGTTGTTCATTAGAATGGACTCAACAGTGCGTTGAAATGTTGTCTCTAACACTTCCCTGATGGCACAGCCTCCAGTATAAGCTATGCACCTTACTTCTGTGTGTGAGATACACACCAAGGTGTACATCAAGTACTGCTGTGCACTGAGGTATTAGCCAACATGCACACTGTCTGACAGCATAGAGGGCATGAGACACTGATATGGGGCAAACTAAGTATCGTTAAATAAATACACAGCCTGATTCTTGAGGTGTGCTGCACCAATAAAGACAAATAAAGTCTGCATACTGGAGATGATTCTTGATCGCTTATTGCAAATGGATGGACACAAACCTTCTGTGATGGCAAGAGTGGGTTATCGCACAACCTGCAGCTTTAATTTAGCAATCCAATTGTGCTTATGCAGCATTACTGGAGGACCAAACGTTTTAATACTCTGAAGACAAGTTAAACGAAGGGACAATTGAATTAAAATCTACCCACTGAGGCAGACACATCACACATTATTTTAAACACCTAGGTGTTTATGTTAGAAGGCTCCCTGTTCTGTAAAAGGAGAAACAGGCATCTCCAGAGAGCAGTTCAGATGGTCAGCGCCTCTCCTTCATTCTTAGCTATCCTGGAAACATCAGCTCTGCTATGAGGACAGGTTGAGAGAGTTGGGGCTCTGCAGCCTGGAGAAGAGAAGGCTTCGAAGGGACCTGATAGTAGCCTTCCAGTATCTGAAGGGGGTCTACAGGAAGGCTGGGAGAGACTATTTACAAGGTCTTGCAATGACAGTACAAGGGGCAATGGGTTTAAACTGGAAGAGGGGAGATTTAGACTGGATGTTAGGAGGAAGTTCTTTCCAGTGAGGGTGGTGAGGCACTGGAACAGGTTGCCCAGGGAGGTTGTGGCTGCTCCCTCCCTGGAGGTGTTGAAGGCCAGGTTGGAGGAGGCCTTGAGTGAGATGTACTAGTGGGAGGTGTCCCTGCCTATGTCAGGGGGTTGCAACTAGGTGATCCTTGAGGTCCCTTCCAACCTTACCATTCTATGATTCTATGATTCTATGAATGAAGCACATTAATGTACATAAGCTGGATCTGAATCAGTGGGCTTGACATTTCATCTGATACTGACAGAGGTGTGGGTTATGAGAAAGTTACTACTTACCCTGTTTTATGTATGTTATAAATACAGTATGTGGCATAGGTTTCAAAAGACTGAACCCCCACTGTGTCATTTGCTGCAGCAATTCTGTAAAAGGTGATGAAATAAAATGTCTCATCATGTTACATTTCTTTAAAACATTCACAAGTTGTTTTAGTCAATTTGAGACTGCATTTTTAAGCAGGTACAATAATTGGTAATAATAGAGAGTGTATAATTGGTAATAATGACAGTACAATGACAATGCAATTGCAACATATTTTACTAGGAAAATGAATATTTATACTGAATCTTTAGAAGAAGTAGCTCATGTATGGCCCTTTTTGGGCCATAACACGTAGGGGCTGATAGCACCTTAGGACATTGAGGTGCTTGAGCGTGTCCAGAGAAGGGCAACGAGGCTGGGGAGAGGCCTCGAGCACAAGCCCTATGGAGAGAGGCTGAGGGAGCTGGGATTGTTTAGCCTGGAGAAGAAGAGGCTCAGGGGGGACCTTATTGTGGTCTATAACTACCTGAAAGGTGGTTGTAGCCAGGGGGAGGTTACCTTCTTCTCTCAGGCAACCAGCACCAGAACAAGAGGACACAGTCTCAAGCTGTACTAGGGGAAGTTTAGGCTCAAGGTGAGGAGAAAGTTCTTCACTGAGTCATTGGCTACTGGAATGGGCTACCCAGGGAGGTGGTGGAGTCACCGTCCCTGGAGGTGTTCAAGGCGGCTTTGGACATGACACTTGGTGCCATGGTCTAGTCTTGAGGTCTGTGGTAAGGCGTTGGACTTGATGATCTTCGATGTCTCTTCCAACCCTGGTGATACTGTGATACTGTAAAATGAAATCTTCTTTTTACTGCTTTGAGGCTACAGACCTCAGGAGAGAAAAGGATATAACAGCAGAGGACAACTGTGTCTAAGGGAGATTTTGCTTACAATAGATTTGTTTATCTTCATCGTGTTTCTTCTTATTTTTTATGCCCTTATCTTTCTCCTCTGTTGTCTTTCTGGTTACTTACAAGCGTGTTGGGACATTCAGATGACAAAATCACACTGCTTTCAAATGAAAGTGACATCCATGGTATTTCACTATTTCCCTCTGGAAGTTAATGTGGCTTGTCTAAGTCATCAAGGCTTTCTTTGTACTGTAGAGAAATAGTCTCTACAGCACTGTAGAGAAGTAGTAGTGCTGTAGAGAAACTTCAAGGTAAAACTCATTCCACCTGTCTTAGGCGTTTCTTCTGAGAGCTTTGCCAAAGCAGGCCCCCAAAGAGGAGGCAACAAAAGAGACTGAGTTGCTTGCTGTTACTTTTTGAATGAAACCCATTTGAATGAAACCCAAACTGAGGCAGAAAATGAAAAAAAAAAAAATCTTCAAGTTTTTAGAAGCAATGGAAGAAATAGAAGACCTGGTAGAAGTATAATTCTGCCTGAAGGTAAGAGAGATGTTGTAATGTGCACTGAATTTTTCACTGAATTGATTTGCATGAATATTGCACAGGGAAATGTGTATGTGCTGTGCCTTTAAATGTAGATGCTTCCCAGAATGTTATTTGCATATTCACAGATTATGTATTCCTATTATAACAAAACCAAAAATAAATGTAATTGCTACAATGGAGGAGGGGATTTTTAATCTTTAATTAAAAATTAAATAGAAGTGTTCTTTGATGATGTCAATCTCCACTTCATTAAGGATCAGATCATAACCTAATCCAGTACCTATGCACACTAGGATTTTCTGACTAATTAAATAAAAACAGTCGGTATTGATATATGAGAATAGTCATGCAACTCTAATTAAAGTTGAGACAAATTGGTTTTTCAGTAATTTCATGCATTCAACAGCAACCCAATTTGCACTTATTTTGCAAAAATCCAATTTTAGTCTGCCTTGTTGAAAGAAGCCTCCAAAATAGGCTCTTTTACATCCACATATGCATAGACACACTCTATTAAATCTGTTTTGACAGCTTCCTGTAATATTTAATGAATGATGACAGGCAAGCTAAAGAATCAATAACTAAACCTTTGGTGCATGTTGCAATCACCAGCAATTATTTACATGTCATATTGAGTCATTTGGACGGTGAAGTATTGTTCAGATCCATCATCTAAACACACAATTGTATAAATGCGCTTTCAATTGGCTGCTTGGTCTCTTGGGACTTCAGCTGAATTATTCTGATGTGAATATTCATGAGGTTTGAAGGTAGTGTTTAGCACTTCATTATGGCCAGGATTTGAGCTGTGCTACAGTTCTTGGAAGGAAGCAGCCATGGCATTTAGGAAACAAATAGCTAAGTCTACATCACCTGTATAGCTCATATGTGGAGATGGTGTAGCTGCACCAGGGCAGCTCTGTGTATAGTGCACTGAGGGATTTACATTGAAAATTGCAACCCTTTGTAGTGCTATCCAAAAGCCAACAGTTGTAGGGAATCCCACAGACTACCAAGACTACCTATTGGGCAGTCACCAAGGGCAAGTCTGTGCCTGAAAGTGCTGGGCTGATATAATGTAGACCCATGAGGCTGACTCTGACTGCCCCAGCTGCTTAGTGCTTATCAGCTCTCATTCAGCTGCACTTCTCACTTCTTGAGGTTTTCCACTATAAAGTATCTCAAACAGAACAAATAAAAGCTGAGGCGTGGAAAATCTCCAGGTACCTTTGAACTAGCTGGATGTTTGGTTCAAATGATCATAAAACAGTCAATGCAATTCTTGTCCCATTTATGTAACCCACAGCTATAGTCTCACTATTGATGAACTGCAGAGAAATTTCAGCTTGGAACTGACCAGGTAACAGCAATATTATCTGTGCTTTTTTTTTGTTTGTTTGTTTCCACAAGTACAGTAGTTGTTTTACAAAGGCAGTAAATTCCAAAAATGGAGGAGCCTTTACAGTGATTTTTAACTGGATTAAAGACTCACCTTCTGAGCTGGTAAATATTTGCATTATTATCTTGTAGCTATGTATTGTGGAAGTTGCACAACAGTGTAATAGTGGTTTACAACTGTTATCATTTTGGTTATTGCGCTGGCCATAATAAGAGGCTCAAGAGCATCTTTGAAGTTTAGGAGCTCACATCTCAAAAGGTGCTTTGGCTTTGCCAGCTTACTAAGTGTATATGGGCCATAGACTTCTAATTGATTTCACAGTATCACAGTATCACCAGGCTTGGAAGAGACCTCAAAGATCATCAAGTCCAACCCGTCACCACAGACCTCAAGACTAGACCATGGCACCAAGCGCCACGTCCAAACCCACCTTGAACACCTCCAGGGACAGTGACTCCACCACCTCCCTGGGCAGCCCATTCCAGCACTCAATGACTCTCTCAGTGAAGAACTTTCTCCTCACCTCCAGCCTAAACTTCCCCTGGCACAGCTTGAGACTGTGTCCTCTTGTTCTGGTGCTGCTTGCCTGAGAGAAGAAANCCTTCTCTGGACATGCTCAAGCACCTCAATGTCCTTTTTCAATTGAGGGGCCCAGAACTGGACACAGTACTCAAGTTGTGGCCTAACCACAGTATCACAGTATCACCAGGGTTGGAAGAGACCTCAAAGATCATCAAGTCCAACCCATTACCACAGACCTCAAGACTACACCATGGCACCAAGTACCACGTCCAAACCCACCTTGAACACCTTTAGTCACTTCTGAAAAACTGTGCCCATATTATCCTAAGTGGATAAAGGCATACAGTAGGAAAGAGTAGCACAGCACCGGTGATGTTAGATGCCATATGCACTGTACTGGTGTCAAAGGGTATGTACTTGGGCTGAATTGAAAACTTGAGGTGCCTTACTCTGAGTTTTCCAAGCTGGAGTATCTCAGTCTCATCAGCCTTTTATGGGAAACCTTGACTAAACAGACTTTTTCTAACTATGGTGCCAATACTTTGGCAGTATGTGAGATTGTTCAAAGCAAGGATGTTATCCAAGGAGCTGATGACCCTGTTCAGTGGGTGCACAGGATCTGGAGGTGACAGTTAGGATTGTGGCTACAGCTGCCTTTGATGACACAAACCCCAGGTCCTACCTGTGCAAACTTTCCTTTGCATCTCTTGCTTTGTTTTCTAAATAGGATCATCTGAACATTTTTAAATCAGAACAAAATAAAAACCCAAAAAACCAAAAACAACACAAAAAACCCACAAACAAACAAAACCAAAAACCAGCCAAACAAACAAAAAAAGACCAGCAAGTGACTAGGCTCACAAAGGCAGATACAGATCTCTCTAAAGAACATGGTGTTTCAAGGAGCAATACTTTCATGCTAGTTAAATCAGAAAAAGATCAGGAAAACCCTCTTCTATTAGTCAAGATGATAAAGGATTCACTTGTTTGCAAAGTAGAAGGTCAGAAAACTCAGATGAAGAGCCTGTGGAGCCTCACCCATTCAATGTCTATTAATAATAGAAGATATTATTCCCTCTTATCGAATATAATTACAGGTGTCAAACTCTGGAGTGGGAAGACCATTTATTTAACATGCAGAATAAGCAAATGCAGCTGTGATGAACTGTTCTGCAGCATTTTAATGCAAACAAGGCTTCAGGTGGCAAAATAAACCACGTTACTAGAGCTATAACAGTGATCAAGTATATGGATTTTATGTGGCAAAGTATACTCAAGAAAAAGTTACCACCTTACTTCTGTGTAATTTTAGTATCTTGTTGATCTCTCCATCCATTTTATGTCTCCAGTTTCAGGCCCAGGGACCAAAATATTCTGCAAACCATTTTAAAGGATTCCTTGTGTACTCAGAGAATGAATCACACAAGCAATGAATTGGGACTTGTGATTATTAATCTGCAAGTTTAGCTACAGCTACAGCCCAGTGCCTGAGCCCAAAGGTAAAGATCACTGGGTTTAACAGAAGGATTACTACTGACAAGTTTGAAGCAGATCTTTTGCACTGGGTGAGTATCTTCATAGCCAGACTAAAACACCAATATAGATGGAAAACAAAAGGATTACTACTGACAAGTTCGAAGCAGATCTTTTGCACTGGGTGAGTATCTTCATAGCCAGACTAAAACACCAATATAGATGGAAAACAAAAGGATTACTACTGACAAGTTCGAAGCAGATCTTTTGCACTGGGTGAGTATCTTCACAGCCAGACTAAAACACCAATATAGATGGAAAACAGAAGGATTACTACTGACAAGTTTGAAGCAGATCTTTTGCACTGGGTGAGTATCTTCATAGCCAGACTAAAACACCAATATAGATGGAAAACAAAAGGATTACTACTGACAAGTTTGAAGCAGATCTTTTGCACTGGGTGAGTATCTTCATAGCCAGACTAAAACACCAATATAGATGGAAAACAAAAGGATTACTACTGACAAGTTTGAAGCAGATCTTTTGCACTGGGTGAGTATCTTCATAGCCAGACTAAAACACCAATATAGATGGAAAACATGTAATTCACAGGGTGTGTCTATTTCTGTTAAATATTTTATCTGACTGGTTCAGTCTTAGGTCTTGGGATCCTCACCACCTACACTAAACATATATTAGTTCATTCTTGAGTAAACTAACTTGTGCCTTCCAGAACAAATTTCTGGTGTGTAGTGAAAAGTTCAGTCTCAGAACTACTCTTCAGAGGTAGGGAGGACAAGAATTGACAATATTTGTCCACTTTCAAGTTGCAAAGGTCTCCAACTCCCCCTTACACAGGGTTCTATGTAAGTATCTAGTTATATCTATTTGTACCACTTTGGGGCCCAATATTCCTTGACAAGGTGTTCACAACAGAATTGTGTTCACATCATGTCTCTGGTCTTGGGGGACAGGCAGGGCAAGAATGGATGCAGATGCAAATGCATGAGATCCCCTTGGTGAGGCATATGTTATCCAGGTCTCATTAAACTGCCAAGCCTTTTTCCTGTGTTTCCCTTCTCATTGTCAGTGGTCCTCAAAACAGAGATATGCAAAAAACTTGACGGTCAACACAAAGAGGCAGAAAATATGTATGACAGCTTAATGGGTCTGGGGAAAAAAAATCCAACCATGCCAGTGTTTATATTTGCAGAAACAAGGCAGCATGCCTTTAAATTACATAATGGGTTTCATTTGTTAGGGCCTTTGATTAAAGGTGTCCCATCATTTACAAACCAAAAATAGCCTCACCAGGCACTACAGAGTAGTAGTATTATTGTTGTTGTTATTTTATTATTATGTATTTATACGGCAGTCACTCCTAAGGGCCCCAGATAAGGAGTAACAATTACACAAGAAGAAAAATAAAACTACCTTAATAGAAAAATTCTGACTCACAGATAGCTTAAAAATTAGGTCATTCAGAGTACTTCTTCTGCCAGATGTCACCCTTATACACATATCGAAACATATATTTATTTTTTTAAAAACACATTAAAGTTCCTCCATTAGCAACAGCAGAAAAATATTTTCTTCCTAAGTATCAGGGTAAGACAGATGTCACAACTATCTGATTGCCCTAAATAGATCTGCATTGTTATTAGCATTTACTACTTCTGAAGCTAGAACTTAATCATAGAATGGTAAGGTTGGAAGGGACTTCAAGAATCATCTAGTTCCAACCACCTACCATAGGCAGGGACACCTCCCACTAGTACAACTCACTCAAGGCCTCCTCCAACCTGGCCTTCAACACCTCCAGGGAGGGAGCAGCCACAACCTCCCTGGGCAACCTGTTCCAGTGTCTCACCACCCTCACTGGAAAGAACTTCCTCCTAACATCCAGTCTAAATCTCCCCTCTGCCAGTTTAAACCCATTGTCCCTTGTCCTGTCGTTGCAGGACCTTGTAAACAGTCCCTCCCCAGCCTTCCTGTAGGCCCTCTTCAGATATTGGAAGGTTACTATCAGGTCTCCTTGAAGCCTTCTCTTCTCCAGGCTGAAGAGCCCCAACTCTCAATCCGTCCTTACAGCAGAGCTGCTGCAGCCCTCTGATCATCCTCGTGGCCTCCTCTGGACTCGCTCCAAAACTTCCATGTACTTCGTGTGCTGGGGGGCTCCAGAACTGCACACAGTACTCCAGGTGGGGTCTGACAAGAGCNCAGCCATTCCCCACCCAGCCTGGATTTGTGCTTGGGGTTGTGCCTACCCAGGTGCAGCACCTTACACTTGGCCTTATTGAATTTCATGAGGTTGGCCTGGGCCCACCTCTGCAGCCTGTCCAGGTCCCTCTGGATGGATCCCTGCCCTCTAGCAAGTCGACTGTGCCACACAGCTTGGTGTCATCTGCAAACTTGCTGAGGGTGCACTGATTCCTATGTCCATGTCGCTGACAGAGATGTTAACCAGCACTGGTCCCAGTACTGACCCCTGAGGGACACTGGTCTCCAGGTGGACATTGTGCCTTGATCACCACTCTCTGCGTGCGTAACTTCGAGCTGAACTGAAGGATACACTGGGTCAAATGGCATTTCACAATAGCTAACACTTTTGTTCAATAGCTGTTAATTTTAGCTATTAATTTTGTATGAATCTTATGAAGTGCTGCAGAAAATAATTTTCAGCTCCTCTAGAACCTTTGGGTACTAAAAACAATTAAAGCAAAACTAAAATCTGACCTTTTCCAGAAAAGATTTCATGCAATATTTTTTTTTTTAATTTCTTTTTCATTTTGACTTCTACAGTCAATTTCTCACAGCATCTCTTTGGAGGTTATGGCAGATGTGCAGTGCTTTTATTCCACTGGTTTTATTTATTCTGCTTCTTATGGATTTTTAGGAGTTACTTTGTGCAGGGATGATGCAATAACTATGGCAACCACATCAATACAGGCAAAGAATGGTATAGGAAGTTGAAAGAGAAGGGATATTTTTAGGGGAACTGAAAAGGCTGATACCATTGCTAAGTATTAAGGCTATGGTAATTCCATAAACATGGTAAATGTAAGCTAAAAGCTGGTTCTTCACCAGCAGAATAGATAGTATCCAAAAGCAAGATGGATTAAATGGCCAAAAAAAAAAAAAAATAATGAGGAAAAAAAAAAAGAGGTAGAATACTAACCCATAATATTGACAATATCAAGACCTCTGAAAGAGAAACCTGAACAGTGGAGTATCTGATGCAAACCAGAGCTGCAAAGAGTAGGAAGAGTAGAATAACTGCTCTGGAAAATCACTGTACAGAGGCTAGAAGGTGTATAGCAGGAGTCTGCAGGAGTTGATGGATTGCTACAGTTGCTGAGAAAGAGGAAATCTGAAGTCTAGTATCAGGAAAGATGTTGAACTTAATCTTAATGCCTGTGATAGTAACATACTAAGAGTGTAAGAATGAGACCAAGAGCAGGAACACACCCAATCTTAGATGTACTGAGTTAGAATCATAGAATCACAGTATCACAGTATCACCAAGGTTGGAAGAGACCTCAAAGATCATCAAGTCCAACCCGTCACCACAGCCCTCAAGACTAGACCATGGCACCAAGTGCCACGTCCAAACGCACCTTGAACACCTCCAGGGACGGTGACTCCACCACCTCCCTGGGCAGCCCATTCCAGTAGCCAATGACTCTCTCAGTGAAGAACTTTCTCCTCACCTCCAGCCTAGAGTTCCCCTGGTGTAGCTTGTTCTCTTTTACATAATGTATCTGTTTTGTAGTGAATCATTTTGTGACATTTACTTCATTATCAGTAAAAAAAAAAAAACAAAAAAACAAACAAAAAAAACACCAAAGAAAAACAACAATAAACAAGCAAACAAAAAAACCCAAAAACAAACAAACAAAAAAAACCCCAAACCCTGTAAGAAATAAGGCAGTAAAATTTTGGAATGTATATATAAAGAACATTCCAGCTACTGAAAAAAATGTGGAAAACCATTATAAAATCTGTTGAATCACATTCTTTCCTTAAAGAGACTCTTATTGGCATTGTTGGATACTGAAAGCATTCTGTCGATGGGAGGAAGTATTTCTTCAACTTTGAGGATGCCCCAGTGCTCTTACCCAGACCCAGAGAGCCACCCTCTCTGTCACTCTTCTCTGGCTTAGAGTAAAGCTGTGTGCAGGTGCAGGGCTCAGAGCTCCTGGCTCATGGGCTCAGAGCACAGGTAAACACCTAGCTGTTCTGCTTGCAATTTACTCCTGATGATTTCTGGGAAATATGCCAGGTTTATGTTTAGGCACCACAGGCTTTTCCATAGAGACTGTGAGGGGAAAGCAGCTCTCTGCGGGCGAAACAAAAGCAACCCTCAAAGGGATCCTGAGAGCAAAAACTCAGAGACTTTGCATCCGTCTTCAATACAACAGAGATGGTTCAAGACTCATTCTGTATTGCAGCAAGAAAAACAATTAATTAATTATCTTAGGAAGGTGGTAGTTGAGGGAGGTGTCGATTTTTTGAGGGCGAGGGTTTTTTTTGGTGTTCGGTGTTTGTTTTGGGTTGGGAGTTTTGTTTGTTTTGTTTCGTAATCCTTTTGATTTTTATGAATATGCAGTCACAATGAAAAGTTTGAAGTAATATCTTTTACTGTAGAGAAATAGCACTGCACCACTAGTGCTAGGAGTATTTACCTAGGGAAGACAGGCTGGGTTAGCTAAAGGTATGTGTTGTGTAGGAACAGGAGCCCACCATGCTCTGCTTCCCAGCTTAGGAGCTAACAGGCACTGTGTGACCCTTCCAGTCTGCATGATTTCCTTCCCATGGGAACCAAATTTTGGAAGAGGGTTGACAAGTTTACATACCTGTGCTTTATCACAACACGGAGTCTTGACAAACACTCTTTCATACAAAATCTGGAAAGTGTTCTCAGCTCCTGCTGTGTAGACTAAACTTCCAGCAGTGACAGGAATGAACACATAAGCACCAAGATGTATATGTCCTCTAGGTGAGTCTCTTCTTACTTATCCTACACCTTCAGGGTGCTCATGTGAAGCCTTCTTGTGTGAATAATCTAGGCACACACACACATATCCACACACACAGACCCGCAAAAGTCTTTCATACCTTCTTTCCGTGACTGTTGCTGTGGTTGGACCTTCCCTGCAGTGAATAGTCACGAATGGAAAATGAAGCCATTGTCTGAGTGATCTCTCTGATGTAAAGCTTTAACCAGCGCTGTTTGGCTCCTTACCACAAGGTTCTGTGAGTCCATAGACATTTTATACACGGGCTACTGAATTTGGCCCATAAATCCCCCTCCAGGAATTTCAGATTAATTCACAACTCTAAAATGTATTATTTCAGCTGTGACATATGCTTATTTCATTAAAAATTTCAGAGGTCACTTTGCAGAAGAGGAAGAAGAAAGGCTTTGAAAAGGTACTGCTGAAAGGTTAAAATTTACATAAGTCTGGCATTATTATCATTATTAATACCTACACATACCCCTTGCAAGCCTCAAGGTGATTCACAGAATTAAATTACACCCATCTTCAAGGAAGTGGGAAAAGTCCTGTCACCTGCATGATCTGAAATAAGATTTCTCAAATCCCTTAGAAACATTCAGATAGCAACGTTTTTGCTGAACTGCAGAGAAGAGCTCATAATTTTTATCGACCTTCAGCTTCCCTGCCTGTGCTCTAGAGAGGTCTAAGCCAATTGTACTCATCCCTGTTTACTTTTCTAATTCTCCCCTCAGAGCTGAGGTTCTGGCTAAGCTGAATTGGGTGAGGAGATTCATGGTGCAGATTCTAGTATCTCATTTGCTGGGAGCAGATCAAGCATAGATGGAGTGTTTGAAAGTGATCTGCTGGTATCTGAAGGGAAAATTTCATTTCTTAGTTTTCCCCATCTTCACAGTATCACACAGTATCACAGTATCACCAGGGTTGGAAGAGACCTCAAAGATCAAGTCCAACCCGTCACCACAGACCTCAAGACTAGACCATGGCACCAAGTGCCACATCCAAACCCACCTTGAACACCTCCAGGGACGCTGACTCCACCACCTCCCTGGGCAGCCCATTCCAGCAGTCAATGTCTCTCTCAGTGAAGAACTTTCTCCTCACCTCCAGCCTAAACTTCCCCTGGCACAGCTTGAGACTGTGTCCTCTTGTTCTGGTGCTGGTTGCCTGAGAGAAGAAGGTAACCTCCCCCTGGCTACAACCACCCTTCTTCTGATGTTTGGGAGTGTGGATGGGGACATGTATTCTTTTTCACCATTTTCAAGGCTGGATTTTTACAAACACATGATTTCCCAACGTCTAAATTCAGAATTCAGTTGAACTTTTAGTGGGGTGTAATGCTGTTAAAAGACTTCAAGCTAAAAGAGATCATCAGCAGGAGCATTCTCTGGATGAAGAGTGAGTGAAATCTGGATGGAAAGAGGAGAATCTGGTTTCTCTGAATAAACAAGAAGTCAGTATTTACCTAAACACAATTGTGGAAGTTAGCCATTGTGTCTCATAGACCTATCAGCTAGTTGAGCTCTATGGAACCAGCAAACACATTTAACCAAATTGTAGTCCATGAAAATCACTTTACGTAGCTTTGAACTTAACTCCTCTTTATTTCTTACCCTGGCTTCCAAGGAATTTTCTTTCACTCCTTAATTATTTGCTTCTGTTTAGTTTTATTCTGTATCATGGCATGATCTTTGCTGTAGGAGGGGCAAGCTCCACATCAGACAGCTGTTCAACAAAAAAACCCCAACAAACCCAAACCAAAACAAACCAGATAAACAAGCCTCTAATCTGGAGGCATATGAAAGTTCTCCAGACAAGGTCTGCTCCCTGCTTGGGGTTCCTTTTGCTTTCTGGTTCTCATATAGAGAGGCCTGCTTGGGAAAATCAGACAGACTGTGTCTGCTTTGAATTTAACAGGAGAACACACACAGAAAACAAGAGTGTTTAGACTCCAGGCTGCTAGTGAATGCTCAGAATTCCCCACTGTCCCAATGACTGTAGAGCTATTTGGCACATCTTCAATAAAAAATTACATCAGTGATGTTCTGGAAACTCAATCGAGTCGCAGGAATGATGAGAAAATAAGCAAATCCTCAGTGAAAACCTTGGCAAAAATTCTCTTCTTCATTTCAAATGTAATAACAATCCCAGTCTCTAATTTCAATTTTATTTTTAGTGACAAATGTATTACTGGTACAGCTCCTCATAATCTCATTCCATTTCTCAGACTCTTTTGAGGAGTGGTATAATTTTAGACCATAAAAACATAAGCCATCTGGTTTATATATAATTGAACCACTCAAATATACATTTTTTTAGATGCAAAGCCATGCCTTAGAACTGGAGAAAGCTGTGAGGAGTTCTGCATTGTTTAGAACCTTTCTGACTCTCTTTGTGCCTCTCTAGGCATGCCTCCCAATTGACAATGGTGTAGACTTGCTGGGTAGTGTCACCCTGGGTGAGAGGAGACACAGAGACAGAAAAGACATCCATTGGACATGGAAACACTTCACTTAATGTAGCCCTTTTTAGGATACCAGCCAATGTATGAGATTAAGCATTTGAGCAGAACTACTGATTTTATTGTACCCTAAGTGTTCCAAAGCAGAGGGGAAGGTAATATTGTCTTGGTTCTTTTCCACCCTATCAATTCACAGTCAGTAAACTGATCAGTATGACCAGCTGATCATTTAGTTCTGTATTTGGGATTAGTAAAAATTGTGAAATACAGGATGAAATGGGTCACTTGGAAGAGCCAGCCACCCATTTTATCTCCTGTCATCCCCCACTTGCATAGTACAAACGTCCTTTAAACTTGTGGATGACAATGCAGCTATTTAATGTACTGGTTTGGATTTTCATTTCTGGCTCAGCATCCTCTTAAAATGCTGTGGGAGCTATTCAGTGAGCAAAGTGCCCATTCCCTATATTTGCTTCCCTGCACGCCTGGAGGGTAATGGTATCCCAAAGATTTTCTTGCCTTTTCTCAGCAAATACTCTGAAGATATTATTTGCTCTGCTACTCTAAGTGGTAAAGGACAGAGTTGTGAAATTTGGATCTAGTTCCCAGTTTGAACCCAAAGACCATGGCACACAAGTGATCAGGGCAGAACAAACAGCACAGTCAAAACAGTGAGTAAATGTGCTGAGTGTTAGTAGTTAATGAAATACAGTTGGCTGCCACTTCCACTGGGCAAACAGATTGAAGGCTTTCAGCACAACAATGCTATATTTGCTCTGAATGGCTTTACAGCAATAACTGAAACACAATATGCAATTAAAGCATATTTACTGCATCCACTTGAAACTTGTGAAACTGATGAGGAGCACTTTTGTTCTGTAAACGTATCTGACTCTGCACTGCTAACTGGACTGGAAGCAACTCAGACAATCTGCTCGGAAGAAAACAGCTCTGGCACTGAAAAATATATATTCCATCATCTTAAAATGCCTACTAATATAATCACCAGGACAGGATCCAATGAAACATCAACCTGATACTGGCTTCACACAGGACTATACATCTGCTAGCAATCTGTTGTCCATTTATGTCCTGTTTATGGCCCAAGGGAGCAATTTCCGTGTGCAGGCTTTACTTGCAAGGCTACTGCTTTAGAGAATGGTACTCTAAAGGTGCATGTTACTTGGCACAGGATTTTTTAGCTTGTATTCTACTGGGAAACAATCTAATTCAAGACCCTATAAAGGTAGCTACCAATATTAAACACGCACTATATCAACCCCAGCCAACATACGTATTGCCTGGATGCTGGCAAATAAGTGGGACAACCCAGCAACTGCTTTCTGTGTTTATAATCCCTTAATTTCACATTCTCTCCTGCCTTGTATCTTTGCTTCCAGTCAGTGCTTATGCACTTCATCTAATAGTTGGAACTTATGTAGAAAGCTGATCAGAGTTGGGAGTCTCACACTTGCATGTGCCTTCTGTGACCATTTGTGACAGATCTCTGCATTTCAGGCGTGCATTCCTCACCTAATCAAGAACAGGCATATTTGCCATTTTACCAAGAAGCAATGATCAATAAAGGTGACATTTGACAAAATTTAGAGGTGCTCATGGCTCCAGAGATACATGAACCATGAAATATATAAACTTCTTTGTTAGTTCAGTACTCTCTATTCTGCCTGTCTCTGGTACTACTTCTCAGCAGCGTGGCAAGAGATCTTTGTAGAATAACAGAGTCTGGGAACTTCTTGCCTATATACCCATGTCCTTTACTTCCCAGATCTTGGTTGCTACAAGGAGTAGGATCTGAGATGAGATGAAAAGGCATCACAAAAGATTCAATGTGCAATGGGCCTGACAGGCAGGGACATTTAAAACTCCTCCGTGGGGGAAGATTCTCAAATATTAGATTCTTGGGTAATGGATTGATTTATTTATTCCACCTTTCCCATCATTGTCCCCAGCCAATGACAGACTTAATCAACTTGCCAATATGGCAAGAAGTTCTGTATCTTGTCATATTACACTGCAGTACAAAAGAACAGGAGTGGGTCACCTCCACATTTCTGGCCAGCTTAAAGGAATGTAGATATGTACACATAAGTTTCATAATCTTAGGGACAATTTCAATTATGCACTATCTCCACTAAGTACAGCCTCATCAGTTGGTAAGTAAAATCAGCAACATATAAGACACTTACATAAACCTATTTTTCCTTCCACCATGAAATTCCTCCCACTGTGATACTTGACTAAGCTCTAACAATGAATTTCATTAATTAAATTGTCTTTAATGACTTGGGAGATAAAGTCTGTAAAGAGGAGGAAAGGGACAGAAACTTGGATTTAGTCAAAAGGAGGATTGATTTCACCTCATTTTAACCATCTTTAGAAAGAGCATCTGGTTTAAGATCATAATTTCTGTTTCTATTAGCCCTTTTCAAACACTGGAGAGAAGAAGACGCCACTGGAAGATAAAGCAGGATTACCTTAAGTGAGAAGTAATTTTGAAACACTTAAATATGACAAGGACAGAGTGAAAGAAGAACCATAAAGAGAGCAAGGAAATATTATTTTTCCCTCTACAGAAGCCCAAATTGGAAAAGAATAGCTTGTCAAGGCTCCTGCCTTCCTCAAGGTCTTATTTGCCAGAATTAGAAGATGACTCGGGCAATTGCAGATAGTGCATGCAGTTCATTGAAAGCTGAAACTAATAAAATGCATGTCTTTAATCTGAAGAAGCAGCTCACTTAGACACTCTGCCCTGGAATTCAAGGGCATCTGTAAACAAAACTGAAAAATGAGTGTAGGGTGGCAGAGCGGAAACCACAACACTGCACCATCATCCAGGAGTGGAGAGATCCTTTCAAAGTTCAGTCCTCACACAGTTGGGATTTATACAGTTGCCTCTAACTTGTTTACTGAGCTTCTTGTGTACTCACCAGAAAGACCACTTCTTCAGACTCTTCTATCAAATTGGTCTGATCCTATATAAAAAACCCTACCACAGCTTAAGTACATTTTTCAAATCACTTCTGAAGTCTTTTGGACACAGTAATTTCTCTGACATCATAAATTATGGTTAATATAGAATCATAGAATCATAGAGTAACCTGACCATATGTAAGGTTGGAAGGGACCTCAAGGATCATCTAGTTCCAATCCCCTGACATAGGCAGGGACACCTCCCAGTAGTACAGCTCACTCAAGGCCTCATCCAATCTGGCCTTGAACACCTCCAGGGAGGGAGCAGCCACAACCTCCCTGGGCAACCTGTTCCAGTGTCTCACCACCCTCACTGGAAAGAACTTCCTCCTAACATCCAGTCTAAATCTTCCCTCTGCCAGTTTAAACCCATTGTCCCTTGTCCTGTCATTGCAAGACCTTGTAAATAGTCCCTCCTCAGCCTTCCTGTAGGCCCCCTTCAGATACTGGAAGGCCACTATAAGCTCTCCTTGAAGCCTTCTCTTCTCCAGGCTGCAGAACCCCAACTCTCAGCCTGTCCTCGTAGGAGAGCTGCTCCAGCCCTCTGATCATCCTCGTGGCCTTCTCTGGACCCACTCCAACACTTCCATGTCCTTCCTGTGCTGGGGGGCTCCAGAACTGCACACAGTACTCCAGGTGGGGTCTGACGAGAGCAAAGGGGCAGAATCCCTTCCCTTGCCCTGCTGGCCACGCTTCTCTTGATGCAGCCCAGGACTCAGTTGCTGTCTGGGCTGCATGTGCACACTGCAGGCTCATGTTGAGTTTTTCATCAACCCAAACTCCAAGGTCCTTTTCCTCAGGGCTGTTCTTCAGCCATTCACCACCCAGCCTGTATTTGTGTTAGGGATTATGCAATGGTGGGCTGAGAAATATTGAAGATCATGAAATGAACACTTCACTTACTAAGGAAGAGTTTAGACTACCTGATATGCTTGCTTGAGGATATGATTTAAGGGTGAGCTTTGTAGAGTAGGGATAATGGTTGGACCTGATGGTCCTGGGAGTCTTTTCCAGCTGGAATATTTCTGTGATTCTGTGATATGGATTCACAGATTATCAAAGATATTTAAGTGTGGGGTGATTTCAGTATTAATGTGATTTTTATTTGCAAGCTGTGACTCTCTGCTGTCTGAGAAAAGCAATTCAAAGAAGTCTTCATGACTGGTGTATGCTGTATAGCAGATATGTACTGGTAGTTCTTTATGAGGAACAGTGTACATCACAGGAAGAGTAGAGCCTATGTTTGGTCACTTCAGAGCTCTTGTGTAGAAAGATATCCTTGGTCCTTGTTACTTTTCAGGTGAACATCTCTTGCACAGCTCCCTCAGTTCCTGTAACACAGGTATTAGTCCTCTGACCAGGATTTGGCCACCTGGGTATGTTTTTTTTCCTAGAAGAGATGTATTATTTCGTATCCCAAGAGCAGGGTTTCATATTCCAAGCCCTGTCACCATAGCAGCTGATTATTCCTTATCTATGGCCAGAGCTGTAAACTGGAAGCCCTTAGGCTTCTCTTTTGCACTTTTTTCTCTTTTACTCAATTTCACCGTCACAGATTGAAGCTGAAATAAACAAGGTTCACCTTGATCGGTTCCCTGTGATATACAGAAAATGTTGATGCTTTACCATTTGCTCTGCTATGCCCTCCAGGTTTACAGACCTGCAGTGTGAGATGTTTCAGCCCAGCATGTCTGCAGAAGGGGCCAGGAGGATGTGTGTGTGCTGCAATGTGCCACCCACACGACGCCCACATGGTGTGCCTGTACTGCACACGTGTGACTGTGAGGGGCAGATGCGGTAATGAGTGGGAGCCGACACCGAGCACCAATTTACAACCGTTGCCCTTGAATGCTCAGCACGCAGTGAGGACAGCAAGGCTGAGCTGGGTTTGACATCATGGGAGCAGACACCCACGCTGCAGTGCTAGGTCAGGCTTTGCCATGGGTGCTGGAGCATTGTAGCAGGCTACCTGCTAGAGTCTCTGTACCTGGAGTCATACAAAGCGTGTCTGGATACCATCCTGTGCAACCTGCTGTAGGTGACCATGCTCTGGTAGGGAGGTTGTATTACATGATAGCAGGAGGTCCCATTCAACTCCTATCATTCTGTGATTCTGTGATCTACCTGTCCACATATGTACTGCTTCTGTGATATCTGATACAGCGAGGTTGAACTCAACCTGTCTTTAAACACAACCTGATGGGGCCAGTGAGGCCGCTGAGGGATGTCTGACAAAACTGTCAAAAGTATCATAAAAGCAGACAATCTAAAAGATAATGAAAAATAGGAGAATGACCAGAAGTGTGGAATGATGCTGCTGTGAGTCTGAAACAGGGCATTTTCACTGCATGTGGGAAATACTCCGTTGTGTTTGGACCCTTTAGGCTCTTTCATAAGACATTTTGAAGTAATAAATAAAAAACACTCCTGCTTACATTAAGAGGTCTGCTAGGAGGGAAACACAAACAAAATCAAAACCTATTAGGTGGTCTGTTCAGTAGAGGTGGAAACATGGCTCCATCCTTGGTCAGTGTTAGTGTCTCTCAAAGGATTTATTTTTTTTACAGTTTAGTCTTTGTGATGTGGAATGAGAATTTTGAAATTATTTTGTAAAGAAAGAGCTCAAGAGAAAATATTCATGGAACAGAAGCCCAAGCAAGAGGATCTTTGGGATAGTCAAGCTTCTCCTTAAAACCTGGAGTCCCACCAATTTATAAGTCTGAGTTCAAATTTATATCTGCCAAACTAATGGGGGTGGAAGTGTAACTTCTCCCTTCATCTCATCCGTATCCAAAACTCATGGTGGTGCCAAAAACTTCTCTGAGTGACCTTTATGCCAAGTCTAATGCACCTCTGTAAATAAAGTTACTTACAAAGCAATGCTTTTTAATGAAACAGTTCCATTTGGAGAAATGAACGGGGAAGGGAATATTTTGTCCTTTGAAATGGTCTGTCTAAGATTCCTCACAGTTCATTTTCCCCAGATGAATTGGATGACTCCTCTGATTTCATTGGAGATGTGGTGAATAACAAAACTCTCTTCAAGTTTTATTTCACTATAGAAAGTGAAATAAAAAGAGGCAGAAGTAGAGTTAGGGCTTTCAATTAATCTCTCAGCTGCACATGAACTTCTGTGCACATCTCCACACCTGGACTCGCTTTTCCTATCATGCCTGCACATCACGAGCCTCCAGTCTCTACATTTTGTTGTGAAGACTCCATTGCCCTGTGGAAATTATATATTGTGACTTTGAGGTGTTCAAGAAAAGACTGGATCAGGCAGTTAGTGCTACAGTCCTTGCTTTTACATGTCTCAGGAAACCTGTGAGTGAAGTAGACATCACCATTGTTTTCTCTTCACAGCCTATAATCTAATTTTTCTCATTAAAATATTCCAATTAGTCTCATACCAGCACAGTATTTCCTTTGCAATTTTGTCTTTATGCTGTGTAGGAACCAAAACCACAGTCTGCTGGTCTGTGAAGATACTGCTCAAGGTTCTTATTTGCATCATCAGACACATGTGCCTTGTGCAATTACTTTCCTATCCAAATAAACAAAGGTGTTTAACCAAATGTTTACTTCTAAAAAACTATTTGACACCTTCAAAGGGGTAAAATTACCATAAATAAAATAGGAATCTGATGCAATGAGAAACAATATATTTGAGAATATATAAGGAGGGAGTTGGGATTATTTTTTTTCATTCATAAATTGACACAAACCAGATTACTGTCTCTAGGGAGGACCTGTAGATTTTTAGGCATAAACAGACATTGAGTAGAGTGTTTGTTATTTCTTCTGTTGTCTCTTTGAGAAGGAATTTGTTAGAGAGTAGTAACTAGTCCCTAGTGAATATAAAATGACACCATATTGAACAGGTGATTTTCTGATTTAAGGACTGACTCTCTTCCTATTCAGCGGCTGCTACTTCAGCCTACTTCCTTCACAATCATAGAATGGTAAGGTTGGAAGGGACCTCAAGGATCATCTAGTTCCAATCCTCTACCATAGGCAGGGACACCTCCCACTAGTACAGCTCACTCAAGGCCTCCTCCAACCTGGCCTTGAACCCCTCCAGGGAGGGAGCAGCCACAACCTCCCTGGGCAACCTGTTCCAGTGCCTCACCACCCTCACTGTAAAGAACTTCCTCCTAAATGCAAAATTTCTTCCACAATATGCAATAATAATCTGCAGTGTACATGAGACAACATAGCAGAGGGATCCACCAAAATGGTGAAACACACAGAGGAAGACAAAATGCCTTCAGTATCTTTCTACCAATATTCAAGATAATTCGGAGTATTTCATGCAATTAAGGAGAGTTATGAAAATCCTACTCAATGTCCTTTGTGTTTTCCTAGTTGGTTTGAGGGTTTTTTTAGTATTTTTGTTTGGTTGCTTTGTTTTCCCCTTTAGTTGATGGAGCTCATCTATGTTTTTATAAACTCAGTGCTCCTTTAGGAAAGAAGTTTCACACACACAATAGCTTAGTAATGAAATTTCTACAAAAGCCTGAAGCTTTCCCCTTACAAAGAGAATAATGCATGTAACTGATGCAGAAATCAAATGGACTGCAGAAAAATAAAATACCTACTACAGGAGCAACCATTTCTAAGTTTCTAAGGCACATACTCAGCTGCTGTACACTGGTGCAACTTAGGTAGTGTTGGCAGAGCTACATCAGAGTTAATGGAAGTGTAAAAACTGACATATGCCACCAAGGTTGACTGATACTAACAACAATAAAACTCATTTCTAGTAACATCATCAAGATTCAAAGATTCCTTTCAAAGTGAATCAATTCTACATCTCCTAGCTGAGGTTAAGCTGATTCACAGACCTCAGGTAGATGTCACTGCAGTACTTTACACTCTCTTCAGATCAGAGGTTTGCTTTATGGCTTGGAGAGGTTATGATCTTTCACTTAGTATTTTATAGAAGCTCAGATCTGCTATTCATTATGCGAAAAACACTAATAGGAGGCCAAATGCTCCTAAACACATGGTGGCTTTCGTAGGAAATGTTAACAGGCAGAAACCCTAAGCTCTTCCACAATGCTTACTACAGCATTTAAATACATAAGCACAGAATTTTGTCATGTAGCATTTCCATTACTTTCTTAACACACAGGGAAGAAATGATAGTCTTCATACCAATGATAGAGCAAGGAAATGTGATAAGCAAAGTCATCCTCCTATTTACACTCTCAACTAAAATCCCCTTCCACTTTTAACTACATAGGATGTTCTTCAGTCTCTGACCTGAGCTACTTTCTAAAATCATGAGCTACTGAGCATAGCAAGTATGGCAGATGCAATATTCCCAGGTCCTTCCCTGTAAAATTGCTTTCCACCAGGTCAACCCCTAACCTGTACCAATGTATGGGGCTATTCCTCCCCAGGTGCAGGACCTTACACTCCGTTGAACTTCACAATGTTCTGCCCAGCACTCCAGCCTGTATATGTTTCATTGAATTTCAGCACAGCCTTCTGGTGCGTTAGCCAGACCTCACAGTTTTGTATTATCATCAAACTTGCTGAAAGTACACTCTGTTCCTTCGTCTAGTTCATTGATTAATATGTTGAATAAGACTGAAAGCAGTACTGACCCCTGGAGAACACCACTGGCTGCAGGCAACCAGTTCTCAATCCGTCTTGCTGTCCAATCATCTAACCCATGCTTTCCTATGAGGATGTCATGGGACAGTGTCAAAAGTCTTGTTGAAGTTGAGGTAGAGAACATCCACTGCTCTTCCTTCATCTATCCAGCTGGTCACGCCATCATAGAAGACCATCAGATTGGTCAAGCATGATTTCCCCTTCATAAATCCATGTTGGCTATTCCTGATATGCTTAGAGATAACCTCCAGAATGAGCTGTTCCATTACCTTTCCAGATATGCTACTTCACTGATCATTACAGGCGGCTTCTTTTAAATTTATTATCATAAGTGTAACATAGACCTCTAGTGCTTAACTTTGTGCTGCCCTGTTTTATTTTGACAGTTACAACTTTGTGCAAGAGGCTGACATCTCATGCATGGCCATTTCAATTCACACAGAAGCACATAATGAAAGGGTTTGGAAGGAACCACTCAGGATTATCTAGCCCAAACCCCTGTCAGAGCAAGTTCACATACAGCAGGTTGCATAGGTTTTGAATGACTCCAGAGATGGAGGTTTTGCTGCCTCCCTGGGCAGTCTGTTCTCATGTTCCACTCTCAATGTAAAGAAATTCCTCATTGTGTTTAGACAGAGATTGCTTAAATTTCTTTTAAAAATTCCTTTAAAAATTAAGAATTCCTTAAAAATTCTTCTGCGTTGCACAGGCTTTGAATGACTCCAGAGATGGAGATTTCACTGCCTCCCCGGGCAGTCTGTTCTCATGTTCCACTCTCAATGTAAAGAAATTCCTCATCGTGTTTAGATAGAGATTGCTTAAATTTCTTTTAGAAATTCCTTTAAAAGTTATTAATTCCTTAAAAATTCTTCTGCAAAGAATCTTCCAAGATCTTTGGAAAATCTGATCAAATATAACTATCATTGTTCCTTTATCTGATATGTCTTTAGCTGATATGTTCAGAAAACATACCTGCCACTACCTCTGCTTGTATTAAACCAGAACATACAAAGGTTATGTGGGTTCTTGAAGTAAAACTTCTCTTTTTTGTCTCAACCAATATTTTTCGAGTTATTTTTTAACATCTTTTAAAAATACTGACCTTTGAAGGAGCATAAATAGCTTCAACCTGCATTCTGCTTTCTTACATAAATCTGCATATGAACATCAGTGAAAATGTTGTTCTCCCCTTTGAATATATCTGCTTCATTTTTCATTACATATCTTGTAGGGATAACAAAGATTATAAGCTTCTCTGTAGAGCATTTCATAAAAGATTCAAAAACAGAAGAACAAATAATAAAGACCTGTTCCTATGTTTATTAATTCACATCAAAGTATTCATGTTTAATTCAGGTGCTGGGACCAGCGCTGTTTAACTTCATTGTCAGTGACATGGACAGAGGAATCAGTGCACCCTCAGCAAGTTTGCAGATGACACCAAACTGTGTGGCACAGTCGACTTGCTAGAGGGCAGGGATCCATCCAGAGGGACCTGGACAGGCTGGAGAGGTGTGCCCAGGCCAACCTCATGACATTCAACAAGGCCAAGTGTAAGGTCCTGCACCTGGGTAGGCACAATTCCAAGTACAAC
>VWZE01014695.1:73358-109202 GCA_013396675.1 Eubucco bourcierii | reverse complement strand
GAGGGTTGGAGCAGCTCTCCTATGAGGACAGGCTGAGAGAGTTGGGGCTCTTCAGCCTGGAGAAGAGAAGGCTTCGAGGGGACCTGATAGTAGCCTTCCAGTATCTGAAGGGGGCCTACAGGAAGGCTGGGGAGGGATTATTTACAAGGTCTTGCAACAACAGGACAAGGACCAATGGGTTTGAACTGGCAGAGGGGAGATTTAGACTGGATGTTAGGAGGAAGTTCTTTCCAGTGAGGGTGGTGAGGCACTAGCACAGGTTGCCCAGGGAGGCTGTGGCTGCTCCCTCCCTGGAGGTATTCAAGACCAGATTGGTTGAGGCCTTGAGTGAGCTGTGCTAGTGGGACGTGTCACTGCCTATGGCAGGGGATTGGAACTAGCTGATCCTTGAGGTCCCTTCCAACCTTACCATTCTACGATTCTATGATTCTTTACCTGACCACGGACTGGAAAAAGGGAATTCTGTGAAATGATCGCATGCCCAGCTTAGCAACTAAGCACACAGAAATCACTATTTGTTGTTTGAATAAAACTTTGCATCTGTAAAGAGTTAAACCTCCTGGAAGTAGTCTGAACTTGACCCCAGGTGTAGTGGTTAGCCCACTCCCACTTCTTGCCTGGAGTCCCTATAAAAACAGAGGAACATCCTGTTTCTCTTTCTCTTTGCCCTCCCTGCCTGCCTGATAGCAGCAACCTTGTTCCTGCTGCATGGTCATCCTACCACCTGGTGGGACCACCACTTCCCGAGTCTACCTCCATCCATTGCCATCAATTTGGTTGTATACATAAATATATATATATATATACACACATACACACATATATACATACACATATATATATATATATATATATTTGTATCTATAGCTTTTTGCAACTCTCCTACCTTAAATACCTTTTATTTGTTGTTAAAGTTATTTCTTTTAACTTCCAAATCGAAGCAAGACTTTTCTTTGGGTGTTTTACTCCTTTTCACTCTCTTCATCTAATTCCTTTCTTTCCAAAGGTGGGGAGAAGGAAGGCATCCTGTTATTTTATTGTTCTGTTAGGTTTTGAGTCTCCGAGAAGTTTAAATCAGACCAATACAATATCATACACAAATGAAAAAAAAAATCAATCTCCTAAACACAAGACTTTTTAGAGGGAACAAGTAGGAAACAGTGATTTTTATGCACCCTGGTAATGAAGTGAGAAAACATAATCATCTTCATTTGCCTCTTTCTGGGTCACCTCCAGCATTCCTCTTGTGTGGGCAGGGTACAGATGTTTCACCCAGAGTCTGAAACTGCAGTCTGGCACTGCAAGAGATATGAAAAACATCTCAGGAGCTGCAGGCCTTCGGAAGTTCACTGAGTGCTGCTCATGTGGTAAATCATTGGCTTTTACTTGTCAGAGGAATTACCTAACAGCCGGCATTTCTCCCCTCTAGGCTGCTGCCAGAATTCCTCTGATTACTTACGAGAACATATGCTTAATAAAAAAAACAAAACCAAAAACAAAAAACCACCCTTCTCTGCTATTTGGCACCTAAAGCCTTATTTTAATTTCTGGGTGTAGCTATTTCTCTGAACATATTGTGAAATACCAGTGCATTACCCATCTGTTCCAACTTGGTGTCTTCAGGGCTGAATGCTGTAGAGGAAAGGTTATCATTAACTTCCCTTAAAAAAACTTGATTTGCTACAGTAACAATAAGTGAGGAAATTGATTGTATTTTATTCACAGTGCAGATTATTACTCCTCATTTTGACAAAAAAGGCTCAGGGACAGAATCCTCACTACAGCCTTGGCAGTTTGAATGATACAAACCAAATCCGAGAAATCTTTCCTTCTGTTTCACTTCAGGCTTATCTTTGCTATAGGCTCTGAGGAACTCCAAAACCCACAGATAGACCTGGGTTTTGCAGAGTCATTATATGCACACAAGTTGACTGAGGAATCTTCAGCAGGTTTGGGGGCTTCAGAGAGCCTAACATAATCAAGTGTGAGCTTTCAGAACCGGTAGACTCCAAATCATAGAATCAGTCAGGGTTGGAAGGGAGCACAAGGATCCTCTAGTTCCAACCCCCTGCCATGGGCAGGGACACCTCACACTAGATCAGACTGTCCAGAACCTCATCCAGCCTAGTCTTAAACACCTCCAGGGATGGGACTTCCAACATCTCCCTGGGCAACCCCTTCCAGTGTCTCACCACCCTCATGCTGAAGAACTTCTTCCTAACATCCTGTCTGAATCTACTAATTTCTAGCTTTGTTCCATTCCCCCTAGTCCTATCGCTACCTGACAGCCTAAAAAGTCCCTCCCCAGCTTTCTTGTAGGCCCCCTTAAGATACTGAAAGGTCACAATAAGGTCACCTTGGAACCTTCTCCTCTCCAGACTGAACAGCCCCAACTCCCTCAGTCTCTCCTCATGGGAGAGGTGTTCCAGCCCTCTGATCTCTGATCATCCTTGTGGCCCTTCTCTGGACACCTTCCAGCACATCCATATCCCTCTTGTAATAGGGGCTCCAGAACTGGACATGGTACTCCAAGCGGGGTCTCACCAGTGCAGAATAGAGGAGGAGGATCACTTCACTCGACCTGCAGGCCACATTTCTCTTGATGCAGCCCAGGATCAATCAGTATGACACAGAGGTCTCTGAAACTTCCTAATGCAGCTAATACAGAGAAAGGACTAGTTGTGGTAAATGGGTCTGCTGAGTTTCAGCTGCTTTAGTTCACGTATCTCATCAGAAGCTCACTGGGATGTAATTGTTTTTCTTTCTATAGGTATGTCATCCATGCCTGGTTTGTGGTCTTCAGACCTCACCCCATTATTTTTACAACCTCATATGAACTTGCACAGCCTAAACAAGGCACATGTCATTGCTCTGGGCTCCTCCTGACCACTGGTGGATCGCTTCACAGTATAGACTTTCTGCATGTGCATCCACAGGACTGGGACAGGGCTCTCCACCTTACACAGAACAGAGACCCAAACCCCTTGGGGACTCTGTCAGGGGTGCATTGCCCACTAACATTCATAGCAACGAGTCCTCCAGCTGCAAACAGCACAAGCCTCCAACATTCTATAACCAGGCAAGGGACCGAGAGCTTCAGCTTACCCCAGCAATGTCTGGGTTGCTTGTAAAATCTTTTAATCAGAGAAGTTCATCTGGATCTAGGGAATAAACCTCATTACTACTTAAAAAAAGAGGCAGGAATTCCTCAGAAAAAGTCAGTCACTGTGCTTATGTCTTGGGAAATTCATTCTCAACCACATAACTACAGGGAGATGGGATAAGATTTTCTATGTTTTTGCAAGACTTCAGAAAAGAAGTGACATTTACCATTCTGTAAAGACACACACACACTTTTAAACATGCACACCTATAGGTGAACATGCATTTATATGTCACATAATGTAAGTGTGTATGAATGTGTGCAAGTACTGGTGGGTAGGTCCTTATGGATACAGGTGCATGCCTTCTTTCTCCCAGCCAGTTCAATCCAATGTAATGAAAACAGAGTCATCTCAAAGACATTATATTCCTGCAAGTGTTACGAAAATGAGAAACTGAGTGGAACAAAAATAGACTACAGCTACATCTACAGTGGTGAATAAAACCTGCCTCGTAGTGTTTCTCTGCACCTGAAGCCAACTGGAACAGAACCATTGAGCTGTCTTACCTTTCCAAAGAAGGTGACCGTTTCCAAGTGCCTATTTTGGTGGAACATGGCCTTTCAGAGTCAGAAGTTCCTGGGAACTGTTGAAAAGAGCACTAGTTTTCTCTGGTCGAAACTATGCCAGCCAATATTCTCACAATTTAACAGCATAGTTGATCAAGTTCCAGTGCTTGGGAGTATTCCCTAGTATTGTTTAATTTATTAGTATAGATGAAGCTTACGTGTGCACCCAACTGAGAAGCAGGCTGTTCTGTTAATTCAGCCTTTATTAGACATCAAATTATGCCCAGAAGAGTGATGTTGTGAATGCCCCTGTAGCAGGGAGCAGCTAAGATCTGAGTTTAGACTTTGCTAGATGTCAAAGGACACAGGTAGCCAACACAAATCAGTAGAAACTCAGCTGTATTAGTTACACTGCTCACAGCCTTGCTTGCTCCTTTATATAATCAGTCACTGCATTTTGGTGCAGGGAAGCTGTGCAATCAGATTCAAGAGAGTTTGTCAGCTGGGCTCTGAGAGGTGCTTGCATTGAAATGGTTTGTGATTTCCCAGGGATAACAGAATCCCTTTCTTTGTGCAGTGGGTGCTTGGAAGATGGCAACACAGACTGGTTTGTTTGGATGCTGTGGGTGTTTTTGTTTGATGGGGTTTTTTTAATGACTTACACAGAGCACCTGAAAGTGCCTCTTACTGGATCACTATGCTCAAGAGTGGCAGAAAAGTTGTCAAACATGCATCTACAGAAAAAGCTGAACAAAGAATAGCTGATTGAAGGGCTGAGAAAACAAAATGTTGGCTAGGGTGCCACAAAAATAAAGGGAAATGCCAATGATTTCTCAGGGAATAAGGACACCCCTGTTGTCCCATCAGTCCCAAGAGCACTCCTTCTTGGAATTTACCAGCACTTGCTCTATGTGAAAGCTGCAGATTGCACAGAAGGAATACCTGTGCAAGAAGTCTGTACACCAGAAACACCAATACAGACTTGCCAAATTGATGTACTTACAGGTGAAAAAAAAAGGGGGGGAAAGGAATACAAAAACAAAGGAAAAATAATTTTTAAAAGGAAAAATATTAAGTTAACATCTCAAAATATAACAGAAACCTTAAAGCAAAGTGAGTTAGAGAGAAGTATTGCCAGGACAGCTCTGGTAAGATTATTTGTAGGACAAGGGTGGCAAGTAGCCAAAACAAGGCTATAGTCCTCATCTATAGGCCAGAAAACTATTGGGCAACAAAGGAAAGGCCTCATGATGCAGAGCTTGAGGTATAAATCAAAAACTCTTCTGATGATAAGAAAGGAGATATATGACAGCCAAAATTATATAGCACATCAGTGGCAAAACCAAAACTTTGGTTCTCTGATTGTCTATCTTAAGGCTAACCCATTTGCTTAGGATGCCTATCAAATAAAGCTAGACATAGAGACAGAGAGGTAGAGGTGAATTGGAGTGTACATACGAAGGAAGTATTACTGTATGTGAGTTGGGCATTGACTTAATGCTATTGGGCTAATGGAAAGCTTTCAGAAAGATATTTCCATGGGAAAAATTATCTGCAAGATCAGAATTTTGGGAGAAAGCATAAAATTATTTTGAAGGTGATAGGAAATAATGAAAATGCAATGTTCCAACTTTTTAACCTCCTTCTCTGTCAATTTTAGGTTTTTAGGATGGTAGTGATAAATCGAGAGTCAGAGCATTGCAGTGAAAATAGTTTTGGAACATTTAATTTTGTGAGAAGTTACCAAAACACTCTCTACTTCAGCAGGACAACAATCAACTGAGGCTCCAGGGGTGTTTTGGGACTTTTTTCATCTGTCAGCTGTAGTGCTACAAGGGGAAATGCACAACCAGGGTGCACCCAATAAACCAACCGCTCAAACAATCTGCACAGGGCTACGTGGCCATACCCTTTGCAAACAAGGCCATGCATGTACATGCCAACACAATTACTTTGCTTGGATTTACCAGGAGAAAATGGAATGTAAAGTAGTCTGTAAATAGCCAATAAATCTTGCTCCCAGTGTTTTATGTGTTTCTACTTTAGTCAGGAAGGAACTTGGTTTTTTTTTCAAGATGTGAAGTTGATGCAACTGGTTTAAATGTGGTGTTTTAGTGGAAGAGAGAATGGAAAAGGTTTTGATTGTTCTGCCATTCCCTAGAGGGGATCTTATCTACAAATAAACCTTTTTAAGAGCTTCAACCTTATTTCTGAAGAAAAACAAATACATCCAGAAACTTAGGCAGACTCCTTCCTGTTTAGTACAGCAGCATTCCCAAAAAGTAACAAGAGAAAAATGGACTGTGCTAGGTGAGTGAAACACTTGATTCTACAGCTCCATACACTGAGCAAGGTAGAAATAAACTCTTTGTACACCCACAATGATCCATTTGATGTAAAGACTAATTGTTATTTTTATGAGGAAAAAGACCCAAACTCTACAATTAGACTGTACATTCTTCAAGGTTTGAAGCATATCTGGGGATAAAACTTCCTTCCCCACCTTCATTCTTATCCCTTGCTAAACATCTCTTTGGTTTTCACTGAGACTTGTAGCACTGACTCCAGATATCTGAGCGCTGAGTCCAGTCATAAATCTTGTGAACATGTCTGCTCAGAAGAGTTTGTTCAGCACTAGGTCTAATTCTATATTGCAGTTTGCAGCACAGTCAGAAATTGCCACAGTGGTTTGTAAGGAATTTCTGATAACATTGAAGGGGTTTTATTCTTCCTTGCCTTCTGAGAGGAAAATATTTCTTTGCTAAAAGAATGATACCACAGTGCAGCCTTAGATGCTGAATCAACTATAATGTATAGTTGACTTCAGAAACCTGAACTGTTGGTGCTTCATCTTTCTGCCAGGACATTTGTCTTGTCCAAAGCCAGTATCAGTATCTGGATGTGTGCACAGCTGTAACGTTTGAAGACACTGAGTGAAGTATCATATATTAAATATTTGTAATTGTTTTTTTCAGGATGTGACCTGAATTTAGCAACATCTGGCTCATGGCTACTACCAACAGGATATCCCAGTGAGTGAGGGGAAGATCCTCTGTCAGTGAATTGGCTGGAGTGAGACCAGCTGAGTTTCTTTTTTGTTTAATATGTTCAGAAGTCTTTAAGGAAATCATCTGCAGTGGTGAGAGTGTCAGAGCTTATCAGAGAGATAAGAAAGCTGCCTAAGTTTCCTGGACTACTTTGCACTTGGGAACACTTGTTGAGTGATCATGGCACGGGCTGGCAGAGTTTGGAGAGTAAAATCAGCAGAGAATTTAAATCTTTCCTTTAGGACACTGTGCAGCCCACATTTCCCATTTCTCTGACACATCTGACCCTTCAGTCAGGATCAAGGTATAATGCGAAGTGATATTCCTGTGTTATTTTTATCTCTGCTCTTTTTCTCCAAAGTGATTGTCTTTGTAGAGAATCCTGTTACTGGCAGGCAGTCTCCTCAAAGACATATTCTGATGAGCTAAGAACAACTGGAACACAATAGCCATTAATTGTTCTTATTCTTCTAAGTTTTAGTAGTGGTCAGCTCCACTGGTCATTTCTATACCTCACTGTCACCAGAGAAATGTTATATGACAGGAAATACAAGAAACTTATGCTTGATCTTGATGTTAGGACTTCAGAAAATACTTTAGGAAAGACATACTATGTGGCTATTTACAATAGCACAAGACTGGACTCATAACCCAAAGGGTACTGCCCTGATTCATATTCTTAAAAAAGCAAGAAATCTGCCCTAGTTGGCTACCTTCTTCATCAGCAACACTGATGTCTTCCTACAAGGCCTCCAGCCACATGAGGGCAAAATAATTGCAACAGGACTGTGTGAAAGTGAAGGACCTTTTAATGAACTCTTCTTTTTGGACTGTGCACAGGGTTTGATTCACATCCATGTACTTAGAAAGGTCACTACATTTGTTAGGAAAGAAATGCAATGTACATCTATGCTCTACTGAATCATAAAGCCAAGAGCTTTGGAAAGGAACAAAGTTGCATCAATTTACTACGTTGTCAGACTGGTGAAGACTAAAATATAAAGAATTCATTGGTATGAGTACTTCAATTATACCTAGACAGATTTGATAGATTAAAGAACCTCCCAAAAAAAAAAAAAAATGTATTCCATCCTGAAATGTTCTATCTGAATTCCCTGTCTAACTTACTTCAGAGTTGTTGCCACACCAGAAAGGAAAAAAAAAAAAAAAAACAGTGAAACATACTACACTTTTCTTGACATGAATTTCCGTCATGTGTTTGCTTGAAGTATTTTTCTGGAATCACTCTTCCTTCTTCCAGTCAATGAGCATTTAGTGATCAAGCAAAGAAATACCTTACCCAAAGCACACTCAGATCAGGGAGCAACATAGTCAGTCAAACAGATGGCAGGTTCAGAAACAAGCGCTAGGCACCAGACAAATTGATGTGGCATCTGCAGCACAAGATAAATTTTAGAGACCTCAGTTGCTGCATTTTGGTTTAGAATTTCAGAGTGGTCTCAGAACATGCAATCTGCATGTCTTTTGGCCAGACAAAACCAGAAGATTCAGACTGCAAGGGTTCTCCAATTACAAGTGGTTGTTCAATCACAGGCAAGGAAAGAAATTAGCTTGATATAAGACCTCTGAAGAACACAGGCTTCAGGAACTCAGCATCCAATGTTTCTCTCTACAAATCTGATTAACCTAGTCTGAATCTGTACTAGTTCAACTAAGTTGTCTTAGTAGTCAAAAGAAAAATAGGACCTTCTAGGACATAAGTCATCTGTCCTGATTTTTTTTATTTTTAATCTCATATTTATGTACTAAATTAATTATGCTACAGAAACACTAATTTCTTTTCACTGAATCTAGACAAGAAGTTTAGAGGTAGCTAATTTTGGTCAGATGAATGCACTTCCGACACTGTAGAAAACCTACTATGCTAAGAGAATTGTGTAGGTTTAAGGCCTGATCACTTCTTTATCAAGTATGTGTCTAAATCTGCTTGACTGATCCTCTCAGTAATTGAATTTATGTGCCCTGGTTGCGGTGCTGCAGAATACAGTCTGAGAATTTTGCCGATCCGACCCTCTTACTGCCATCTTGAAGCCCTCTCTTGTGACGCCTTGTCCAAAACAGAAGACCAGTTTAGACGTATGTCAATGCTAGCAGTGACTTTAAGTGCACTCATGACTTCTATGTAGAATTCAGAAGTCTTAAATCAGGTTTTACTTCAGGAGATATGGTACTGCTTGGAAGACTCGGCCAGAAAATGCTGAGAGGTGCACTGATCTTCCACAGCCCAGTTAAAATATGTATAAAACTGTCTTTTCATGCAGCATATTTGCACTTTGCGGTTGTAATCCTTGCCTGCTCTAGGAGACCGTGTCCTTCGCAGCAAAGCCTGTTGGCCCCTGGGGCTGCCGTCACCCCTTAATTGCACCCACCAGTCAGGCGGTGTCGCTGTTGAGCAATACAACGCCGCTGTTGCTGTCTGAGAGCGGCCCCCACGACCTCGGTGCTTTGCTCCTAGCACTGCAGGAACTAGACCAGAACCTGCAGCGTCACCTCTGTGATGGCACTGCTAGAGCACTTATTACTCTGCTACGGCCTGGCTTCCTTGTTCCATTGTGATTGATAATGAGAAATTAGATCTGTCTCTAACAAGTACTACAGAACATCTGGTAGTAACTCAGGACATTACCTGAATGGAGACCAGAGCTACACGAGAGCATTTCTCCAGTTCTCACAGATCACAGAAACGTTCAGGCTGGGAAAACCCCTCAATAACCCTACTCGACAACATTCACCCTAAATTCCAAGCACCACATCTGAATGACCTTTAAACACATCCAGGGTTGGTGACTCCAGCACCTCCCTGGGCAGCCCATTCCAATGCCTGACCACTCCTTCTGTAGAATTTTTTTCCTAATGTCCAGTCTAAACCTACCCAGTTGCAACTTGAGGCTATTCCCTCTATCACTGTTTACCCGGAAGAAGAGACCAGCACCAACCTCTCCACAATGTCCTTTCAGGTAGCTGTAGATACCACTGAGGTCTCCCTGCAGCCTCCTCTTTTTCTAACTAACCATCCCCAGCTCCCTCAGTTGCTCCTCATAAAGATTTATTCTTCAGGCCCTTCACCATCTTTGTTGCCCTCCTCTGCACTCACTCTAGCACCTCTACATCCCTCTTGTACTGAGGTGCCCCAAAATGAACACAGTACTCGAGGTGTGGCCTCACCAGAACCAGATATAAGGGGACAGTCACTTCCCCTGGACACAGACATGTTCCTTTCTCTGTGGACAGAGACAAATGACCCATCACCATGACTACCACAAAAGAATCACTGAAGTATGTGTTTGGAAAATAGTTTTGGATGAATAAGCACATTTTAGAGTCAGCTTTGTACATAGCAGTATGTGCAGAAGGAACTTGCCCAGGCTGAGCACACCAGACTAATCTACTAAGGATTCTGCCTTCCACAGATGTGCTTTAGCACTGGATCTTAATCATGGGAGAGCCCAACAGAGAACTCTCTTCATTGAGATAGTAATGACCAATTAAAGAAGCAGGTTAATAAGGACAGATGAGGAACTGATAGATTCTCTTACCTGAAATTTCAGATTTTAACCTCCCTGCCTAGTCAAAATATCTGGCCAGGATCATCACTTTCTACCACAGGATTGAACACAAAGGGCTTTAACAGACTCTAGCCACTTTTTAATATAGTACTAAAACTTCACCTCATGGGCTTCATCTCATGGGCTTCACACTTACTTTTCTATCCCCATCAATGTATATTCCATAGGAGCTAGTCTGGTTAGAGTTCCATCATTTTGTACCTTTTTTATCCCTCTGCTGGTGGTTGGCATTTTGCTTCTGCTCCTCAAACTTGCTTTACTTTTTTCAGATTTTTTACACTATAGGTCTCCATTTTGAGTGTTTTTTTGTCTCATTGTGAAATATCACAGAAACATCAAAATCTGACTTTCAAAACTGTATATTTCCAGTTACCGCCTTACTGTGTCATATCCATTTTGGACAGGTGTTTCAGAGTAAGAACTGCACGTTTTCCATTCATACCCTAGAATACATACCTTCAGATTCAGGAAGATGAGGTACGATCTTCCTGATATGATGGAAACTGTGATGGTTTGGGAGTTCCCCCCCCACACACACTTTGTAAAATGACCCAGACTAGAACTCAGCCGGCTGGAAGTTAAGGACTGAAGCTCTGTTTACAGCTCAGCACAATGTACAAGCAGAGATATACACTATAGACAGGAATAGTTACAGAAATAGACAAGTTAAAGGTCATACAGAAACACAACTCCCCTCCCAGAAATCAGAGACCCCAGGAGGGGCTCCCAACCACCCTTCCACCTTCTCCCCACCCCTGTACCTTACCCCAAGGTTTGCCTTACACGCAAGGTAAGTTAGAAGGATTGGCCAGGGGGTTAGAAGAAAAGTGGTTAGTGAAAATTAATCGGCAGAGGAGCCAGAGCCAGATGCTGCTAGACCACTTGAGCTGCTGTTCCCAGCAAGCAACGGACAGAGACTCACTTATCTATGTTTTGGATTCTCTTCCCAAAACAATTTTCAGCAAGCCTATGAGTGAAGTAGACATCACCATGTTTTCCTTTCACAGCCTATAGTGTAGTTTTCTTTCTTAAAATATTCTAATTAGCCTCAAACCAGCACAGAAATGTACCTGAACTTCATCATGGTGATCTCTAATAACAAGGTGAAATGCTTGAAATGCCTCATTCTTTTTTAATTAGCTTAAGAGGTTTTTTACATGTCCATGCTACCTGTACTGGCCCTTCACATTGACAGTATAGTTACAACAAGAGGGTTTCACAGTTGTCACATTTACACAGGGACTGACCATGACTCACTGAGCAGTGAGTCAAAACACGGACATTCCTATGCCAAGAGCAGAGGCCACCTTGACCCTGAAGCAATACAGCAAGATAGACTTGATCTAAACACTTTCTGGGGTTACAGCCAAACATTTTCACAGTTTGTGTTCAAGTGGAGGAAGAAAAGTGAGAATGGAAGAAAAAGACTGATGTCAAGTGACAGGCCAGTGCTTAGGGCACTTACTTGAGTTTGTATCCCTTCTTCAAATCAAACTAAGATGACACCTGAACCTCTGAATATGCTTTCATTCAATTGGAGCTGAATATCCCAATTAATGTTTATGCCTAGTCTGGGTTCTTNTGTTTAGTTTTGTCCTCTTTATTTTTTGGAAGAGAATTCTTAGGTTTGGGGCAACCCCAACTCCAGTTAACACCATAGACTGTTTGACTTGCTATGGAGTGAAACTGATAGCATCCTATAGATAGAATCATTGCTAGTCTGCTTCTGCTCACAGGATCTGGGAGGATGATCTGTGTGATAAAGGCCACTTCTTTCTCAAGCTTCCCTTTCCTCTCTGCTCACTGAAACAGCACTGCCCTTGCAGGAAGTTTCAGGTTACCACTTAATGGCATCTGATCCCTGCTTAAAAAGCCACCATTATATATTTTCTTGTGGCATTACTAGTACCCAGACCTCTAATTAGCTGCACCTCTGGATGTTTCTGTTGGCTATTTTACCGTAATGAGCCTTTGCTCAGGCCACAAGTCTATTGAAACAGGCACTGTACAAACAGATCACAAATTATGTGTTCTCTGCCCCAAACCCTTGCCAAAGGTCTCATAAAAAAAAAATAAATAAAAAAAATTACAGGTAAAGGACAGAACCCAATTCTCCTGTATCCTCAGTTTGGGCCATTAACCAAAAGACCTTCTCCCTCTCAGTAATTCCTATGACTCAGTGATAGTTTTTCCAAAACACTAGATGTAATAAATTACATGTGAGATGGAAAATATGCATTAGCAAAGAACAGAGCAGGGAGTACAAGAGCATGTGTTGGTAGGAAGGTTGTTTTTGTTTTTTGCTGACACAGCTGAAATGCAAATTAGGAGAAATCTGGTTAGCCTAAGATGTCACCTGATACACTAAGAGAAGCAGATCGATAAAAATCTTTGTGTTAGACCTTGCACGTCAAGACAGTAGCTGCAAAAAGACAATGGGGTATCATGAGAAAAATAAACACTTGGTTAAATGGGTGACTGCAAAAAAAATCTTCACGAAGGTTATTGGAAAACTGAGGAGGATTTTACTGAGAACCTGAAAAGAAATACTTAGGTTCCAAAGAAAAATAATTTGGAGACATTTTTATTGAAAAAGAAGAAAGTAAACTTCCCCAAAAAAAACCCTCCTTTCTGCCCAGAGAAAGAATAACTTCACGTTCTCAGGCAGAAACAGACAAGAGCAAAGTATTTAGATCAATTAAATCTTCATCAGCCAAAAGGTTAATAAAGGTGATGACCTTTTAAATTCACCTCTGAGCCTTGCACAGCGATCAGAGATAGTAAATTTCAACCCATCACAATGGAGTTTGCATACACACTTCTTCAGAGTGATAGGGGTTTCCCCCTTCTCCGGGAAAAGTAAATGCAAATTGCACACATGAGATTCTGAAACATCAATTCTATTAACAGAGCTGTTGTAGAAAGGGTGCTTGTTAATAAAACTGGCCTGAAAATCATGAAGAAGATATCACAAGTGACACTTTTCAAGCAAGGATTCAAATTAGAGAAGAGTTTGAGCTAGTATTTTCAGAGAAGAATTTGCCATTATTCCTCTGCAATCCCCCATAGGATGGTTACTGCCATATTTTGTCATGCAGAGCACATTTTTCTCTCAACACCGCTCAGAGATGGACAAGTGATAGTATTCCTGTTCAATAGAAGAGGAAACTGAGACAAAGAGAGCCTACACAAGCTGTACCAAGTCACACAAGAAATCTAGGGTGATGACAACAATAGCAGCCAGGCTGCCAAGCACCTGAGCTTTTATCCAGAGGTTAAAACCAGGGGTGTAATTTCACAGGTTCATTTTTTAGGGTTGCAGAGGCAGATACGCCACTTGTCCAACAGCCTCGAAGTACTATGCTGCCAGCACTGAGTAAGATGACAAAGCATGCACTCACGACACATAGGATCAAGTGTTCTGAAGAAGAAGGGCTGAGAAGCTACCAATCCAAAATCTTTCCCAATATCACAATTCTCAACTGCTGCAGAGAGTTTTGAGATAAAACTGGATGGTTGTGTGCTCAGCACTGTCTTGCAGGTGGGCCCTAAACAGAAGCAACGTCTCCATGTCCCACTATAGAGTACACCGCTGCTGCAGTGATGATGTTGGGCTGGGGAACAGTGAAC
Organism: Eubucco bourcierii; assembly: GCA_013396675.1. Taxonomy (NCBI): domain Eukaryota; kingdom Metazoa; phylum Chordata; class Aves; order Piciformes; family Ramphastidae; genus Eubucco; species Eubucco bourcierii. The sequence continues at coordinate 95,268 of VWZE01014695.1, read as the reverse complement.
TTCAAACATAAATTGAGAGATTTGCTTGGCAGTAACAGAACTGTAAGTGCCACAAATGCTTAGGAATACAGATCTGGTTATAATAAAGACTTGCCAGGAACCTGTTATGGTTTCCCATCCCATCTTCATTTCTGAAAGCAGTGAGCAAAACACCATTTTAATTCTTAAAAAGGATTCCTCCAGAAATGCAACATGTCTTTGTGTTACAGGAATAACAGGTCCTCAGGTGAGATTTACAACATCCATCAGGTCTAACACAGAGGTGCATAAAATCTGGAATTGCTCTTGAAAACCTTCTCATCCTCTGTTGGTGATGATGATATAAGGCAGAAACTCAGCCAGTGGGACAACTGTGTAGCAAGGGATAGAAGTGTGGTACTGCCAAATGTAAATCTTCAGCGGGGAGCCAGAGCAGCCACCAGCATTCACCAGATAGCTCATGCTTTTATACTATGCAATGCATGGATGTGTACTCTCAGATGTGTGGAAAACTCCATTCACCCCAACTTGCTATGATGTATAGCACCAAACATTATTCTTCCTCTTCCAGCATTTCACTGTCTGCCTGGTCAGGGAACTACTGCTTTTCTGTACTGACATGGGTATGGTTATGTTTGCAGTTTTAGGGCTGATTTAATGAGTGTGTCCACAGTAGAATCACTTAGCCTCTTTTTGTTCCTTAAGGAAGTGAATGTCATAAGGGAATGTATGAAAATATACTCAAGAGGTATGAGCACAAACCACCAAGGACTAATCAGATGGTGATGGATCAATCTGAATGCCATTCCAGAATCTCACTCTGTTGACTCAGCATTTCATTGTTTGTGCTACTGCTTTCTTTCTCTGCAAAGCCTCATCTTGCACTGTCACTTTCAAAACCCTGGTGTAGAGAAACTAACTGCTTTACTGCTCTCCTTGAGCCTGGATTGTAAGTCCGCATCAGTTCCTTAGGATAAGAAGATGCAAGTGTCAGTTCCAAGCACCAGTGACAGTAATTTAGTGGGTGCTGCACAACCTTTTGTCATTTCTCTATGCTCCAACACAAGGGAGGGAGGAGAGGAAGGAGTGATAATCGGATCCTTGGCTCCACTGGTTTCCTGTCCCTTGTCAAGGTCAGAAGGGCACTGGCTCCTCCCAAGTGGAGGGGAAAAGATTCAAGGCTTCACAGAACTGCTCTTGGAAATGGCATTTCATGCTCAAGGGCATGAACAAATCTGCAGAAAAACACCCTTCCCTTCTGCAACATGGCCATGGGCTTCCATCAGTTCCTATCAGCAACCCCTTCTTCCCTTTCCTTGAGCATGAGTGACAGAACACACTGTTTCCCCTCAACATCAGGGCTACCACTGGTGATGCTCAAAACTATTGATTTCAACAACTCTTCAGAGCTCTTCAGCTAGTAAGGAGCTGTAGTCACTTCACAGAGTGGCGAGATCTCCAAAGAACAAACAGGAAAATGAGTTTCCATGTAATTGTGGAAGAAATGGGGAATGCAGAGTCTGAAAAGTAAACTTATAGCCCAAAACTGTTGCAAGCATTGTTATGCAAAATGGCCTGAAGATGGCTATGATTTCTCCTCCAAGTTCCCAGCAATACCTACAAGAACCAATATTTTATTAGAAATTATCCAAAATGTTCAACATACTCATACAGGTGCACTGGAACACCCGTGAGAACCCCTGTTCCTCCACTGGGTGTGACAATACACAGACCAATGCCCAGTTACAACATGGAGATACTCAGTGAAAAGTCCTATTGTAGCGACCAAGAGGAGGTTTGGAGGAGGAAAAGTTACTTTCCAAGGGAGAGTTAAATAACAGATGAAGATGAGATTTGTTCCCTACAGAACATATTCCTTCCACATCCTGAGCTTGAAAGAAATGTTCTGCTCAAGAAAGTAAGTGACATTAATGTCTGTAAAATCCTCCAAGAAATGTGTTCAGGGCAGTGGTTCAAGTAAGGTCATCTTTGATCATTCTGTGTATGTGTTGGTCAGGCTGAAGTCAGGAGGCTCAATTGTGCAACTCCTTGCAGCTTCTGCTGTACTGAAGATCAACTCTTGTTATTCCTCTCACAGACAATTAAATATTCTGAGATCTGCTTGGAAGCCTAGATATACTGCTGGCACTTTCATCCTTATCATGCACTGGAGCATTTAAAGCATGCTGAAACCTGATGTTGCAGGCACATATAGCAAAGCTGTAAGCATCTATATGCTTTCAAAGCATCTTTTTTGTCCTAGAAGGATATTCCACCTAGGTGAACTCACTCTCTACCTGACATTCAATTTGGCACTTCAAACATAGTTTTCCTGTTCATTCTCAAAGGAACCTTGGGCTAAACCTGCAAACCAATAACAAGGGTTGCACTCACAGGCAAAAAAACGATGCTTCAGCACTTTTTTTTCCCCTAGCAAGGTGTTTCTACATGGATTTTTCAATGGACCTGACCATGCATTCAAACCCACTGGTCCTGATGTGTTTTGTAGAAGGCTTCCCACATGAATATCTCATGTTCTTCTGTGACAAAACAAAATTATGACTGCCAGAAGTGAATACTTTAGCCAGCTTTGGATGTGCATTCATTCCCAAATATAGGAAAACAATCAAGTGACAGGTACAGGACTGAAAGGCAGCCAGATAGTACAAAATCATTAATTGCATGAGGCTGAAATCATCCTGATTCACAGTGAGTTGTACCTGACTTGCACTGGAAGGAATGCATTGTACATGGAGTAAAATAGGTGATGTGGGAACATAGAAAGGGTAGAATCACAGAACTTCACAGAACTTTAGCGGCTGGAAGGGACCTCCAGAGATCATCAAGTCCAACCTCTTTGCCAAAGCAGGATCACTTAGGGTAGTTCTCACAGGAACATGTCCAGGTGGGTTTTGGAAGGAGACTCCACAACCTCTCTCACTTTTGCCTTCCAGTGTTTTGCACCCCTTTATTTAAAATATAAGTACTTGGAGGTCACCCTGCCCTGATTGAATCATAGGGATAGAAAGCGTCTGTTTTCAAAAATCTGTGACTACTAATTAATGTCATCAAACAATTATTTTCTATCTCATTAGCCCATGAAACGTGAAGGTTGTGTCAGTGCTTCTACTGGCAATCTTGCACTCATTAGTTTATAACCTTGGCCAAAAAAAGAGAAAGGGAAAGAATGCTATTCAATAGCTTACACTGTGTGTTTGAAGCAACAGGTGCTGCAAATTGGAGCTTTTTTCACATTCCCCTTAGTGTGAGATGACTGAAATACCACATCATGGAAATTTCTCTCACTCATGGTTTGTGACTAATATATCATGAAAGGAAAGAGCGGGGATGTGGAGCAAAGAACAATGAGAAGGACTGTTCTAGTACACATACCAGAAGGGAGTATCATCATATGCTCCTCCTGGCTTTATTTCTCAACCTCAGCAGCAGAATTTACACAAGGTATCTGGGTCAGGTGATGAAGGTTTCACTTCTCAGATTATAAAACAAGGATCTGAAACAGCCCTTCACATGGGAAACTGTGGGACACACAGCCAGTGTAGCAAGTAAAAGTGGAAAGGAAGGTAAACTTGATCTACCTGGCCCAGCTAGGCCATGCCAACAGTCACATACTTCCAAGGAATTTTCCCACGTTAAGTATAGACAAAAATAGCAAATGGTCTTGGTGATCGGTTAAACGTTCATAAGTAGGAGTCAAAACTCCTTTGTCCTTGACTGTTTGCTAACTTTCAATATGTTACTTGCCTTCCTGATTTATTTTTTTCACATTTCCCTCCCCAGTTATTTTTCAGTTAATCTGTGTTAAGATTAATGTTTCTTAACATTTTGATTTTGAAGAAGCATTGTTCAGCAGTAACACTGACCTTTTTTAGTTGCTGCAGCACAGAATTTTGCATGGAAAGTAGCTTCATCAGAAAACATTCTTGAGAAAGTAAGAAAAGAAAAGGTCCATGAGGGACATCTGTCCAGCAAATTGAAACATTTTGGTCAGGACATGCTTTTTTGCCTTGTTCCTGCACTTGAGATCAATTGCTCCAGTTCCCATTGTCCCATTTAGGATGATCATCCTTATTGGATTGCATCTTTTCACTGTCCAGAAGCCCACAGTCATGGAAGGACCCAAGAAAGGAGAACTAAAGTACAACGTATACAAACTACATTTCTTATTGATCATCTCAGCCCACATGATAGTTAGCTGCAAATCTGCAAATTACCTACTCTTGTGTTGGTAACTGTCCTGCTTCAAGCAGAAGGCTGGACAGATTATTTCCAGGGTCTCTTCAGCTTTTATGGTTATGTAAGTGGTATTGGAGCACTGTTTCACCATACTTCATTCCATTTTCTGTTTTGTTTTACCCTAAGTTGTAACAGGAGTACTGACACACTGGAATTCCCAGAGAGCAGAATGCCTGAACTTCTATCAGAATTAACTCAGGTGGTAAACAGGATTTTGACTTAATCTTAACTACCTCTTAATGCTTATGCCTAGTGGCTAAGAATTCCAGAAAAAGTAGTGATTTGAGGGGAAAGAAGGTCACGAGTTTGTGGTAGCAGCTGAGGCCCCAGGATAACTGCCTTTGCCGCAATCTGGGCAATTCTGACAGATTTACTCATACCTTACTAATACCCTGTGCCCCTCAAAAATGAAAAGGAGAGCAGCCAAGTAACATAATTAAATGCCTACAGTGCGCACTCTTCACCATGACATTAAAAGGCACTAGAACATTTTTAGTTAAATACTCCTTGAAGACAAAACACTACAGAAGGGTTTCCAGAACATTCTGATTGTGTCTGGTCTGAGGGAGAAAAAGACCATGTTTTGGGGGGACTTTTCCATTCTGTAGTTCTCCTGGCTCTTTGTTCTAAAATCAGTGCCAGAGTTTTGAAGCTTAATAACTGGCACAGTTTTCTTAATTACCACCTCAGGAAAATTCCCCAGTTTAGTAGTTTAAAATCTAGAGAGATGTGAAACGCAGCAGTTTCAATTCACAGAACGTAATGAAAACATTCTTAGATTTTTATTTGCATGAGGTCACATGTATAGGGTTTCTCTAGAGTTTCATACTGAAAGAAGTTAGACATTCAGGTATCAAAACTATTGGCTCCACTTGACCCACTGATGTCTTTGAAACTGAGAAATTCACGTTGATGAATTTCCCTATGAGCCTTTTGATGTTACTGCTGAAATGTCAAATGATCCACCTCACAGAGAAGTCCAACAGACTTAAACTATAGTTCAATTAAGAACTAAAACAAGAAATAAAACAGTACCTGGTAAAATAACATAAAACATAAGGGACTGTAATAGAGAATTATAACATCTCCACATTTTTCTGAGTTTGCTCATTAAACTCCACAGCAGAGATAAACTTCTCCATTAAATTCTAACATAGGACTTTAAAGAAGATCTATATTGTGTTAGCACACCAGTGGTTGGGTGTTCATGGCAAGATGAGGACATGTTGTGCTAAGTACTGTATAAGCATATATTGTACAGCTCAATGTCTGACAGTTAGACTTAACAAAACAAAACAAAAACAAAAACAACAAAAAAAAAGAAAATCCCATCCTATTAAAACATTTGAACAACTGAAATTTTTACTCCACTCTACAGTGCTCATAAATGTCCCTAGCACAGAAAGTACTAGAAAATATATTTTTCTTTTAAAAAAGCACTTTTAGAAAAGTATCTTTTCGCGTCTCTTTTAAAGCAGTTCTTCCTCATTGTAACCTATTCCCCTTCCAGATTGTTGTAAATATCCAACTGCATACCACAATACTTTTTACAGGAACAAAATTCACCTTCTGACTGACTGGGCAATATTGCTCCAAAGAATGTCTTTGTTGACATGATAAAAGCATCTAAAAATATGGAGTTAATAAATCAGTATCTCTATGACCACAGTACTGTGGCACTTCTTTTCTACCATAGGCATTTTCTTCTTGTGGAGAAACAGTTCCTTTTCCAAAGTAGTGCAATGTTTTCAGGAGTCTGTAGGTGCTATATCAAAGGGACACAGGTTGGCTTTTCTGTTTCTTCCATAAATATTTATTTCTAGCAAATAGGCAGAATTTCCCAAAGTCCCCAGATAATAATGACAAACTGATGAATCTTGGCAGTGCCTGACATCTTCAACACCGGAAAATCATCCAGCATGACAAGGTAATCCCCTTGCTTTAAATTGTGATAAACAAGAGTTAATGAGCTCGGTAACCAAGTCCCCTCTGCTACCATGTCCCATGCTCCTCCTCCCAGTTCATTTAGTAAAAAGGGTGGTAAACAATAGAAGAAGACCTGTTTTCTACGAACACACTTTGAACACACTGCAGTTGTCCTTCCTGTGTGTATTTTCTGATGCTTTTTCTGAGCTTTGCACTTCCTGAACCACAGAAGTGCCTACATTTCAGTTTCCTGTCATTAAGACAGGAATATAAACTTTCACATTACACACAGTTTGAGTAATCAGACCTTCAATAATTTGTCTTGGTTTCATTTGAGACAGTTGTTTTTATTCCTAGTTATTGGTATAATGATATATTTTGGATTTAATATGAGAACTTCCATTAGTTCATGTACTGAGAATGATGTTCTGTGGTGTGGAATATCCCTTGGACTAGTTCAGGTCAGCTGGCCAGGCTATGTTCTCTCACAGCTTCTTGTGGGCCTCCTCACTGGCAATGCATGGGAAACTGAAAAAAATTTTGACTTAGGATAATAACTGCTTAATAAAAACTAAAATATCAATACGTGAACAGGAGGGAGCTGGCCAGGAGATGCCAATCACTGCTCAAGGACTGACTGAGCAGCAGGTGGTGAGCATTATGCATCACTTGGATTTCATTTCTCTCTCTTTTTGTTAGCTTCCTTCTCATTACTATTATAATTTGGTTTTACGGTTGTTGTTGTTGTTGTTGTTGTTATCATTATTGTTATTGTTATATTCAGGGAGGTTGTGGCTGCTCCCTCCCTGGAGGTGTTCAAGGCCAGGTTGGATGAGGCCTTGAGTGACCTGTACTAGTGGGGGATGTCCCTGCCTATGGCAGGGAGTTGGAACAGGATGATCCTTGAGGTCCCTTCCAACCATACCATTCTATGATTCTATGATTTTATTTCCATTATTAAGCTGTTCTTTTCTTAATTCAGAAGCTTCACTTTTATCCAATTTTCCTTCCTTTGGCTGGAGTTAAGCCACGGCATGGCCTAATTCTTATCTCTCTCACACAAAATCTATCACACTATTGTTGTTCAGATACTGTTGAGTTTTACCAGAGTAACTAAGGTGAAAGTCAGGCCCAAAGACATCAGGTGAACCAGCCTACACAAGTGATGCTGTTTATAGGTATTCTTTCCTTCCTACAGACATCTGAATGCATGTGATGTGGTTTGGGGTGAGCAGATACGTGCAGTGTGACGTCCCTGTTGGAGGAGTATTATTTTAAGTTTATTGCTGTGACCAATTTTTCCCCTTCAGTTATGAACTTACCAAAAGGTTCTCCGATGCAAGAGAATTGTTTCAAGACTAGTTCCACATGTAAAGAAAGCTGAATTACCCAATTGCCCTAAACCAGCTGGGGTCAGAGGTGGAAAATGTTTCTCTCTGTGTCTTCTTACTGCACGTGCAATGAGATTTATTGCTTGAGGTTGGTCTGTGTTATAGCAGCTCTGATTCTGAGTACACTACTCTCAAATGCACAGTTGTAAACAAGTTCTTACCAGCTAGAAATGTTTTCTTTGGAGATACAACCTTCATGGGCATAAAGCAGCATAGCTCTGCTTGCTTCAGTAGAACTATGAAACTATGACACTTCAGTATGAGGGACTGAACCAGCAATGCACTGTTCCGAGGAAGACAGGGTCAAACCATAACCTCCCTTTCCCATTCTTCTCCCTCCTTCATGGAACAGATTTCCTGAGGGTAACGTGAGATGATAGAGCTCTGGATCTCAACCCTTGCATCCCACTGTGACCCCCATGCCATGCATACTACTGGGAATGTGGCATTTTCACCTAAATTTTAACAAATCTGTCGATGTGCAGTAGATGTCAGCACTGAGACACAACCATGAGGGGTAGAAAAAACAACCTTCATCCAAAGTCTAAACTCTATATTGATTTTCCCAGCTCTGACTCAAAACTGGGCAATATGGGAACTGCAGTTGTCTTCCACACAGGCTAAGTCCCAGCTTTGGTGAGGACACATGCAGAGCTCTTTGCTGACGACTGTCTATCCATAGAGAGCAAATTGCAATTAACATATTATGTGCCCAAAGAGGTTCTTACCAAGATGAAATTGAAGATCTGTAACCAAAGTAAACTAAAGCATATGGTACAGTTAGATACTGAAAAGTGGACAAACCCCACAAAAATCCCAACGTTTTTCCTCTTGTAGTCCCTTGCAATAAACAAAACACAAAGATGTGAGAAGTTAAAAGTACAGCGAAGTTCAGTGAAACTGGACTGAAAACTAAGACCAATGGAGAAGACCAGATGCAGTTCAAGTTCTGAGTTGTGACCAGAGAGGTTATATACCAGAAAATCAGCTAAAAAAGGATTATAATGTTGTTAAAATGTGACATACTAAAATTAAATCTTCCAGCAGACTTTCCCAAACAACAGGAAAAATGAAGCACCAATTGTCATCTACCTTTCATTGGCCCACTCACCTTTGTAAAAGATCAGGCACAATATCATTAGTGGTTTTAACTTTTTATTTGATGGTGGGGAAGTACAAGTGAGCAGACATTGCTTATAAAAAAGTTTAATGCCTGGTTTTCTAGGCATTTGGAGGTGTTACACAAGTAGGTTCTATCATGGACAAAACCACTCTCTATTGCACATGCAAGAAGCAGTGATGTGATTCCAGACATGAGCTATGGGAAGGCTGAGCAGGGATGTCACTCTGTTGTAGCATTTGTGTTTCAGTGCTTGCCTGAATGCTTTGGTTTCAGGATGCTGTTGGAACAGTTTAGTTGGACAGATACAGCCCTAGATGCAGTTGACACTAGTGGGATTCAGCAGGTTCTCTCATCTTTCAAAAGTTATGTAATTATTACCAGTCACTGCAGCCAGACTTCCACCAGAAAGTTTTGGATATTTATTCTATTGACAGGGGGAGGCTCATTCTCAAATGATATCTACTGTTTTATCTCCAGTGTCTTTGTAGAAGATGAAGAGCTGGGGCACCTCTCCAGAGGGTTGGAGGATTTTTCCTACAAAAACCAGCTGAGAGAGTTGGGATTGTTCAGCCTGGAGAAGAGAAGGCTCTGGGAAGACCTTATAGAATTCTTCCAGTACCTCAGCAGGGCCTACAGGAAAGCTGGGGAGGAACTGTTTACAGAAGCATATAGCAATAGGACAAGGGAAAATAGTTTTAAAGTACACAAAGGTGGATTTAGACTGGGCACTAACATGAAATTCTTTACTATGAACACTGAAACAGTTTGGCCAGGGAAGTGGTTGAAGCCTCATTTCTGACATTCAAGGTCAGGCTTGATGGGGCTCTGAGCAACCTGTCTAGTAGGGGATGTCCCTCCTTACTGCTGAGGGTTGGGCTAGATGACCTTTAGTGATCTTTTCCAAGCCAGTGCATTCTCTGATCCTATGATTATATGATTCTGGAGGAACTTCACTAGGAAAAAGGGTGCAGTATTTCATCAGACCGGATACAAGAGCTATAGGCCTTATCTCACCCATGTAAATGGATGTGCTTTTAGAAGGTTTTTCTGCTCTGCAGTGGGACACAGCAGACTTAAAAATCTTTCATGCATAAATAAAACAGTAAATCACCCCACAGCATTTCAGTGGTGAGAACATCTGTCCCTGATGTGGAATTTCCAGGTTCAGGGTCCTACTACACCTAGTTCAAAGCAGGAACTTAAACTTCACTCTCATCCACTACAGGTGAGTGCTCTAACCACTGAATAATTTCTGTAGTTCAACAAATGTTTATTTAAATAAAACCATAAAAGTCCTAAAAGAGGCCTGAGAAAGATGCATGTCAGAAAAACCTCGTGGTTTGTGTACACATCTAAGAGACAAAAACCCAAGTCTACATTCTGTTTTGAAGTGAGTAGAGCAGGAAGATGGATTGGATTTCAGGTCTTGGGGGTACATGCTGTTTCCCAGTGAAAGAGTTTCAACCACAATGCATCATCACATTCTATCAGGGAGTTAAAAAAGGGAAGGGAAAAGGAGAAGGAGAAGAAGAATGAGAAGGAAAAGGAAAAGGAAAAGGAAAAGGAAAAGGAAAAGGAAAAGGAAAAGGAAAAGGAAAAGGAAAAGGAAAAGGAAAAGGAAAAGGAAAAGGGGGGAGGGGGAAGAGGAGAGGAAGGGAGGGAAATAAAGTGGGGGGAAAAAGAAGGGGGAGAAAGGGAAGAAACTCCCACCACTTCCTTGGAAGATTTCTAAAGATGTGCCTGATCCACAGTCTGCAAAGTACTGGGGGTATATTTCCATTGACCTAAAAAAGATTTTTCACCAGACTCAGGTTATTCAAATATGGTTGTTGCAAGCAGTAGACAGACAGAGAGAGAGAAAAAAGTTGGTTTTTAAAATGAGGGGGAGAAAGAAAAGTGGTCAGTTGCTCAGACTGTATTTGAGTCAAGAAGTCTGTGTTGGGTGTGGAGAAAATAGAGACTACTGTGCTCCAGAGTACACTGCTCTAAAATTTCCAAGAATACAGGAGGTAGCATTCTGGAAATAATTTAACTTTGAGTCATCAAGTTTCAGCTTTTGGGAAGGACTGGAGTAGATGATGTGGTATAAAATGAACAGTTTCTTTGCTTTGAAACTATCCTGTCCTCACAGTGAAGGCATGCATGACTTAAAACATAAAAGAGGTGAGAGTTTAATATGTAACAAGGAAGAAAACAGGAACATTTTAAAAGCTAACCTTTCACACAGATTGGGTATGACGGTGGAAAGCTCAGTGCACTTCATTCATCAAAGTTGATAGGAAGATAAATATTCAAGAATGACTCTTCCATCAGAAGTACTTCATTTTATTCATACTGGGCAATGGCATTACAGGGGAATCTCTCCAGCCTTGTGCTTCATATTTGTGGTCAAAGCAGCTTTTGTCATCTGTGTCAGTAGATGAAGGATAAAGTTTACTGAGTCATCATTATGCCTGTTGAGTCCATGAGAGTGTAGAGAGCCTAACCACTAGGGCTTACAAATCAGGTAATGAAAGCTGGTTTATTCATGGAAAAACATCAAAATCAGGTATGAGTAACAGGTCAACCATGAGACTTCTGAGACTTTGTCCTAAAGCAAGCCTGAGAATGGAGACATACTGAAAGCTTTGGAACACTTCAATGTTAGCTTGCAAGGCTCAGTCTTGCTGTTGCCAAAAGCACTAATTCGTTGAAGGTAAAAAGCATTTCCAGGAATATTTGCATTGTTTTCCTATCAGTTCTTGCCAGTTTCATGCCAGTTCTCAGGCTTCAAGCTTTCCAGCTTTGCAAAGCAGGGGACCTTTAAGCTCCATTCATTACAAAAACGTTTGAAGAAGGAGCTGGAAGGCCTAAGAACCATTCAGGTTTTTGCAGATAACTAAAAAAACCCAACATTTTTCCAAAGCAGTCACAAACCAACTGCTTACAAATACTTCATAAATTAAGACAAAACTTGTGTTATTAAAAATGTAATGGGTGCAGCCATCTGAAGAACTGTAGAACTGAATTTTATTTATATCATTGCATGTTCTAATGAAGCTTACTTGTCCTCAGTTGTGCTTACACTGCACTGATGATGAAAAATACACTGTTATTAAAAAAAAAAAAAAAAGGAAAGCACTGTGAAAAGCGTCCCAGGAATCAAACTTCTACTTCAGCCTCCTACTGTTGCCCCAGTAGTCTAAAGAAGAAGACCAAAGATCAAAAAGAAGACCAAAGGATCAAAGATTTTCATGATAGAAGCAATGAGAAAATGGTACTGAGAGTGCACCAATCCCATTTACTGATGTAGCAAAACAGAAGCAGCAGAATTTAAGACAGCAGCATCAGTTCACACCAGAAGCTTCTGGCAGAACAGAAGAACTCCACCCGTTTCCTGCATCACACACTTATGTCTCATGCATAAGACCAGCATGCTTCCCTACAGATACTTTCCCAAGTATGTCCTTAGGCCTGGTTGTGTTTAAGCAGACAAAATTACATTTTTACTGTTATGCTTTTTCAGACGTTCTCTATGAAGCAATATAACCATATGTTAGAGGAAGGATCTTATTCCCTGATGAATTCCATAGCAGAACTTCTGGTGATTTTGGTGATGCTCTATTACACAGTTAATACTACCAAGCAATCTTTTTGCACAGTGTATGGAGAAATCATTTCTCTTCACCTCAATTTCCCATTCTATACCTTGAGAGGAAGCAATGTTACCTTATAGATTCATATATACATTCAGATTCTAGCTGGAAAATATTAGAAATAGATTGTGCATTTGAACTTGGGTTTATTAATCCTCTGAGTTATTTTTATCATTAAACCTGGAGAGGGAAAGATTTGAATGAATTGATTGATATTACATTGAAATGGGGACACACACACACACACACACACTTTTAGTGAAAGTGTCTGGGAGCAAGTGCAGCCTCATGGGGTTGATTTTTTGAGGGAGAGTTATGTCTTGGCTCTGCCTTTCTCCCAAGAAGAGCAAAATGGATTGAAATAGTAATAGCCCCCATAGAAGGAAGGATGTTAAACTTGTACCTTCTCCGCACCTCTTCCCAAAAGGTGTGTAGTACTTTTTATGCAACCATAAAAGTAATTTCCTATGTAGGTAAGCATGGCTGTCCTAGCCCCAACAATACTCTAAACAATAATTAGAAAGAAAGTAAGTAATGCCCTAGTGTGAATGTGCGTCTGTGTGGGCCAGGGGAGTGTCACTGCATGTACTCTGAGGAGTTGCCTTCCCTGGGTGTCCTCTAGCCAACAGAACAGGATTGCTTTGCCCTGATAGCGAGACAGAGTTGCAAGGTGCCCCAAACTCCCTTTGGGGGCTGCCTGTCTCCTCCACTGATGGCAAAAGGTAAGTGCATTGCCTTGGCAAAGAAAATGTTCCCATTACCTGAAGTTCAATTTTATGAACAATCCCACCACCATACAGAAATAATTTGTAACAGGGAAAGACAGTTCAGAGTTGAATTAACAACCACAACGTTATGATCTGTATAACAACTTCATGCCTTCAATCTTCAGGAAGGAGGAAGTTGATTTTACACTCTGAAAAACATCTGAATACAAAACTCGTCATGTAGAGTCACAAATAGGAGGGCCTATGTGTTAACAGAGTTGGTTCCTTTTGCCTAAATTCTGGAAAGTCAGGTTAACTTAAGCAGAATTTGCCATTTTGCAAGCAGCTTACATAAGGAATTCAAAGCAGGCTCAATCGTGCTTGCCCAGTTGTGAGTTGTTGAATAGTCCTAACCAACACATTGACAGAAACCAACAGTTCCTTGTGTGTATAGGGAAATCACTGAACAAAATCTTCAAAGTTTTGGACTTTGTGAAATAGGAGTCTTGTTCCATAACCACTCTTACTGAGAATGATATTTCCTTCTCCTCCACATGCTCACACAAATAGCCACACCTGTAATACAGGTATTTGATGCCAAGAACTCCTTTACTGGACATGTTCCAGCAGAAGAATTAAGGAGTTTTAAAGAAGAAAAATGGGTTTGCTCTTTCCCACACTCCACTCCTGATTTCTGGGGAAGGAAGGAGATAGATAGCTTTGACCTATGCTTGTGTTGCTGCCAGTTTCTTTGACACATTATTTCATGTTTGTTCTGTCTTTGTTTCAGTGATGTGTAACATGAGCAACTCAAAAGACAACTATGCACCAGCAGGAAGGCTCGGAGTACTCTGATTTTTTGGCACGATGTGATATATTATGAGCTGGAGTTTAAGTATCTTACAGTTAATCCTTTCAGTTGGCAGTTGTATGCTAGAGACCAACACCCTGAACTTGCAGAGTATAGCTGGGACCAAACTGTGACTTCATTCATCTCTGTGCACGTGTCCTCAGTGCAACGAGCATTCAGGACTCGCTTGACTGCATGTCCTGTACTCAAGGGCACCACACTCTGCCCTTAGGATATGCTGCAGAGCTGAGGTGGGGAGCTCCAGACAGAAAAGTGTTGTGCCACATGAACATTAGGGAAGACTAACAGATGGCAAGGTCTTAATTGTGTCATCATCATTCTCCACAAACACAGACACACTTCCCTCTAACATGGTGGCTGAAAGTTGTGCACTCCAGTGCCACAAATGCTCAAGGTGAAAAAATCAAATGGACAAAACTAAGAGAAGGGAGGGGCTTTTTTTTTTTTTTTTTTTTAAAGAAAGAACTCTTCAAACTGTTGGTCAATTGCATGTATCAGTGATAGTAACCCAAAGTTGTAATATAGCTGTTTTTTTACCTGGCATCTGCAGCTCTGGTCCTGTACGTTCACTTCACTTCCACTGTGACCCCATAGCTTTAGGCTCATCCCTACGCTCAGTTACAGGCTGAAAGGCTGTGAGGAAGGAAAAGATTATGACTCTGTTTCCTACAAGAGGGAAGATTATGTTTCATAAACAAACCAGCATAGCAGACAGCTGTGGAGATCTGTGTGTTTCTCTACATCACTAGAAGCTAAGATGTTGGTTCCTCATCTATAACAGGAATCAGTAGGATTTCCCTACTTTCCAGGAACCTTGTGAGGAGCTTAGAGGTTGTGGTAACAGATTAACTTATTGTCTTTGGTGGAAAGAGCGCAAGGCAGCTCTGGGCCACGGGGTTTGTTTCATAGCTGATTTACTGCTTTTTTTTTAATGCAGTTCTGTTAAAGTCCATGACATGACTCAATCAATGAGTTATGGAACAGAGCTTGCCTCCATAGGATTTTACCAGCTACTCTTCAGTGGAGTCAGGGATAATAGTCACTGCACTATAGGAGAGGTTTCAGAGGATGCCTTTTCCTTCTTGTGTCAAGGAAGCAGTCCTGCAAGGCAAAGACTGTAGAGTTGAAAGAGTCCTAAAACTCCTAAACCAACAAATTCGTGTTGTTTTATATGGTGTGTGAAAAGAAGGAATTCTGAAACCAAAAGTGCTTTACAAATGTGCATTCTGGTAACTGCTGCAAGGTTCCAAAAGAGAGCTCATTCATCAGATACCTGGTCCTGAGTGATGGTATGTTCTGTGATCCTGGATCAGCACAGACCAATGTGTAGAGAAACCCTGCTTCTCTACATAGACAGAAGTGAAAGCAAACAAAAAAACCCAAACAAACAAAAAACCACAAAAAACCCCAAACAAAAAAACACCCCACTGCATTGAGATAGAGTTTACTGAGATGATAAGATGCACAGTGACCTTAGCCTGTTTGCAGAAAAGCACAGCAGAATGCAGAAGCAACAGCAGTCAGCAACCTGCCCCACTACCCCCCAGCCTGCAGACAGACCAGCTGAAAAGACCCCAAATCTGCAAACCAAAAGCAGCAACTTGGAACAGGAAACCTCTTGTGTTGCAATCTGAACTACATGCCCCATGATACTTTGCTCCAACCAGCACCTTCATTTGGAGCCGGTATGATGTCTGCACAGGCAAAAGGCATGGCGCAATGGTAGCTCTTGCCCAATCGAATGCCCAAAACCACATCTGCCGTCCAGGACATGGTGCATTCAGACATAGCAGTTCACCCAGCTATGGATGTCTGTATACACTTCCTTCCTAGCTGGAAAACCAGACTGTGTTTATACAACTGCAGCCTCACTGCACTGACAAAGATTGTTTAGTGCAGCCAACTGCAAAATTTGGTTTTTTAAGTCCATTTTGTCCTCCCAAATGCATGTTGCAACACAGTCATCATTAGTAGAGTTTTAGTCATCAGTTCATAACTGAGAGCAGAGCTGAATTACAATTGGAGTTTCATTACTTAACAATTTAAGTGGCTCACAGCCAGTGTCCTGCCTGATTTGTTTAGTGCAGACTGATTTTTGGGAAGTTTTGCAACCTTGTTTGATATTCTGTCCCTTGCTGTAGGGACTCCTAATGACACAGGCAGTGCCTGGTGCAACTACATTAGCTTGGTTTACTTTTCAGTTAGCTGTCAATCTGCAACCAGAAGAAGCCTTGAAAGAACCAATTGAAAACCTCACTGTTAAATGATACAATCTGAAATGAAGGAGCAGATATTTTTATACAATCATAGAATCATAGAATGGTAAGGTTGGAAGAGACCTCAAGGATCATCTAGTTCCAACCCCCTGCCATAGGCAGGGACACCTCCCACTAGTACAGGTCACTCAAGGCCTCATACAAACCTCACAGAAATAGATATCAGAATGAGGAAAAAAAAGTGCAACATCACAAGCTAAAGATAATTGGAAGGGATGTTAAACTTTGATAGATGGATTCAGGCAACACATTCTGTTGTTTTCTGTTTTTTGAAGGCAGAAGAGTGAACTCATCTATTAGAAATACATATGAGATGGTACATACAGTAACTAATTTTGTATTTCCTAAGAGAAAAAGAAATTCCCCAAGATAAATGTTATTTTAAGAGAAGTATTTTAAAAACTGAAGTATTTATTATTAGTTAGCAAGGGAGGGAAACATTTAAGGCAAAACCTTGCATTCATTTCCCCTTCACTGCTGTCGTCTGACAGTCTTTAATGTTGTTAGACAACCACTCTATGAGGAAGAGGGACTATTCCTCATTTTATTCATGCACAGGAGGAGTGACTCACTTTCAAACAGAGGTGAAGTTGTGTGCTGTAGATCTTACTTCTCTCTCCCAAACCCATCTCCAGATCCTCAGACCCTTTCCTGAACCAATTTAGCTCACAAAATCATCAGAGAACTAACCTGGGAGAAGTGTGAATACTTTTCTGCTGGCTTTATGAATTTAACTGATTCAGTCAGTTGTCAGCCAGTGTATGAAGAAAGGTGACATAAAAAGAAGGTACAAAGTAGAGCTAAGGAAAAGAGGGAATGTACCTTTCATTTTTTTGGCTTCTGGGCTGGGTTAGCTGTAAGGAGTCAATGACTTCACTCAGGGACAGTAATAGAGAAGGGAACTGTGTCTGGTTAATGCCCTGCAACATGCAGCCATCCTACAGTTCTTATTAGTTATGACCAAAGCTTAACCCCTTGTGGTGTGAGAAAGATGTTTTGTGGTCTGAGCTTGCAGAGTTTGACTGATAGCTGGAAGATGCATAGGCACTATTCCTTCATGTAAGTGGGAAGATATCTGCAAGAGAGTAGATTCTACACAGTCCTAAGAAAAAAAAAGAAGTGTGAATTTCTGAGAAGAGGGAAGCTCAGTCAAACACTAACTGTTACTCAGCTGTTTCTGAATGTCAATGACCATTTTATGCCCTAGAAAGAAAGGTGGCCTTTAGCAAAATTTCATTAGTCATTAGAATGGCAATACTCTCAGTATGTGATTACTTGAAACATGAGAGATGCTTAACTTTACTTTTTTAATGGAGTGTTACTCCAGTGAGCCATGTTATTTTGTGACCCTCAAAACAAGTTCTGTTGGCACAAGTGACATGATGGCAAGCAAGCAGCCAGCAGCCAGCCTCTTCACCTGACTTTTCCAAAAGACAAAATATTTTATGTAATGACACCAGAAGAAAATTACACAGAAAAACCAAGCAATAGCAAGCAAAGTCAAGAAGATACTGAACTCTACAATCCCATTGTTTAACGAAAAAAAATTTGGGGAAATATTGCCAAATTGTTCAAGTACCCATAAAAAGTTACAAAGAATAAATAAACACACACACACACACAAAAGAAAAAAATATCACCAGAATGCAATTCTCCTGCCTAAATCTGCACAGTGAATGAGTTCTTTTAATTTTCTTTACCAGGTTTATGTCTTAGAGCATGATGTTTATGGAGCCTTTTATATTGTACCTGTGCACTTGCACTTGCACATGCACTGTACTACAGTCATTGGCCCTTTCAGTTAAGCTACAATGGCTCTAAAAGAGAAACTTCCTTTCTTCGTTGCTTTTTACTATATTTCCTCCTAGTTCTGGCATCAGAATAGATGTACATTGCAACCTCAAAATTGCTGGTCTTCTGCTCTGTCAGACTTCCCTTTCCTGTTCTGCAATGATGTGCACAGTTCCCCAAAGTACCTGCCTTGCTGTGGGGTTTGTGTGCATGGTCCTTGGTTGTGGCTTAGCAGCACTCACAGAAGCTGGGAAGTAGGGAGTGGCAGGAGGATAAAGGTTCAAAACTCTCCTGCATTAAGAGAGTCAAAGAATCACAGAATATATCCCATTGAAAGAGACCAGTCCAACCCTCAACTGAGCACTGAAGGATCAGCACTAAGCCAAGCACCAGGACCATACAATGCTTAAACACTTCTAGGAAAGCTAGTTTGAGCTTTTACCTGCAGTAAATAGAGCTGGACATGGCAGTCAGCGTTCTCCATCAAACCAGGCATTGATCAAACACGCACTGTAATGCTACAGATGAACACTTGCTGGCTCTGTGCAAACAAGGGTACCTTACACCCTCTCAGGGACTCATTTAATTTACTGAAACAAAACTTGGTCTCCTTGCTCCCTGCAAGAAATAACAAAGGAGGTGTGCTGATATCTGGCTCTGAAATCCAGTCTCATACCCATAGTCTTTACTAGAGTTCACTTTACTACCATGTAACAGCTGCTTGCTTGGATGGAAAGCAGAAACTACATTTTCACTTTTACCCACTGGGAGAAGCCCAGGCAATATGTTCCATTTTTATCTTGACATGGGTCATGAGGATTAAGTTGCATCTCCTGTGGATTCCTATGAACAGGAGCAACTTCATTAAGGCCAGTAGAGTATCATTACTGTGGTGGTTTGGCCCAGGTCCCCAGCTGTAGAGTTCTCCAGGAGGACCAGAGAGGTCTAGGAGGTTTTCCTTCTACCGTGATAGGGCAATGAAAGTCTTTTAAGGCAATACAGTATCATCTTACGAGGAGACAATCTCAGCCATATGTGAACAGATCTGTAAACCTTTTCTATTGGAGTCATGTAAAAGTCACAATTTAGCCATGGACTTCTCTGGCTATTTATTTGCTAAATAAAAGATGACCAAGGAACATTCTGCTCTTATGTGGCCATGCAACAGAGTAGCCACAACTTACTATATAGAACTTTGCCCTGTGTGTCCCAAAACTCTAAATGTAATTTTTTTTTTTTTGCTGTTTTCTTCCAGCTCACAGTGCATGAACTAATGTAACAACTTCATAACATGAAACCAAGAATGTGTTACCCTCTTTCAGTGCAAAAGGAGGGTTTGCAGGTGCAAAGTCAACTGTGTGTAGGGAGTAAAATTCAGGGCAGTCATGTCTGTGCCACCTATTGGAAAATTTGGAGCAGATGCTATACCACAAGCATCACCTGATATAGTGCTATTTGGCACACTTGCAGATCATGTCACATGTCATGGCAGCATTTAAACTTTACTGATCAGCTCTCCTGCACTGTCCCTTCCCTATTCGTTTTTTAGTTACTAAAAGCCCAGGTCCACTCGATTTTAGAGAGGTATTAAACTGGCAACAGAGCACAACTTGACCATCTGTACTGTACTTGCTGACTGCTGAACAATTAATGAAGAGCTTTGAGAGTCATAGAAGAAAGATATTCTGTAAGGAAAAAATTATGTAAGTGTACCTTGTTCATCAGCCTTTGAAAAGCTATGACACAAATGCACATGTCAAATGCTAAACTGAATCAAAAGGTGTTTTCTTTTTCTCAAGATTTCTTTTTTCTTCTGACAAATGAAAGGTATACTTCACTGTCAAAAGTGCTGATAGCACTGTTCAAAATTAAAACCATAACAGCAGCTGGAGGGCTTAATGTGCTAATGTGAAGAGTCACAGAATCACAGAGTGGTCAGAGTTAAAATGGATCTCTGAAGGTCATCCAGCCCAACCCCCCTGCTAAAGCAGGTTCACTTAGACCAGATTGCACAGAATTGTGTCCAGGTGAGTTTTGAATATATCAGTTTTGAATATTGAAGAGGATGAACATTCTAAGTCTTATTATGATGCTAGACAGGTGCAACATTACTGTGCTGCAACTCTGTTACAGCAACTAAATGGAGAAGAGAAACAGAACAAAGGGCAAAATTAGATCCTAAACATAACCTACAAAATATTTAAGACAGGAAAATTTAAAAAAAAAAATGTAATTTTCTTGAAAGTTGTTGCCATGTTGCACACCATCTACACACACCTCTTCCTCACCTTTCTTCCCACCATTCTGAAGATGCTGCAGCCACCCAGTCAGACAGCAATGAGTTTTTAGTAGAAGTAACCTCTATGATCCCCACACCTGCATGGGTGCTTCACAGGCACTGAAGGCATTATTTCGCATAGATGAGAGACAAGAAGGCAGTTCAGATGGATAGGCTGAACAGGACCAATCTGACAAGCAGAAGTAGCAACGTACTGCATATCGAATTGCTTTTGAAAGTATCATAGGTATTACATGGGAGATTTTCATACTGTCTGCTCTGTGACATTTTAAAGAGGGAGATTCTAAGCTGCAATAACTTTCTCAGAGCAGCAGGACATGTTTTAGCAAAAAGAATTGCCTATTGCTTACCAGCTCTACCCACTAGCCTCCCAGGCTGGATTCAACTACCAGCTCATATAAAGGTCTTTGAATATCCTTAGTAGGTGAGTCTATCTTCCTACCTGTGTTGGTTTGAGGCTAATTGGAATATTTTAATAGAGAAAATTACACTACAGGCTGTGAAAGGAAAACAATGGTGATGTCTATTTCACTCATAGGCTTGCTGAGATGTTCAAGAGAAGAACTCAAAACATAGATAAGTCAGTCTCTGGGGCACAGCGTCTCGATCTAGCAGCTTCTGGTTCTGTCTCCTCTGCCGATTAATTTTCACTAACCACTTTTCTTCTAACCCCCACTGGCCGATCCTCCAAACTCACCTTGTGCGTAAGGCAAACCTTGGGGTAAAGTATAGGGGTGGGGAGAAGGTGGAAGGGTGGTTGGGAGCCCCTCCTGGGGTCTCTGATTTCTGGGAGGGGAGTTGTGTTTCTGTATTACCTTTAACTTGTATATTTCTGTAAATATTCTGTCTATAGTGTATATCTGCTTGTACATTGTGCTGAGCTGTAAACAGAGCTTCAGTCCTTAACTTCCAGCTGGCTGAGTCTAGTCTGGGTCATTTTACAAAGTGTGGGGGGCGGGGAACTCCCAAACCATCACAAAGGGAGGTAAAAGCCTTCACACATTGTGACTTCTGTGGTAACACAAGAAAGGACTCAAAGGTAGCCACTTGCTAAGACACTGTGGCTTTGAATCTTTACTTTCAAGTCTAATTTCAGAATACTCAGTAGTGATCTGATGAGAGACTCCACTTTGGAATATCCTATTCTTGTCCCTATTTAACTCTTTCATGCTATGTGTTGAGGGGTGGTTTTTTTCCAATCCTTTGTTCTTTTCTTGAGCTGCTTAAGTTTCTTCTCCAGCAGATACTCTAATGTGATACATTTTTTTTTTAATGTCATCAGTGAATATAGCCCAGCATATCTGACCTGATCTGTATTAACTACTTGGTCATCTTTTTTACCTTCTGATGAATTTATTTGACTAATTGTGAAAGGGTAATTTCATAATTATACCATTTTACCCTTGTTGCCTACACCATGTCTCTAGAGTTTAGAAATTAGTACAAACTCGAGAGTAGAAATTAATCACAAACAGGTTCAATAGCTGCCTGACTTGACTTTCCTAATTAGACTTATAGAATCATAGAATCATAGAATGGTAAGGTTGGAAGGGACCTCAAGGATCATCTAGTTCCAACACCCTGACATAGGCAGGGACACCTCCCACTAGTACAGGTTACTCAAGGCCTCATCCAATCTGGCCTTGAACACATCC
>VWZE01014695.1:41259-72993 GCA_013396675.1 Eubucco bourcierii | reverse complement strand
ATAAAAAAAAAAAAAAAAAAAAGAAAAAAAAAGAGAGAAAATTCATTCAGAAAACTGTGGTTTGTAATGGGTGAGAGGAAGTACTGCAGAATTTCTTGTAAAGTCACAATGCCTACCTCATCAAAGGAAACCCCTCCTGTCAGAGGCTTGCACAATGATCCCTCTCAGAGTCTGAACAGCTGCCAAGCCATGACCATGTGGTTAAGGGAATGCAACAAAGAACCTCACATCAAGAGCATATTTCTATCTTCCCTTCCAGCTAACTCCCAATCTGTTTTCTTTTCTCTTTTTTCCCTTTTCTTCCACATTCATTGCTTATTTTACAATACCTTAAGTTTTCTCAGTGTTTCGTTGGTGTTGTTGGTTTGTTTGTTCTCTTTCTTGCATTATTCCTCTGGCTTTCTTACAAGCTAGAAGGAGAGCTTCTCTACATGAAATTAAAACTGTGTTTTTCACCAGATGTGCTGAGCCAACCTAATCACAGAGTGATTTGGAAAGAGGGACCTTGCAGTCCTATCTCCCAGACTGGCTGCATGCACTTTGTGCTTACTTTGAGACTGGCACTCACCATACCCCTCCTCCATGACCTCATTAACTTGGTAGTCTGCTCAAAATCATCCCAGCTTAGAATGCAACAACTTTCTGCTGGGTCAGTCTGCAGAAATAGCACTGAACATGAGAACCGGCACAGGGCTAGGGTGGGACCGTGCAGCTGGAGGCCAGAGATGGATGGTCACAAAATCTGCCCCTTTTGGTTGTGAGAAACCAGTAATTTAGCTCAGCTGTCTAGGAAACCGCAGCTTTAGCACTTCTATGTTAGGTGGTTGCCCTTGATTACAGTGTGCTAAGGTCATGGCACTGTTTACATACATGCTTTTAGTCAAAAGCTGACTTTGCAGGCTCAGATGAGGACTTTCTTGGGATTTCTATCTTAGTGGAATTTTAAATTGGTTGTTCAGACCTTCTTCTCTTTCCATTTCCTCCTAAAATCATTTTCTGTCACAGAGCTCCCAAAAGCAGTCAGTAGTTATCTCTCTTGACTGTAATTTGCCCTAACTGACCAAGGAGTTGCACAGCCTTGCTGGATTTAAGCAGTAATGGCTCCTCATTGTCTTTTTTCTAGTACTGTAAACTCTTCAGAGTAAAAATGGTTGATTCCAACTTGTATCCCATGCTTCACCGCTTTAATACAAAAATTAAGTCCTAGAAATGAAGTTAGATGGCAAAGTGTCATCTCCATAGCTGTGCTCCCCACATCTTTTCTCCAAATCTAGGCAAAGGCTTCCCTGATTTGGTTGTTTAAACATGTTGAGAGATGAAGTCTCCATAGCTTCTCCTACTCATCCATTCCAAGTCTTTGTTCTTTTGACCATGAGACTGTTCCAACAAACCACTATGCCTAACTTCCATCTTAATTTTCTTTTGCTGAGTTTATACCCATCACTTCATGTCCTGTCTGCCACAGCTAACAAACCCACCATTTATTCTTTCTGTGTAGCAATCTCTACTCAACTGCAGACTGTTATATTTCACCTCAGCTTTCTCTTTTTTAGGGTAATAGTCCAAATTGTCTCAAACTTCTCTTGCAGGTTGATGTTTACTAGATGTTTGGCTGTGAAAATGTTCTGGTTTTTAAAGTTTCTCTCTGGAGGCTGTTTAGTCTACCAGTTTCTAGTAGACTCATTACCACTTTCTGCCATTAATATGGACAAAGTAATCCTGCAGTTATCTGAAGGTCCAATACCTTCTATTCTACCAATAGGTAGAATACTTACCTTAGGGATGTACTAAGTATATTTTATTGCACAAGACATCTATGTCAACAGTACAAGACTGAGACTAGCCCTTGTAGAACCACACTTAGCATAACCTTCCACTTAGAAATCAATCACAACTCTTTTCTGAAATAGTTTTCCAGTGTCATTTACACCTTAAACCTACTGGAGTTCTATCTTGAACTATCCATATAGTATCTAAATTTTCTTGTCACTTCTCATCTCTAGAAAAGGCATATGAGCAGGAATAAAAATCTTTACTATAAAATCAGAATATTTACTGCTTCCCTCTTATTCCCAAAGTGCCTTTCTCTGAGATGGAAGACATTCAAAAGACCTTGTTAAGTTTTGTACAGTTTTATTTCACTTTCACTTCCTGCAAGATGCAGCACGGTTCATTCCCCAAAGGAGGTAAAAGTTCCCCCAAACTGTTTGAAAGATGTACAGCATTATTGATGCATTCAATGAGTGCTTTTCATGAGACTGTTTCACACACTTCACAGTCATATCCAAATGCAGTAGAAAACCATACAACCTGTATTGGTGATGCTACTCTCGGGCTCCTCTGTGACTCATCCTTAAACTAACTTATTGAACAGCCCTCTGATGAGTTATTTTTAGCTTTTATCAACTCATGCATTTCCTCCTGCAAGCAGAGCAAATTTCCACAAAGTTTCATCCTAGCAAAGGTTGCAAATGTAAAGATAAAAAAAAAAAAAAATATTGTCTAAAATCACATATTAGATATTATTTAGCAACAGGATTCTCTGTTCTGGTGAGATCCCATCTTGAGTACTGCATTCAATTTTGGGCTCCCCAGTTGAAGACAGACAGGGATCTGCTCAAGAGAGTCCAGTGAAGGACTGTGAGGGTGATTAGGGAACTGGAGCACTGCCTGATGAGAAGAGGCTGAAGGACCTGGTGATTTTTAGTCTGGAGAAGAGAAGGCTGAGAGGGGATTTAATAAATGTTTATAAATATCTGAGGGCTGGGGGTCAGGCGGGGATGAGGGGGGACAGGCTTTTCTTGCTCCCTGTCATAAGACAAGGAGCAATGGATGTAAGCTGCAACACGAGAGGTTCCACCTCAACACAAAGGGAAACTTCTTTACTGTAAGTGTCACAGAACATTGGAACAGGCTCCCCAGAGAGGTTGTGGAATCTCCTTCTCTGGAGAATTTCAAGGCCTGTCTGAGTGCGTTCCTCTGTGACCTGAGCTGGATTGTATGGTCCCGCTCTGGAGGAGGGTTGTATTCAGTGATCTCTTTGGGTCTTTTCCAACCCCTGACATCCTGTGATCCTGTGATCAGAGAATCATATCGCAAGAGATGTCATTTGTTGTATACCACCCTCAGTGCTTTTAGGGGTAGCAGCTCAGTTGATGAGCTAGTTTACCTATTTGTTTGGTTTTAATTTCCAGTGGAAAACTACTGGATTTGAGTGATAATTCAATGACAGGCAACAGTCCAAATGAATGCATTGATCTGATCTTCATTTAAAAAAATATGATCTTTATTAGATGCTGAGCATCTTTCATGAGAGTAAAATTTTCACTCTCCTCACTGATTCAGACTATGATAATTGACATGCAATTGGATAAATACTTTTCTCTCTTAGGCCATTTGACATTTAAGATTGTTTGAAGTAGAGATTTTATTTCTTTTTCAGAATAGAATATTTCATTTGGAAGAGACCTAAGATGATCATCTAGTCCAACTGCCTTACCACTTCAGGGCAGAAAAGTTCAAGTATGTTATTGAAGAACATTATCCAAATGCCTCTTAAGCAGTCACAGGCCTGGAGCATTGATCACCTTCCTAGGAAGCCTGTTCTGATATTTGACTATCTTCTCAGTAAAGAAACACTTCCTGGTTCCAGTCCAAACCTCCTCTTGTGCAGCTTTGTATCATTCCTATGTGTCTTATCACTGAATACCAGAGTGTGGTGGGTCAACCACTGTTTAATTCCAGATGCTGACCAAAGTGGCTCTATCATTACTCCTCCTCAACTGGACAGAAGAGAGAAAAACAATGAAAGCCTCGTGGTTTGGGGTAGAGACAGGGAGATCACTCACAACCTACCAATCAAATCAGAATAGGATAGTGGAAAATAAAACTATATCTTAAAACACCTTCCTCTCATCCCTCCTTTCTTCCTGGCCTCAGCTTTACTCCTATTTTTCGCTACATCCTCCCACTGAGCAGCACAGGGAGACTGGGGAAGGAGCCTGTGGTTAGTTCATGACAGTTTTTATCTGTGCACATTTTTTCCAACATTCTTGCCCTGCTCTAGTGTGAAGTCTCTCCCACAGGAGACAGTTCTCCATCAACTTCTCCAGCATGGGTCATTCCCATGTGCTATAGTTCTTTACAGACCACTCTAATGTGGGCTGCTTCTACAAGGTGTAACCCTTCAGAAAAAGTCTGCTCCGGAATAAGTTCCGCACAAGGAATTGGAGTTGTGCGCTGAGGTGGGGTCCTTGCAGTGTGCCTGGTTGCCAAATATAAACCCAGGTGAAACTACAGCAAAAACTAAGTCCCACACTTATCTTCTCAGGGTTTAGTTATGACAAGGAAGGAGGAAGTGGTGCTGGTGCACACAGAGAGTGAGCCAGTTTTTGCTTGCGTGCGAATATTCTTCAGTGAAAATATTCGTAGCAGTTTCATTTTTTTAAGCATCAGGATCCTGCTTTACATACAAGCCATGATCTTCATCACCCAAAACCTTCTCTCTGAACAGCTTATCTTGTCAAGAGGCATCATTCCTAGAGTCACATCAGGACTGCTTTACCACTTGCCCTTAATTTGTATGTCAGGTTGATCTTTGATGAGGTAATAATGAGTTGCTTCTGTATGTAAGGAAACCGTAGTATCTAAGGAAAGCTGAGGCAGTCTCTTCATTGTTTGCTCCATAGAGGTAGAATATATTCAAGCCAGATCACATCAAATTGCCTTGGAGCAGGACTCATTATCTAGTGAATCACATCAAGATGACTTGAAGGTGTCTTCTCTCCCAGTTCTCCTACCCACAGTCTTTCCTTGCAGCCTCAGAGGACAGCACGTAGAGAAGGAGAATGACCTGGGCACAAGCTTAATACCTTGCATTTGCTTAGGTGAAACAAGTACCAAATCACTTGGGTGACTTTAGCTCATGGGTTGTTCCACTTACTGAGACAACACTATTTAACAGATTGATACAAGGTGTTCTAGGAACTCTTAGTTTTCATTGATCTGATTCTTCACTGCTTTGATGCTAACATGGCTATGTGGAACAACATGAAGATGTGTATTAGTTACTGTTTGTGATTTTTCTGGATTTTGTGAGACACTAATTCCTAGACTGACAAGTGTTCAAAGACTACTGACCAGCTCAGGCTAGAGATGGGATTTAAGGTAAGTGGTAGCATTTCTGACCAATCTTAGAGTGGTCCAAACAGGGTGTTCCCACAGCAGGCTAACCTTGACTGAAATGGAATTGATCCAGTGTGAGCTGTTAGATGTGGAGCAAATCCAAATTTAGCTACCAAATGGTGGGATTTCCAGCAGTGGCATTGTTGGTTCTGACTGGGGAAACCTATTCTT
Organism: Eubucco bourcierii; assembly: GCA_013396675.1. NCBI lineage: Eukaryota > Metazoa > Chordata > Aves > Piciformes > Ramphastidae > Eubucco > Eubucco bourcierii. Next base: position 67,638 of record VWZE01014695.1, on the reverse strand, counting down.
GATGTCACTCAGAAGTAACAATCATAAGCACTGGTATCTGAGGTGACCTAGAGAGAGGGAAAAAAAAAGAAAAAAAGAAACCCAAGGGCAAGTGGAGCTCGAGGGAATATTTCTCTGAGAAATAAAGAATCAACTTCTGTATATAACTTCTTACTTTCATGTATATGACTAAAACACCTCAGTAATATGAAAAAGGTGCTCAGTGTGATGTATGGCTGAATAGTATCTTTAATCAGTAGAAGCTAGACTTAAAGAAATTTTAGTTCATGGATTATTGCTAGACCATGTAAGTTGAAAAGATAGGTTTTCTGCTACCAAGATTTATGACTCATCGAAAGCCAGCAGAATAGATAAATTGATGTATGCCTTATCTACAACAAAGGAAGAGATTGGGATGAATTCTCAAACAGGTAGTTATGTGAGCAGTGCAAAAAGCCAGGGTGTGCATGGGCTCTGAAGAAAGGGCAGGTTGGCTTTGGCCCAGGTTCAGTGAAGCCCCTCCAATGAGTAAAAAGTAGTTACTATGAAGCAGATGTGAGGTAGTGATGGGTAAATAGTGATTACCTGGAATTCAGCCCAATTAGTTTCTGTACGTTCTGATGTATCAGGAACTTAATGGAAGTGGCACACACGACAACACTTTTGTCTCAGCCTCAGTCAGCTGGGGCCTGTATGTGCAAATGAAGAGTGGGAAAGTTTGAAGTAAGAATATTTTTATCCTCTTCTTTAGATCAGCCACAGCAATCTGTAGGTTTCAAACCTCATAGTTTTTCAGACAACCTGATTGTCTCATTCTTTTTTTTTTTTTTTTTTTCACTTGAGAACAAAAATGCTCTGTTGGTTTCAAAAGGCAAACTCTCTCATTTGCACTGTTTAAACACCATTAAGTCTTTTCAGTACAGTTTCCCAGAATGAAACTGTACTGAAATGAAAAGGACTCCTATCACAGGCTAATTTATTAATACTTTGTTTAAATATTATCAAAACAAGAGAATCCTTTATGGCCAGATTCTGAAACAGCATATATCACGTTCAGTTTAAGCAATTTATACTAAATGAATCATAGACTCATAGAATGGTAAGGTTGGAAGGGACCTCAAGGACCATCTAGTTCCAACCACCTGCCATAGGCAGGGACACCTCCCACTAGTACAGATCACTCAAGGCCTCCTCCAACCTGGCCTTCAACACCTCCAGGGAGGAAGCAGCCACAACCTCCCTGGGCAACCTGTGCTAGTGCCTCACCACCCTCACTGGAAAGAACTTCCTCCTGACATCCAGTCTAAATCTCCCCTCTGCCAGTTCAAACCCATTGCCCCTTCTCCTGTCGTTGCAAGACCTTGTAAATAATCCCTCCCCAGCCTTCCTGTAGACCCCCTTCAGATACCGAAAGGCTACTATCAGGTCCCCTGGAAGCCTTCTCTTCTCCAGGCTTCAGAACCCCAATTCTCTCAGCCTGTCCTCATAGCAGAGCTGCTCCAGCCCTCTGATCATGAACCTTACTGTGATTACACTCCGATAGGAACTTCAGTGCTGATACAAAAGGGTTACAGTGAAGCTACAAACTGTAACATTTCTCATGATTAGGGACAAATCATGAATTTGAATCTGTAAAAAAAAACTCAAACCGGAATAAACTCAGTCCTAGCTGGAGCTGGGTATTGTTGGACCAATGAGAGCTAATGGAAAATGCATCAGGTGGGAGGGCCTTGATCTCTCATCATTTCTTGTAATGGCCAGTTCTTGTTAAAAGTTCCTTACTTATTTACATCGCCTTGCTATTTTTACCACCCCATCTCAGTTTTTGCAGGATGCCAAGCATCAGACTTCCCTTCAGATATTGGCATTCTTTCAAGAGCACTGTGCCAAAAATGTAATTTTCATCTACAGATAAAAGATGTTGGTAACAACTTATTGTCCCTAAAAGAGACATTACACAATTAGTCCGATCAACATGATATGTTACCTCTACACGAAGCAGCAGGTCACAGTTTTGGCCAGGGATGCAGGGTTACACAGCAGGCAGAACCTGAAATGTGCTGCCTGTTTTTTGTGATGTCCCTACTGCAAACTCCTAGCCTGTTCTACAAAAGCTTCCTGCATGCCTTCCTTAGAGGCATCTGGCTCTGCTTCCAGATTTCTAGAGGAGCACAGCGACTGGAGCACACTGTTATGTGGGTCAGGAAGCTGCATGGAGAGACACAGAGGCAAGCCAGTTGAATTCAGCACTTGTTGTGGCCTCACCAGAAATGCTGGCACGTTCTTACTACATCTGAATTTTCTGCATACATGTCATGACTCTCCATGTCAGTCTTCTCTGCTCTTAAAGAGGAAGTTTCTACAGCTCGTATCACAGCATATCTTTCTAGATCCTCCTTCTCTTCCCTGCATCTACATACATCAGCCTGGTCTAGTTAATCCAGGGTATGTACCCCACAACACCCATTGCTGAAGCAGGAGCATTTGGAGACCTCTTACTGGGTCTGCAATATCTTCCTCGTAATTCACCTCGATGGAGGATTCTGACAATTAAATTAACAGATGTGAATGGCACAGCAAGACCAGGACAATGAAAGACAGAGATGTTACTGGATTTAAATGCAAATTATTACAGTTTAAATGCATTTTCTTTGTAGGACGTTGCATTACTTCTTGCTGTGTTTTATAGGAAACAATTTAAGTAAACCTGAAAACAAGGATCCTGGCAATTGGATTGAAAAAAGATGTACAGGGTAGCTGGTTATGGATGAACAGTATAAATGTGCTTGATCTTCAATAGCTCATTAACAACAGGCTCCTACTGTGTATTTTTTATTGTGGTTGTGATTTTGAGGATTAGGCCCATCAATATTTATTCAGGTTTAACAGAAGACAAACATCCGGTCAGTCCTGGCAAATGCTGTCCACTGAACAGCAATTTCTTCATGCCTTAGTCACAGAACAAACAAAGGTTCAGTTTCTAATAGGAAGGTGAAAGTACAAGAGGGAGAGCGTCTGTAGCAAGTGTAGCTAGTGGTATATCATTTATTGGTTGCAAAAGACACATGAAATTCTCAAAAATCCTGATTATCTCCTGTCAGTGTCACAGACAAAATGTTGGTTCCTTGCATGGGGTCAGACTGTGTTTTTACTAGCAACAAGGACTGGATGTGAGACCAGGCAAAAGCATCTGTAGAAATTGAGCCAGATTATTCTGCAAACTGCAACATCAAAATGAGGTTCCTCTTTCAGAAAACTTGTCTTGGTGTTGCCTAATGGGGTTGAATTGCTGAGGAATAGTTTTTATGTTCTCAATAGCATTTCTCTGGAAGTCTCTGCAGAAGAGACCCTGAAAGTCTCTTGCACTTTTCTGTCTAGTAGCAGAGCTTCTTAGCACTGCTTCTTAGCTCTGTAGGGTCCAATGTCCAGTGCTAAGTGTTTCTGACACGATCAAAAGCTCTAAATATGACTATTTCTATGAATATGATTTTCTATTTAATAATAGGAAAATTAAACAACACATATATCAGGTGGAGCCTGCTGAATATGACAGAAATTTACCAGACTAAACTGAAGGAACACTTAAAGGATGCTCTGCAGATTTACTAGTGTGCACAGTTCTCATTAGAGATCTCCATACCATTTGAGAAATTGCCAGAGAATTTACCCTCACAGCACTCCAGAGTGCAGCAAAGAGCTACCAGCCCCCATGGGGGCGGGGGACAGGAAGGAGATTAAACAACTTGGCCAGACAACCTGAAAGGTTATGCAACCCAGCAGCATACTCTGCTCATGCCTTTCTGCATTCCTGGTAGCCCTACAGACACTTTGCCATCCAGAGTCACAGTCCTTTCAAAACTAACCCCATCACAGATAAACAAAATGCTGAGTTGCCTTTGCTTGGAACAATTAGGAACAGGTAATTTCATGGCAATGATGGCAAAAATGGTAAGGAAATTTCTAGGAAATCCTTTTGGGCCAGGAGATATAAACATGCATTGGAGTGAGGATAGTCTGACTTCAGGGGTTTAGAGAGACTTAATATAGTAGAATTTCACAAATAGTAGTATGGAAAGCACAAACCATTAATAAAGTAAATTTGAAAAAAAATACAATTTTTTTTAAAATAGATCTCCCAATACTGTTTCACTGTTTTCTGTCAACTGTAGGTTCCTCAGGACAGTCAATACTTAGTCTGTTGTATGGATTTTACTTAGCACAATAATTTTTAAAAGAGTCAAGGAGGACACAATAATGTGATAACTGATATCAGAGTGAAGAAAAAAAAACCCAAACAAACATATTTTATACATTTCCTTTTGTCTTGAGGTGATTTGGAGCACAGGAAAGTGTTTGCTGTAATAGGTTTGCTATAAGAGGTGCCACTCATATTAATATACTGCTGTTTAATGATTTTTGTTTAGTGTTTAACCCTGTTAATGTTTACTTAGCAGGACACTAATAACACCAGGATATTTATCATATAGGAACTGGCTAATGAAATCTGCTTCATCTGTCAGTGGATGTTTATGTTTCAAGACTGCACTGAAATTGTTTATGGAGGAATTAGGGGAGAGTGGTAGTGTTTTGTTAGTGACTAACAATAATAAGGAAGTTAAATGGCAATTAGTATGGATTATTAATAATAATGATATTAATATTACATTCTGACTCCCTCAGGCTTCAGATCAATGCTTGAAGCAGCTCAGCTGTTGCTGACAGACTTAATAATGAGACAAAATATGTTTGATAGTGATGAAGATTCAGGAGACTGGGAGCCACAGTTTTCCAGCTCTCTGTCCACAGCTCCTATGATGATTTCTCCTGCAATTAGACCTTTGGCTCTGTCACAGCTCTTTTAAATTAATGGAATTTATATGATTTCTGTATATTTCTATATTCACCAATTAATTCAGGGTCAAAATGAATCTCCTAGTTTGCTGTTTAGAAATAAGCATTGTACAGGTCTCTTCCACCTAAGAACTGGAACCCATGGTGTGAGCAATAGTGGATTTGAGGGATTGCAAAAAAATGCTTTGCAATTTGTAAAACAAGTCTAGAATTTGAATTTTCTATTTTCCTTCTTCTTTTGCAAACCTGAGATCATTATTTGAGGTCTTCTTTCCTTGCTTGTAAAAGCCTTGAAGTAGTACATCCTTGTTGCAAGGACACATGAGAGTCGCAGATTGAATCACAACAGAGACAGGCATCAGTACAGAAGAAAGATCCCAGAAGAGCTGGGAAGCTGCAGTGGTCTTTGGCTATCCTTTCCCAAACCTAGGCTTGTTCCTCATGAACAAGGGCAGGTATTAATGCCTCTCACAGATAATGTGCATAGGGTTTTTTTTGGTCAGGGTGCATGTATCTGTGGGATCTGTCCAGTGACCTACCTTTTTCATGTTTATACAATAAAAAAATTTTGCAGATTGAAATCACAAAAATTGAGTCACTCTGGTTATATTAATTTCATGGAAATGAACTGGTTTTTTCTATAGTAAAAGATTTCTCTTGGTTAATTACTCCTGGAGAGTGAAATGCAGATCCCAAAGGCAGTTCCATTTCTCCTTTTTCCATTCCCCAGAGATCCCTGGGTGTATGGAATGTCATTCAGAAATGCCAAATCCAACCTCCTCTGCACCCTTGCAACTGTCTCCAAAGTCAATAGGAGTCATGGGTGCATGAGGAACTGAGTGTCCTGTCAACATAGTGCTTTTTTTAACCATTATTTAAAGTAAATCTCTATAGCATCAATATTTATTCCTGCTAAATATGAACACCGTTTAGGCTTATGAGTCACCAGTTCTTTTCCAGTTAGCTCTTGCTCTACCATTTCCACCCTTGAATGGAACTAGAGATTTATACATAATATCAGCACGCAAAGTCAACTGTTAGGAAGAGGCAACCGCAGAATAACAACTGGAGAGATAACAATATTCATCTGTCAGAGCCAGCGTGCTCCACTGTCGTAATTTCTCTGCTGTTTATTTTGCAGCAGGCTTGAATGGTAAATCACAAAGAGCGTGAATAAGTACAGCAGGATTTGCTTGTGATTTGTTCCATGCAAGCTCAAGGTTGCCATGGGAAACAGGAAGCATTTTCAGGCACTCCCACAGCAATAAACTGTTGCTACTCTATTAACAAGTAGCAGCACGCAGTGTTTGATTCAACAGCTGGCCTAAGAGTTGACCAAGCAAAAGTGCTGAGAGTGGGTAGAAAGTTTTTTTTGCCCCACTTTCACTTCTTATTTCCAATGTAACTCAGGATCCTGCTAAAGAAGGCAGTCTGCTGTTTGCTGTACGACAACAGGCTTAGTCTAGTTTGCAATGGATTCAGGACCTGCACAGCAAAAAGCAGCACTGCAATGTGCCACAGTAGTCCTAAGGGTGTAAAGGTCTTACGGAGAAACTGAGAGGAAGCTGGAATCCGACAGCCGGTTTGGATTCTTTGGATGTGTTATTTAGTGAGAGATCACACACAGGAAAAAGAATGCTTGCAGTCTGATTGTAGCACTGACCAATAGCTCCAGCCCAAAGCAAAGATCTACTGTGATAAGGCTTCTTCTTCAGTTCAGAAAAGGAGGTGTTTTCTGAACTTCTTTGGATGTGTTATTTAGTGAGAGATCACACACAGAAAAAAAGAATGCTTGCAGTCTGATTGTAGCACTGACCAACAGCTCCAGCCCAAAGCAAAGATCTGCTGTGATAAGGCTTTTTCTTCAGTTCAGAAAATGAGGTCCCTGGAGATGATAAAGTAGTTTTCCTCTTTCCAGTCTGTCACAGCATATTTATAACTCTGGGTAGTGACTGCACCAAGGTGAGGAGCTGCTCCCTGAGCGCTGAAGATACCTCAGCTCAGAAGGCACTGCTGTAGTGCTGCTGTTCTGGGATAGCAGAGTGAGAAGCGACTGATAACTGGCTGAGAAGGTAGCAAGTAAAACAGGAGTAGATAGGAGATACTGGCTGTCTTTACTGAAGAACTGAGGAGCTGAGTTGAAGAATGGCACAGAGGAAACAAAACAGGCACACCTTTAGATAGCTTAGGAACCAAGGTTTTTATCTCAGAGATCAAGCCTTTCAAGGGTGCTGTGAAATATGAGTGGAAAGCTACAGTTCCCCGAGCCAGAGGGACAGAAATAGAAGTCCTACAGCTACCGTGAATCTCTTACTTCCTAAAGTGCTCCCCAAAGGTAAGAATAAATGCTTACAAGCAGGAAATTGCCTATTGCTATTGTCTTTACACAGACAAAGGCATCGTTTTTCCAGCTCAAGAAATAAGGTAGCTTCTCTAGTGTTACAGTCCTCTTCCTTTTCTACTCTCCTTCCTGACTTGCCTGATACTTCTCTACTACTGATAGAACACTGTGTAACTGTCCCAGAGGAATAGTCTTACCAGTGTGGTATACTTATACCTGGAACATGGCACTCTAGACAACAGATTAACATAACTGTTGCTCAGCCTGGCTATGTTACTCTATAACAAGTAGACACAGAATCCTAATTTTAAGAATACATCTGTTTTAAATGGCCTTTCCCCATAACTGTGAGGAGAACATAGGCTAACCTTATCCTGCAAAACAGCATGAGAGAGTATAAGAAAGGAGAGGAACACCAGGTATTTATTTTTTAGTTCCTATCAGTCCTAGAAATTAAGCAGAATGGACTTTGATTTTCACCTGGATACTTTAATTCAATTAAGTTTCTCTTCCTGAAAAGATACAAATGGATGAAAACATCTTTGGAGCCAGTTAACATGTCAAAGGCAGCATCAGAGCAACATCAGAACAGCTCCCTGGAGAGGACACATCTACTCAGAGCACACATGCAAAATTAAATGACAAGTTTTGTCCTTTCCATCTTATTTTTTTTATTCACACCTCTGTGTAAGCAGGCACTACATTGCCTTCTCCCAGATGATGTATTTCCAGAAAGCATCAAGATCACAACTTCTAATTCTACTTACAGTCACATCTACAGCTGTGGGAGGGAGATCCCTGCTAATCAAGCCACTGTGGACCACAGCTTGGTACTTTCTAGAAAATTCCTCATTACAAGCCAAACAAAGGTTTCTGGAAAAGAAGTCTCAGTGAGGAAAGAGCTTCACAAAGCTCTTTAAGATTTTCTGATCCATTTGTTTTAGAAAACTCTCACAGCTTTCCCCAGGGAGAAGTTGACATCCAGGTAGAGATGTTTTTTTCTCTAAGACTTGTTATCCTTAGTTTAGCCTGTGGACACAACCTCAAAACCACTGTCCTACATAAAGGTGGAGGAACTGCTCTGAAGTTGAACAAGATTTTCTCAAAGCTGGGTAAAAACCTTGTGCTAAACATCCTGTTCCATTCAGCAGCCCTTGCTCTATCTTAGAGAGAAATATAAGTTTGAGATACATCTGAAAGGGGGGAAAAAAAACCAACAACCCTCTGCTTCGTGCACCAGATTAGAGGCTTTTCTTCTCAGCAGCAAAGAGAAGTGGTTTATTTCACTTTACTAACTATAGACCTGGTAGACTACAGGCTGTAATTAATCTGCTCTAACTGCTACAACTGTGTGGGAGCACACAGGGGCACAATGCCCTTCTGTATGGTAATTTTAACTCAGTGGGGCCAGGAATACATGTTTAGATAATGCTGACTTAGACATTTTCTTGGCGTTTCATTTTTGTTTTGAGAGAGAAACTAAACTGGCACTGAAGGCAGCAGTAGCATGTTTAGTCAGTTAAAGGCACCATGAGGATAGTTTAATTTTCCAGCATCTACTAGAAATCTTATTCAGATGAGACCACAAGAAGTGAAAAGCCTTCAGAAACTATTAATCTAAATAATCAGTGTGGTGCAACTGAAATGAACAGAAAGACAAAGAGGAACCAGCTGAGTTCAGGTAGATTATTACCCTTGAGGCTTCAAGAGGACTATTGCCCTGTCATAGAATCATAGAATGGTAAGGTTGGAAGGGACCTCAAGGATCATCTAGTTCCAACCCCCTACCATAGGCAGGGACACCTCCCACTAGTACAGGTCACTCGAGGTCTCGTCCAACCTGGCCTTGGACACCTCCAGGAAGGGAGCAGCCACAACCTCCCTGGGCAACCTGTGCCAGTGCCTCACCACCCTCACTGGAAAGAACTTTTTCCTAACATTGCCCCTTCTCCTGTAAAGGGGCAGAATCCCCTCCCTTGCCCTGCTGGCCACACTGCTCTTGATGCAGCCCAGCACTCGGTTGACTGTCTGGGCTACACTCACACTGCAGGCTTATGTTGAGCTTTTCATCAACCCAGACCCCCAGGTGCTTTTCCTCAGGGCTGCTCTCAGTCATTCCCCACCCAGCCTGGATTTGTGCTTGGGATTGTGCCTACCCAGGTGCAGGACCTCACACTTGGCCTTGTTCCATTTCACAAGGTTGTCCTGGGCCCACCTCTGCAGCCTGTCCAGGTCCCTCTGGATGGATCTCTGCCCTCTAGCAAGCCGACTGTGCCACACAGCTTGGTGCCATCTGCAAGCTTGCTGAGGGTGCACTGATTCCTCTGTCCATGGCACTGACAAAGATGTTAACCAGCACTGGTCCCAGCACTGACCCCTGAGGGATGCCACTCCCAGGGACATCTCCTGGGTCAATCCAGAGAAACTTCCCATATTCAAACAGGCAGTGCAAAGAAGAGGGGCAAACTGTCCTCTCAAGCTACCCCTCTGTGTCATCTGGAGTCTGTAGGACCAGTTTAGATTAATCACTTTACATTTTAGATTTTATTATAATCAAGTTATGAATTATTTTTTTCTTCCCTCCCTGTGTCAGGGATAAGATCTGTTTTTCTCCACCAACAGGATATGCAGAAATTTCAATGAATTCATTATTGTGCTGCTACTTTTTTTCAATCAAGAAAGAAATCCATTACCCAACAGTGACTAGTCCTGCCTCACAGTTTTCCACCAATTCCATAAATTGCATTAAAGTTTCATCATTTCCTAATCCAGGTTTTCTCAGAAACATTACTCATCATTGAAGAATGTTCTGGTCATTAAAAAGGTTAAGAGACAATATTTTCTTACATTTTTGTGGTTGTTTTCTCTTTTGAAGAGAAAATATTATGGGAGAGGAAGTTACCCTGCTGACTGCAGTTGCTCAGTTTTCCTGTCTTTCTCCATTTTTTGCTTCCACAATTTGTCCAATTCACCATTTAGAACAAGCTGCTTGAGAAAAAAAAGCTTGAAGCTGCAAAAATATTTTATTTAAAAATACCATTGGAAAACCTAAAGGGATAAACCTTCCTTTGTCCCTCCTATATTCAAAGTAAAGCAAAGAGACAGGAGGGTGGTGGTGGGTTGTTGAGTAATGCTCTGAGGTACTCTTCAAGTTTCAAAAGAACATGCCATCATCTGAGCCACTGCTGAGCCCAGAGAGAAGTCACAGAAGGAAATGATCCTCACTTGCCTGCAGCAGCTGGACAGCAGGGACAAGCACTGTTACACAGTTCATTCACCTGAGCAGTCCGTGGGTCTTGCTCACTGTCAGTTACTGCTTTCTTCTTCAACTTACACTCTTAGTCTTTTCCTCAATAATTCTTTCCCCTTCTTTAAAAGGAATCTGATTAATTATCAGAGGATCCATAACAGCAGAAAAATCTCCCCTCAAGCTTTCCTTCCCTCTGTTCATGCCAAGTTACTAGCCTTGCTTCTTTCTCTCTTGCTCCTTTCCTTGGCTCTTCTCCCATGCCTCGCAGCCAGCACCTTTGAAGAAACATTCATCTTCCTCCACCTCACTGCTCCCCTGGCTGTTCCTCTTGCTGCATAATGGTGCCCTTGCTCCGAGATCCTTTCCTCCAGTGAACTCCTCTTGTCCTCATGTACCCTCATTACCCTGGCCTCCATTCAGTCATCTTCCAGCTGCAGCTTTTTCTCCCTGTGAGGAGCATAGGCTCGGTTAGTGTGAGCAGATACCACAAGTCTAGATGCAAGGCAAGGTATGATAGAGTTTGGACACTGCCTCTGCAGTGCAGCCTGTGCAGTTCTCTCTTAACAAAACTCAAGGAGCTTATCCAGCTCTAGGTCTGCTGTAACTCACATCAGAATCACTGTTACTCAGTGGGTTGCTCTAAGATTTGATAGTACTGTTGACCAAGCTGGCCATACTTGCCTTCTGTGACTCCTGAAAGCCCTTTCCTTCTTTATCAGAAATGTCTTTTGCAACCTCCCACCACATGTCTCCATTTCACATGGGCCAAAATTGCCTCTTCATTGCCATCTGGGTTTCCCAGGTGTGTCCTTACCTGTTTCACTCTCTCCTGCTCTCCCTGCTGCCCACTTTCACCACGTGACAGGGATTTTGTTGTGTGTTCCCCATGCTACATCTGCCATAGCCACACATAGTAGGGCTCCTGCCCCTCTGCCACTTGTCTCTTACTCCCAGTTCCTTATATCCACTAAGTTTCTATGCCATATGTGAAGGTTTGGGAGTTCCCCCACCCCCCACACTTTGTAAAATGACCCAGACTAGCACTCAGTCGGCTGGAAGTTAAATGATGAAGCTCTATTTACAGCTTTGCACAATGTACAGCAGATATTTACACTATATACACAATATTTACAGAAATATACAAGTAAAAGGTAATACAGCAACACAACTCCCCTCCCAGAAATCAGAGACCCCAGGAGGGGCTCCCAACCACCCTTCCACCTTCTCCCCACCCCTGTGCCTTACCCCAAGGTTTGCCTTAAGTGCAAGGTAAACTAGAAGGATCAGCCAGGCGGGTTAGAAGAAAAGTGGTTAGTGAGGATTAATCAGCAGAGGAGCCAGAGCCCAGAAGCTGCTAGATCCCACCAGCAGCTCCTGTTCCAGCAAGAGACAGAGAGAGACTGACTTATCTATTGTTTTGGTTAGTGTTCCCAAACAATTCTCCAGCAAGCGTATGAGTGAAGTAGACATCATGATGTTTTCCTTTCACAGCCTATAGTGTAATTTTCTCTATTAAAATATTCTAATTAGCCTCAAACCAGCACACCATATTACTCCTGCAGCCTCTGAATCTGACTCCAAACCTCCTTCAGCCAGACTTTGCCTCATGCATCATAGTTATGCCAATGCTCTGCTTCCTGTTTCCTTCTCTGTCGCTCCTTATATGACCTTGGATATAATTTTCCTTTGTCTCTAGGATTCTCTATCCCTAATTCCAACCTGCCACCCCTCTCCTACATGCTGCTGCAGCTTCCCCACTCACTTCTTGTAAAACTCTTATTTCTTTAAGGGTCTAGGATGCCCACAGTGTTGCTGGGTAGTTTGTAGCATGGTTAGCACTCCTGTGGAGAAGCAGCTTCAGAAAGGGGAAGAAAAATGTTCAGTCATTTCAGAGCAAGCACCAGGACAGCTGGGACCTTGATTTTTCTCTGAATCAGGCTATTCCAAGGTTCTGATATCTATCCACTTTGATAAGGTTATTTCTACTGACGTTAAAGAATCTCTTGACATTTGGAATGGAAAGTTACTGTGCTGAGGTCATACAAGCCCTTGTGAATTATGTATGTCCTAGGCATCTCAGTGGGTAGCAAAAGAGCAGTTAGAACCTCAGTGGCTGTTTAGGTGGGAAATGTGTGAGTCCTTTCTTCAGTCCCAAAAGAGCAAACACATAAAAAGTCCAGGATTAGTCCTGAAGTGCATCCAACAGCACTGACAGCAGCTTTGTGACTGTACATGATCAGAGGGTGCCCTCCCACTCTAGTCCCTGTGGATCACAAAGCATTGTGGCACCAGAAACCTCAGCAGCAGAGCTCAGTGGTTCTTCAACTTCATTCAGAAACAAAGAAAGAAGAGGAAGAATTGCTCCTCTGTTGCATGATAGCTCTTTTTTCTACAAAGAGACGTCCATTTGCATGCACCTTTTCTGTCCTTAACCTGGGCCTCCATGGAGCCTCCATATCCACATGTTTTTTCTGGTTTCTCAGCAGCTGCAGATATATGTCAAGTTTTAAATCTTTAGGATTAGGGATGTAGACATGCTAGTGTCAAATGGTAAAAAAGTCAAGATTAAGGCTTCATTTAACAGCAAAACTGCCTGAAAAACTCAAGCATTTCTGAGACTTCCAGGTGTGTTGGCTTCACATTTTCAACTGAGAATTTTTTCAAACTGACTTGGTTCCTGGAACTGAGACTCTACAACATGCTTCCAGATTTATTTATGGTAGGAGTTATTTACCTGAAATTTTCTCTCTGAAAGGATAAAATTAGTATGAAAAGACCTCAGATACCAGAACTGTCTTCCTGGAGTGACTGCAGGGGCTGGAGGAGGTGAGGGGTGGCTCTCAGGTTCACATACACTAGGAGCTGAAAGAGCATTTCTACACCTCACACGTCTCCTGTGACTTTGCCAGTGCAATGTTATTGTCTCCTCCAAGTGGCCTTCATGCTGTGTAGGACAGAGAAAACCATACCCAAGAAACTCTGGGTTCTGCTCCCCACCAGGGACTGGCAGAAGGAGAGCAACTCAGAGAGAATGGAGGTTGCTGCTGCTTACTTCTCAAATGCAGTTGAGTTATTTCCTGGTTCCCAAAGTTTTTCAGAGGAGCATGAGCACACTGAGTGGGATGACCCCTCCAGAAGACCTGGTGGAGGAGACCTCTCTCTCACCTGTGGGGATAGAACTACACAGACCTGTGGGGATAGAACTACACAGCCAAGGCAGCTTCTGATAACACCTGCAGCACCAGTGATGAAGAGAGAATCACAAGTGAAGAAAATGCCTTAGAGAAACTTGTTTGTTCCAGCTTTGAATTGTTTTGTGTTTCCCATTTTTAAGTTTGGGTTTTTTTTTTTCAAATTAATCTTTATTCAAACAAACAAACAAACAAAACCAGATAAAAGTGCCTTTTACTTATTAGTGCTCTGGCTGATTCCCCATCCTGTTTCTTTTCCCTCAGAGTCTCAGTAGCTTTATACCGTAGGTGTAATTTTCTTCTTCTAGAGACAGTCCATCCTCAATCCATAAGGGATACAGAAAATGGAATATATCCTCCCTCCCTGCAGCAGTCTTTTTCATATTTGAAAAACTTATAACCAAAATTATAACTTGGTAGAATGTGTGCTATTTTAAAAATTAATCACTTAAATGCATGTGTCTTAGTCTAACATAAAACTGCTGTATCTGGCCTGAAGGACTTCTGTGGATATTTCAATTCTAATAGAAGACAACAGAACAAACCAAAACAGGACTTCTTTTTTTTTTTTTCAGTTGAAAACTGTAAGAGGAGAATTCCAGCTCCAAGGTGTTATACAGTGCATGCAGAATCACATTAGTCTGAGAAAAACCAAATTTCAAATCCCCCTATATTTCTGTGTTTAAAACATTTTAACAAAAATATGAACATCCTAAAAGCCTGTCCAATGAAATTTCCAGTAGCTCAAAATTATTGTCAGTAACTCTACTGCTCCTTCTGACTTCTTCCTCACTGTGCTGTTCTTGAGCTTTATACCTTAGACTAAGCTGTAATTCCTCTCACTGCTATGACTTTGTGTCAGACACTACAAAGTAAGAAAGAACTACTCTGTCCATGAGAGATTTTGTGAGCTTCTTCAAAAAGATGTTGCTTAGGCCAGGAAATGTTAAAATAGTGAAAGAAATTATTTTATACCTACATACCTACCTACCTATCTATAAAATACCTTTATATATATATATATATATGCATATATGAAATACTTTTATATATATATTTAATACCTATATATATAGACAGAGAGGCATATAGGTGTGTATATATGTAGGTATTATATATACATATATAAAGCATATAGGTGTATATATATAGGTATTATATATACATATATAAAACAATTACTTCATACCTGTATATATATATATAGATAGATATAGCTATATACATATACATACATTCATATATATAGATATAAATATACATAATCATAGAATCAGTTAGGCTTGGAAGAGACCACAAGGACCTTCTTGTTCCAACCCTCTGCCATGGACAGAGACACCTCACACTAGATCAGACTGTCTAGAGCCTCATCCAGCCTGGCCTTAAACACCTCCAGGGATGGGGTTTCCAACACCTCCCTGGGCAATCCCTTCCAGTGTCTCACCACCCTCATGCTGAAGAACTTCTTCCTAACATCCTGTCTGAATCTACCCATTTCCAGCTTTGTTCTCTAGTCCTATTTCCTAGTCCTAGTTTCCCCCTAGTCCTATTTTCTAGTCCTAGTTTCCCCCTAGTCCTATCACTATCTGACATCCTGAAAAGTCCCTCCCCAGATTTTGGATAGGCCTCCTTAAGAGACTGAAAGGCCACAATAAGATCACCTTCTCCTTTCCAGACTGAACAGCCCCAATTCCCTCAACCTTTCCTCACAGGAGAGATGCTCCAGCCCTCTGATCATCCTCATGGCCCTTCTCTGGACACCTTCCAGCACATCCATATCCCTCTTGTAATAGGGACTCCAGAACTGGGCATGGTACTCCAAGTGGAGTCTCACCAGTGCCATGGTACTCCAAGTGGAGTCTCGCCAGTGCAGAGTAGCAGAGTATAGGGGGATACATGAATAGAATATATATATCTATTTATATATGTATATGAGGGGGATATAGATATATAGATATATAGATATATAGATATATAGATATATAGATATATAGATATAGATGTATGTACCTATATATAAAAAAACCTTTTTTTAAATCTGTGAGTTTTTTCTTTAGTTGCATGTTTAGACACATGCAGCTATTCCTATGTGCATACAAATAATGCAGAAGACAGTACTGTGAATATAAAGTATGTCTTTACAAACCTATAGGGCTCTTTCTTTTGTAATATCCTATAATTTGTCTCAATCAAGCTGAAATCTTTTGTATATAATTTATTGGTGATCAGTTGGTGTGTTGCTGTCTGTGTTTCCGCTCTTCCCAACACTCAGTAATGAATTTAAACCATATATCTGTTTTATCCTGATCCTATTGAATTTCCGCTCATTTTCCCTTTAACTTGCTATTTAATGAGTCAACGCTGTGCTGGTTGAATTTATATCCTATGGAAAGCTATTTACCTGAGTACATATTTTTGCACAAAGACCATCCCTGGAAATTCTAATACTGTCAAACTGCTGTATTCAAATACTTAGCTATCTTCTCTACATTTGAGGCCATACTTATCCTGAGGTACTTACCCTTCAAATTCATCACAGTTTGTTTTGGTTTCTTCACTTGTCTATTTTTAACCCCCAAAATTAATGGGATGCAGCAAAGAGTTTCAAAAGAAAGTTCCTAAGAATTGTCTACCATGTGTGCCTTCTCCAAGAACGCTACCAACAGACAGCCACATATAAAAATAAATGGTCTATTTCCTACCGCTACTAAATATTTGGTTCAGTGTTGTGAGGAGGAAGTAGCACATACAATGGCTGCAAAAAACCAATTAAATTTTTGCAAACAGAAGGTTTGCAGAATCAGGCACATATGTTGTAGGCTGATGCTTGGAATATTAAAGAGAAATACTTGATAAATATATCTGCATCACTTTTATCGGAGTAATTCAGCTGAATTATGCAGTAAAATTGTGACAAGACCACTTGGAAAGAAGAGCTTATCAGAATGTTACTTTGGGTTGGGTTTTTTGTTGTTGTTGTTGTTTTTGTTGTTTTGGTTTTTTTTGTTTGGGTTTGTTTGAGGTTGTTTTTTTTTTTGTAGTACTATGACCATTCCACTTTCATTTTTCCAACCTTTTAATCTGAGGCCAGCTGAGAAATTGTTTTTATGGAAACTACTGGATTCAACCTATTGTGATGGCTTGACCTCAGCTGGACACCGAGTGGCCACCACCAAGCCACTCTGTTACCCTTCTCCTCAGCAGGACAGCAGGGGCAGAAAATAAGATGGAAAAAAAACCCTCATGGCTTAAGATAAAGGCAGTTT
This sequence comes from Eubucco bourcierii, assembly GCA_013396675.1. Lineage (NCBI taxonomy): Eukaryota > Metazoa > Chordata > Aves > Piciformes > Ramphastidae > Eubucco > Eubucco bourcierii. The sequence goes on along the minus strand of VWZE01014695.1, from coordinate 50,760 downwards.
AATAAAGCAAAGTCCACATGTGGAAGCAAAGGAAAATAAAAGATTCATTCTCTTCTTCCCACCAGCAGACAATGTCCAGGTACTTCCTGAAAGTAGGGCTTCAGTACACTTAGCAATGGCTACAGAAAACAAATGCTGGAATGGTGAATGCGCATTTCCTCCTCCTTCCTTTTCCTTTTGTTGCTGTGCAGATGTCATAGAGCATGGAATATCTCTTTGGTCAGCTTGGGTTAGCTGTCCTGGAGTGTTCCCTCCTAATATCTTTCCCACAGCCAGCTGCCTGGTGAGGAGGGAATTTTGGAGAGATGCTATGTGAGCGCTGTTCAGTGTTAAACAAAACCCTGGGATGTTCACAACATCCTTCCAGCTACCAACACAGGGTACAGAACTATGAGAGTGCTATGTTTCAGAAACCAGCTACATGCATGTCTAATTGCAAAAAACCCTGCAAGTATTCTCCTTTAAATCGATGGATCTGCTTCTATAATTAAAGTTAAGCACCTGCTTAAGTATTTCTTGGCTTGGGTTTGCAATCTGTAACACAGATGGACTAACAGTGGTAGTGAGTTTCAAGATGTCAAAATGACAAAAAAGCCTCCATTATATCATTAATCTATCTAGATATTTACATTGCATCCATCTCTGTAAAAATTCAAGTAGCTGTCTTAAAGCAGCCAAAGATGAGGTCATATTATTCCCCTAAATCTAGTCTAATTACTGGCTGTTCATTACTGGCCTTCTCGGGCAGTAAGCAGAGCTGCAGTGAACTGTGTGACCAATGCATTCATGGCAAAAGCATAGCTAAGGCCACTGCTGTTGGCTGCCTAAATCAGCATCACTGGCTTTGAACAGAGGGAAAAGGAGTGTGTGCCAAAGGTATTTTTGCTGCCCATCTAAAGACGACTTCCAGCCAAGGAACAGATAAACTGTTGAGGGCAAGACCTTATAGAATCATAGAACGGTAAGGTTGGAAGGGACCTCAAAGGTCATTTAGTTCCAACCCCCTGCCACAGGCAGGGACACCTCCCACTAGTACAGGTCACTCAAGGCCTCATCCAATCTGGCCTTGAACACCTCCAGGGAGGGAGCAGCCACAACCTCCCTGGGCAACCTGCGCCAGTGCCTCACCACCCTCACTGGAAAGAACTTCCTCCTAACATCCAGTCTAAATCTCCCCTCCCAGTTTAAACCCATTGCCCCTTGTCCTGTTGTTGCAAGACCTTGTAAATAGTCCCTCCCCAGCCTTCCTGTAGACCCCCTTCAGATACTGGAAGGCTACTATCAGGTCTCGTGGAAGCCTTCTCTTCTCCAGGTTGCAAAGCCTCAACTCTTATATCCTGTCCTCATAGGAGAGCTGCTCCAGCCCTCTGATCATCTTCATGGTCTCCTCTGGACCTTCTTAAAATACTCCCACCACAAGAGGCTATCTCATTTGGTCCACATACCATGTCTTTGCAAAAGCAGCATTTTCTTGAAAAGTTCCCCCTCCTCCCACCCCAAAATCCGTTGACTGTAAATCATCTCGTAGATCTCTAGCTAGTTGGCTTCAAATTCATAACACAACAAATATTTCCCCTCCAGCATCAAGCTCCACAGGGGATAATTCCTAAAGTAAAGTAGCAATCTTCAAGACAGGAGTTGCTATCAATTCCACAAAGGAGAAGAGTTTGTTAATCATGCAACTATTTAAAAGTCACTCCCAAGATGTGCACCTGAGCTCAGAGTCTATAATTTATAATCTACCCACCCACACACGTACACTGCAATCAGATTGCTGTTCCCACAGAAAATAAACATGCTGGAACACAAGACCCAGCACTGTTTCAGGCAGTGATAAAACACTTAAAGGTTTCATAAAGTCTCAGGGTAGCGCAGGGCAGGGGCAAACATACCCTTCACCTGCTGCAGAAGGTTAACATTCAAATGTACAGATGTAAAGAAGGTAAAGTTTCCTTTGATCTCATCACACTTTCTATACAAATCAGGCATTGATATCATGGAAGTATAGTTCCCAATCCCAAAAGGCAACCAGTGGTTTAAAAAAACAAAAAATCTCTTAATGGAAGGATTGAGAACTGCTCAGGAAAAAAAGAAAAAAAAAAAGAAAAAAGAAAAAAGAAACAAATTAAAAAAAAAGGTGATGTGAAAAATGAACTCCTCAGCATGTCGTTGTCCTGTCAGGTAGTACTTCAAGCAACAAGTGAGAATGCAAGAACAAGTGAGGAAACAATACATTTAGTGGATATTTTTACCAAGAAACTCAAAAGTAAAATATTGTCTTTGGAATTATTCTTAATGCTCACATCCAGTTAATTTAAAACCTTGGTGGCAACCATAGATCTTGGTCATTTACAGCCATGGTTTTCCACAGCAGCTTGTTTGACACTGAAGCACACCTCCTAGGAAGCACCAGTCCCTTCCCCTGGAAGACTTTAGTACATGATTTAAAAGCCAATTATATCTCATGCAGCCAGTTCAACTTTTTACCTTCGTTTGGGATAAAGATAGGTCTTGATCTATCATGTTTTTCAAAAAGGAGTTTTTCCTTCTTTTCAAATAATTTCAAACAAGACATTGCCAACTTCCTGCTGATATTCAACCATGAACTTGAGTGTCCTTTAGCAGGGTAGGTAGCTATAAAAGTTTCTGGTACCGGTGTACCCAAGCACATCATAAATATTAATTGAGTTCTCCTTCCAGCATTGCTATAAGGCTTTATTACACTTGTTCTTCAAACAGAGAATTGAATTTCAAAGTCATTTGCCCAAGGCAAGACAAGAATTTTGTTCTGGTGCCATAACTGTACCCACATTTCTTGAGGCCTCATCCAAAGCGTCTTTCCTCACCTCTTATGCTAGACACATAAGCAATTTTTATGCCTTGTTTTTTTTAGTGTCAGCCTGGTTCTAAGCTATTTTCTCGTATGTGTGATCATAAAAGATGCCAAAGGGAGCTCTTATTTTGGGATAAGAGATAATGTTTCCATACAAGGGGACCAGGGTTTAATTTGCACTCCTCCTCTCATCCTGGTTGTCAGTAAGAACAGCCCCTGCAGAAAAAAAGGAGTGCTCTGTGTTGCACAACCTACAGTGATTGCTCTGGGTGATTAAGAAATGGTATTAACACATTCCATGGATGAGCTATCCAATCTTCCTTAGCCTTAGGGATAGAAACTAAAATCCTGGGCCTAGACAGAGAATTCAAGAGAGATGAAGAATATTTCTGGAGAAAAACTAATGCCACTGGCTTGCATTAGTTTAGCCTTGCTTTGACTACACTGACCAAAGACTGCAAAAACATATCAAATGTCTTATAAGAAGGGAAAAAAAATCAAATCTCACCCAAAGAGCCTTGTGTGCATGTTTTCAGTTAGCTTAAGTTCACATCTCCGAAGTTTTGCTCTTATTTTTGCTCTCAAATGTCAAAAACTACCCAGTACAATTGTATTTTACTTAGTTCAAGAACAAATATTTTGCTTCTTTTTCTGCTGTACCATAACCATGGTTAGATTTGCTCAACCTTTATTCCAGAATTCAGGTAAGACTTTTAACTCACCCAGAGCAAGGCTGAGATTTGTTATTCTAGGCACAATCAGCAACACGAACTAGAAGAAACCTACAGATACCCAAGGTGACATCACAGCCCTCGCACTGCTGAGGGGTTGTTAAACAGCTAATGCACAAAATAGTAAAATATTCATCTCAACATTTTAATACACAATGATAGATTAAGTATTTAAGATGCCTCATGTTGAATATGTGCATCCTGATTTTAGCAAATATTGCAGTAACTTGATTTAAAAGTAAGATTCCAGGGTTCTCACTTTGGGAGGGAGCATGATGCAAATGAGACTGAAAATATTTGTAGTGATGTCTAACCTTCATCTTTCATATACTCATCAGAAACTCATTGCCACTGTCCTCATCACTGGACATATTTAAAACAAACAAACAAACCAAAAAAACCCACCCAGACACAACCATGGTCCTGTGACCTCCAAGTCCGTGACTTTTCCTGCCTCATCTGCATGTTAAGCATTCTCTAAACTCCAGCTTCATTTACAGCTTCTAACCTGATGAGGTAGAACCTGTGAAAAAGTAAGAAAGTTTTTACTGTTTCTTGGGTTTTTTTCCACCAGGACATCCAAATATCCTGATGCAAATACTTTGATACCTCTTGGATGATGTTCAGATAAGATTTTCTGCTCTGGGCTTCAGTGTGGCTCATTACAGTGATGGAAACCATCTGTTAAAGTAGGGTACAGAATGAGTGATCTTCAGCGTTTGAGGATGCTTTTCTCATTGAACACTATTTGGTTTCAGATCCCCTCTATAGCAGCTTTAAATCACCCTTAGGAAAAATAACCACAGTTAGAATTAAACTGCACACATTTTGAACTCTTGTAGAAACTGGGAAATGTTCCTTCAAACCTGCTCTAGACAGTCTTTAGGGCACAACCTACTTCATAATGCTTAGGTCATATGGGGATATTTCTTTGTATACCTATTAATTAAGGTGTCATGAATTAATTAGGCACGATGCCACTAAAAAGCTATGATAAGCAGTGCATCTTGTATGCTAATAGTATGGGCAACTCTTACATAAGTGAATCATCCCTATTTCCCAAATCAGCAATTACATTGTGCCCTGTAGGTAGAAATTATTCCCAGAACTTCCTCAGAGAACATCTGAGACAGCACAGCAACACCACTAATTTAGGTTTCCACACCTATGCTGGAACCCTTTTGGCCAATAATTCTTGAAGTCCTGTCCCCACCCCAGCTGTGAGGTCCTTCTCCTACCTTTGAATTGTCTTTGGGATCATGGCCCTGACACAGCTTCTTCCCTCAAGTCAGAAGCTATTGCTCTTGATGATGCCTTTGTACCTACACCCAAAGGGCAGTGTTCTGCTCTCAGAGCAACCTCCCTGTTTTCAGAAAGACTACCTGGGAAGTGGCACAACTTAAAATGAAATTGAATATCCATCTTTTTTCAAAACAGTTTTCTGGGGAGATGAAGCAGCAAACTGTGATGATAAAAAAAAAAAAAAAAAAAAAAAAAAACCCCAAAAAAAACCCCAAAAAAACTTCTAAGAAAGGTAGTAGTAAAGAAAACCACTTCCAAGTGAAAGAAAAATGCCTAAAATGTAACAAGATTAAATATGAAAGCCACTTTTATATTTAGGAAGGTTAAACTGTTGAGTCTTGCCAGACATTTCAAGGAACAAAAATAGCATCTGTCACTACATCAGCTGGGCAGGACAACACATCCTTCTGTTCCAGGCAATAAGTACCACCCAGGTGGAAAGTGTTCAGCACCTCTGAAAATGAAGGTAATCATTGAGGCAGATGAATGAGGCTTTTATCATTCCTAGTTTTGCTCTGTTTTGTTGTGGATTTTTGGTTGTTTGTTGTTTTGTGTGTTTTGGATTGGGTTTTTTTTGAGGGGGAGGTTGGTTTTGGTTTTGGGGGGATTGGGGGCTGGGGGGGTGGTTATTGTTACTGAGTTTTGTTTGTTTTGTTTGGGTTGGGCTGAGGTTTTGTTTGGTTTTGGTTATCATTTGTTTGGTTGGGGTTTGTTTGAAGGATCACTGAAATGACAGTAAGGTAAAAGGTTGCCATGTTTCACCTACTATCCTGCTGTTCTATACTGTTTCCAAGTCTAAGTGAAGTGACTTACTCCTCTCTTCAGGAGAGAGAGATTCCTTTGTGTTACATGATATTGTGTGTCATCAGCATCTCCAGAGGGTTGGAATAAACTCAGATTGCATTACAAGGCACCCGTGGACACCTACAGCATGAGCACATGGGACCTGAAGTGCTTTGGCAAACCTGTAAGGAAAAAACTAAGCATCTCTCTACTGTGAGGTACCGCAGCAGTCAAACACATAAATATATATATTTAATATGGATATATATATATATATATATATGGATGGATACATAGATAGGTAGGTAGATAGATAGATAAATAGGTAGGTAGGTAGGTAGATAGATAGATAGATAGATAGATAAATAGGTAGATAGGTAGGTAGATAGATAGATAGATAGATAGATAGATAGATAGATAGATAGATAGATAGATAGATAGATAGATAGACAGACAGATAGGTAGATAGACAGATAGGTAGATAGACAGATAGATAGGTAGATAAATAGGTAGAGGGATAGATAAATACATAGATAGATAGATAAATGGATAGATAGGTAGATAAATAGTTAGGTAGGTAGGTAGATAGATAGGTAGGTAGATAGATATATAGATAAATAGGTAGGTAGGTAGATAGATAGATAGATAGGTAAATAGATAGGTAGGTAGGTAGGTAGGTAGATAGGTAGGTAGGTAATCTTTGTATCACTCTGGCACATTTTAGCACCTAAAATCTGGAACTGGAGCAAGGAAGTAACTTTTCAGCTCCCAGTCAAAATGATTTTTCTGAGCCTGCACATGAGATCTGCAAAAATGAACTCTGCAGTTCAAACTCCTGTCATTAACCTATGTTTTCCTCATTTATATCTAGCTCAATCACACTAGCTGGATAGTTCTGTAAATCATTGCAATAAGGCCACTCAAGAAGCCGTACGCAGTACGTTTTTGCTCTGCTCACTAATACATCAAGGCAGAGAGACAGAAGGTACAAAGACTATTGTTAGCATTGACCTTACCTGCTTCACCTAAGAAGCATCTACAGCAAATCAGTGTTGTCTAAGAAATTAAAGAAGAAGCTGTATACATTGCATTCCTCTAAAGCCAAATTCAGTGTGGTCTGCAGGCATCTCTATTGATTTGAATGAGATTTGTGTCAGGCCTCCATACAGAATGGTTAAGAACTCCTGTGCAAAATGAGCTGTCAAGGAAAGGGTGTACTTAAAATTGCATTTTGATGAAAAAAGGACAACAGCCTTTCCACAGCACAGAATGGTTTTGCTGTTGTCAGAATGCTTTCTAAACCTTCCTTTTCCCTCTGTGCTTTTAATTCCTTTGTCACAAAAACCGCAAACACCTTCCGGGCTAGGAAATCCAATATCTCTGCAAGTAATTATCTGTGCACACAATAGACACAGAAAACATTGTCACCACTTGAGAAGTGAATATGGCTAAGAAGTTTACATGTAGATATTCCTGGGTCAGCAGTGCAGGGTGAAACAGGCTGATGAATGAGGTAAAAGAAAGAATGAGGTAGATTAGATTTTTCACTCTAATCTTTGTTTTTTTCATTAAATTAGAAATATGGTACCCTAATCAAATTAACAGATCCACTGGATCCAGCCAAGTCCACACATGGCAATAAGGCAGAGTTTCTATTTGAAACCAGTAATCCTGCTCACTCCATACATGAATGATTACTCAGACTCTCAGTTCTTCTGTAACACTTTTCCACACCCTAGCTCTCAAGACACCTTTAAAGAAAGGCTATGGAATGCAACTACTGGAGAAGAAAGAATCTAAGTCATAAGTCGGTGTCAAACAACCCTGAATCTGCATTCAGTGGCTTTAACTGACCTGACTGTGCCTCTTTGTAATAGCAAAAGAAGATGCATTGTTTCTGAGATGAGAAAATTAAGAAAGCAGAAATACATGCTAATTAGTTAATAAACCAAATTCTGGTTTTATTTCTCTGGCTGCTGCTGGGCATTAACCTAATGCTTGAAATAAGAGAGCTCTCCAATAACAAGTTGCCATCCAAGAGAAGTTAGTGTTCTGCACCTCTGTTCAAATCATTCTTTGATATGATGTACATGCCTCAAACTTGAGTGGTCTTCTCATCTTGTCTTCTGAAGGAAAAACTGAATACTCCACAGGTGATTAAAAGGACATAAAACTTGTCTCCATATGCCCTACAGCTCAGACCATGTAGGAGACAAACCTACAAACAGGCATTCAGATGGGTCTGCAAATGATTCACAAAATCAACAGCTTGAATTTCGTACTTTCTAGAAAATGGATCTGTCTGAAAGGAGATGTTGAAGACTGGGTAGAGAAAGAACACTTTTGGTAGAAGGGTATCAGAACCCAATAGTTGGTCAAAAAACTATTGTCTAAAACAAAGATCTGAAAGTGGAGACTGCTCTCTTTCAGAGACATAGTTTCCAAGGTGCAAAAGTGGAGAGACAGCTTTTGTGGATGCTCTCCCCAGCTTCCAGACTTCAGAACTTTCCGGTTGCTGACAGCCTTGGGAGACCACATTCTTCAGGGACATCTGGGAGTTTGGGTACCACTGCTACTAAAGAAAAGCAGAGGTGCTCACAAGATGAATTTTGTTCCAAGATGTTGAGGGCATCCTGAGAAAGGAGACCATTCTCTGGGACTAATGGGAAAATAGGAGCACAGAAGCCTTTAAAGGTGTGATTGAATTTGGTGAAACACTGAAACAGGTTGCCCAGGGATGTTGTGGATGCTACCTAGCTGGAGGTGTTCAAGGCCACGTTGGAATGAGGCCTTGAGCAATATGTTGTAGTGGGAGATGTCCCTGCCTATGGCAGGGGATTGGAACTGGATGATCTTTGAGGTCCTTTCCAAACTAAACCATTCTATGATTCTAAATCAAAAAAGCTCAGCTTACATGTGTTTACATATACTTTTTTTTTTTTTTTTTTTTTTTTTACTTCCTAAAAATTTTAATTCTTTAAAACAAAGAATGAAAAATGTAATTTTGCTTTTTTTTCTTTCTGGTCCATAAGAAATACACAACTGATAGTTTTTGTTCTGAAATAGCAAATGTTTTCCTCATCCTCAACTCTAATTCATGCTCAAGGCTATGTTATATTGAGAGGCTATTAATTCAGTGGATAAATTCAGACACTTTTTTGTTTGCTTTTTTTTTTTTTTCCCCCTGATAAACCAAGCAAATGAGGTTATTGCAAGGGCTTGAAGCATGTATCACAGCAATGGAGTGGCAAGAGGATGGAGCAGAAAAAAAACCTTTTTAAAAACAAGGCTGAGAGGCTTCAGTGCTAGCAATGGTGCTCCTTACTGACTTTGCTCCTTACCCAGCTCCTTATCCAGCTCACTGACACTATTCCTAACTCAGGAAATACCTGAATCAGAAGTCTCTGAAAGCAGATAGGAAGGAGAGATTGCTGCATACTTTTTCTGTCCTTACTCTCTTCTATAGCCTATACTCTTCCTTTTTGTTCCTACCCAACTACAGAGACAGCTAAGCTGGAGAGCTCTTTGGATTGACCCCGTGCAGCTGCTCTGATGCCCTTCTGTTTGTGCTACATTTCAAGGGAAGTGATTTTTCTCTCATTCCCAAATCATTGTCAACAAACAGCAAACCCCTCCAAAGCCATTTTTGACAGAAATCAACCTTAGCACTTAAATTCAAGGATTAGTCACAGACTGCTGGAGTGAAAACAAAGAAAATGTAAACAGCTAACACTTTTGCCAAAAGTATGCAAGAGTCTGTGTGGGAAAGGATGTGATATAGGACCCTATGTAATCATGCATTCTTTTATTAAAATGAAACCTTTCACAACAATTCTTAACATGACTTTTTTT
>VWZE01014695.1:1346-41224 GCA_013396675.1 Eubucco bourcierii | reverse complement strand
TTTTTTTTTTTTGCTTTTAAATATCACCATTCATTAAACAAAGCTTGCCTGTTCAATTATCAAATATGTAAGGCTTGAGATACGAAGCAGATCCCTCTATGGGTGTATTTCAAATATTCATTGTTTAATTATTAACTGATTCCCTGACTCCATCGTGTTTTCTTTCAATATGTGTTCTTTGTTTTAGGAATACATCCTACAGTATTAAATGAAAAGATAAGCTCGGTCAAGAATCTGAGGAATAACATAAAAATCAGCTTGTGTATGTGTTCTCACCTTCTTTTCTCAGCTGTCTCAAATTATCCTTATAGCCAAGACAGAGAAAAGGAAAAAAAGAAAATTCCCTATGAAGAGTTACACTGACTTTGAGGCAGAATGTATCCCTTCACCTACCTTCTTCTCATCCCTACATTAGTCATCTCATAAGTGTGAAATAAAAAATGTTGTGCCATGAAGGTTTAAAGAAAACACCAACTTGGAACTGGCTGCTACCATAGATATGTTCAAAGTTTATTCTAATGTATAGCATTATTTTTTTTTTCAGATAGTTGTTTATTTGTCCTATCACATAGGTCAGGTGACCTCCATAAAATGCAGAAATTTAATAAGGAGAAAAGTCAAGGAATGGTTTAATAAGTGTCAAAAGGGTTTTTCTTGATATTGTTGCAGTATCACAGTATCACCAAGGTTAGAAGAGACCTCGAAGATCATCAAGTCCAACCCGTTACCAAACCTGCCTTGAACACCTCCAGGGACAGTGACTCCACCACCTCCCTGGGCAGCCCATTCCCGCAGTCAATGACTCTCTCAGGCAAGAACTTTCTCCTTACCTCCAGCCTAAACTTCCCCTGGCACAGCTTGAGTCTGTGTCCTCTTGTTCTGGTGCTGGCTGCCTGAGAGAAGAAAGCAACCTCCTCCTGGCCACAACCACCCTTCAGGTAGTTGTAGACAGCAATTAGGTCTCCCCTGAGCCTCCTCTTCTCCAGGCTAAACAATCCCAGCTCCCTCAGCCTCTCTTCATAGGGCTGTGCTCGAGACCTCTCCCCAACCTCGTTGCCCTTCTCTGGACACGCTCAAGCACCTCAATGTCCTTCTTAGATTGGACTCTTTTGGCTCTGAATGAGGTGGAGAAAGAAGGAGATATGCACAGTGTTCACAAAACCACCCACAAGGCAAGACATTGTGTTTTGGCATCTCCATGGTAAGGCAGCCCACTGCAATGCAGAATACACATGTTCACTCTGCTCAGAATTTACATGAATCAAAAGTTTTTTCTTTCTCAGAATTGCTGACTGAGAAGTTTAGTACTCTTTCTGAAGTGAAGTGATACTCTCTTATGCTTAAAAACTCTCTAGAACAGCCACTGGAACTGGAGAGCTGGGGCAGCTCTCCTATGAGGACAGACTGAGAGAGTTTGGGCTCTTCAGCCTGGAGAAGAGAAGGCTTCCACGAGACCTGATAGTAGCCTTCCAGTACCTGAAGGGGGCCTACAGGAAGGCTGGGGAGGGACTATTGACAAGATCTTGTAATGACAGGACAAGGACAATGGGTTTAAACTGGCAGAGGGGAGATTTAGCCTGGATGTTAGGAGGAAGTTCTTTGCAGTGAGGGTGGTGAGGCACTGGCACAGGTTGCCCAGGGAGGTTGAGGCTGCTCCCTCCCTGGAGGTGTTCAAGGCCAGGTTGGACGAGGTCTTGAGTGAGCTGTGCTAGTGGGAGGTGTCCCTGCCTATGGGAGGGGGTTGGAACTAGATGATCCTTGAGGTCCCTTACAACCTTACCATTCTATGATTCTATGAACCTACCATTGCACTTCTCCAGGTGAATACCCTTATGGCAGGCTATAATTCTGTCTTGAACATAAGTGTAAATGTACATGACTGTAAATGAATACTTAGAGGTCAAAATAAAAATGAAAGCCTTTCTATAGGAGTGGATAGTGAAGCACTAGCCTAGAATACCTATAAACCATCAGTGTTCACTGACAAAATGAGATATCAGTTTTTAAGTCCTGGCTTATTTGAGGTGGAAAGGGTATTTAAACACCTTCAAAAATCTTGTGAGGGTTTTAAAGTAAAAAGTAGAGGTACTTTGTCACTGCTTTGTGGGAGTTTTTGATTAGCTTCCTTTGCAGAGTAATTATTACAGAAAAATCAAGACATTTCTTCAGTCCTAGTTTTGTTTTACCAAAGCTTGGACTTAGAGTTTTGACATCTTGGCATGAAGTCTTGTGGGAGATGACTAAGCCAAGAAAAGAGTATATTATCCCTTTTTTTTCTGTACTGCCTTGTCTCAGCAATGCAACACGCACAAAGGGGACCCCACGTAGTCCAGCCTGACTCTGAAGCACACCATTTGTAGATCAAGCACTTGGGCTCTGAAGTTGAAAGAGACCTCAAGATGAAGGAAGAATAACTCCCTCCCACCATGAGAAAGCTTTCTAGGCAAGGGAGACTTGATATCCAAAGAAACAAACCTGTGTTTAATAGCAGATACAATCTCCACTTACCCAGCACAGCAGCTAGGTTTTCTAGATGTGAAAGAAAAGCAGCTGAGCAGTTTCAGTTCCACAGACCAGTAACTCCTCATCGGTGACATAGAATGTTTTTCCTTTTGCCTTGAGAATGTTTTTTTTCCAGGCCATCTTCCTCTTCTCTGAACAGATTCAAATCATTTCCTCACACACTCAAAGCAACAACACAGTGAATGTTCCCCTCTGTCCCTTCAGTCTTATCGAGTTTTAAATTGCTAATTAAACATATCAATTCTAAAAGTACATTTTAACCCCTGGCAATTGATTCCATTTGGAACAAAAAAAGCCTCCCTTTAGAGCAAGTTACATAAAATCACTTGACTCAACAAGCTAAACTAACTTCCTTCTGCCTAGCCCAACCTTTTAGTGGTTGGCAGTGCTCCAGTGCTTCTGATTAAGGGAGAAGATGCTGAAGGAATAGATTTTTTTAAGGTGTTGAGCACCTATCGCACATGCTGATTTAAGCTGATGCTGCAGATGCCAGGCCCCTATATCATCCTGCCCCATGACATCTCCAATTCCCTTTTGCTTGGTGTGGCAGGATATCACTTTATTTTGTTTTTCTTTTCTTTTCTTGCGCTATTGGAGTTAAATTCCAGTGATGTTTAGCTCTCTCTGAGCTGAGCTGCAGAAGAGTATTTGCATTTGAAACATCAAGTACTTCTACAGCCACTTCTCCAAACAGAACTATTACAAGGTTTTGAGTTTGCACCTGTATTTTCCATTGCTGCTTTGATTTACTCCAGCTAAGAGGAAAAATGAAAACTGGAGATTTTATCTTTTTAGCATGTTGATTTTTTTTTTTTTTTTAAATTTTCATATTGACAGAGTCTGGAAGAAAAAAACAAAAATCTGGGGGTGGTGGGTGCTGGAAACAGTAAGTGAGCAGATGAGCTTCTCAGTGCTAGCCAAGGGAGCACAAATATCTGTCAGAAAAAGTACTCAGCTTCATTGTTGCATGCTCCTCCTACAACATAATCTCTTTCTATGGTGTAATAACAAGTCATGGATAATAATTTTCCTGTAAAAGGCAACAAGCAAGAACACTGTCAATATTGCTGCAGTGCTGGACGACACCATGAAATTTGAGGTACAGCAGTATTCAGTGTAAGAAGTGCTGGTGTGCTTGCTTACAAATGACAGCTTTTAAATGCCAGTCATTTCACAGTGAATACCTCCAGTGTAGGATCATAAGGCTCTGGAGTTGACTGCTCATTTTGTACGTTCAAAAGCCCACTGAAATCAAAAGAGAAAGGTTTATGGCTTGATAAGGGTAACTATGGACTTCTCTTGTCCTTGGTAAATATGTGGTTTTCAGATGAAGGGAACTTGGTAGAGGTTTTTGGTGTATGACTCAACGTTTTCTTTCTCTCTGGTTTATAAATCAGAAGTTCTTGAGGTCTTGCTCATACATTAGTGAGTGATTTACACTTGTCCACACATCCTGTAAAAGTAAATGGAGNCAAGGATCATCTAGTTCCAACCCCTTGCCATAGGCAGGGACACCTCCCACCAGTAGAGGTTACTCAAGGCCTCCTCCAACCTGGCCTTGAACACCTCCAGGGAGGGAGCATCCACAACCTCCCTGGGCAACGTGTTCCAGTGCCTCACCACCCTCAATAGAATCATAGAATGGTAAGGTTGAAATAACCAAATCTAGAAATTAATAACCAAATCTAGAAATAAATAACCAAATCTAAAAATCTTGAGTGCCATTTCTTTACTCCTTGCAGGATAAGTGCCATAGAGGCTATGTACAGTGATAGTGCAAGTCAGGAGATGGTGATATCATAGATGATCTTAGAACTTCTCACACGATTATTCAACAAATAGATTTAGGTGGCACTGGTGGGAAATGCTCACCTGTAAACTGGGGTGCTGGTCCTCAGGCTGTTTAGGCCTTTCCTGGTTCAAAAGCATTTGCACCTGAAGTTGTGTTGCTGCAATAAAAGAAAACCTACTTTGCTGCTAACTAGCAAGTATGGGAAGATGGATTCAATTCCTCATGTACTGGGGCTCTGCTCCAGGCAGCCACTCTTCTGGAGGCAAGGGTAAAAGAACATATGTCAAGTTCTTGCTTAAGAGCACTGAGCACCCTCTGAGATGCCCAAGAGTGGCAGAGAGGAAAAGGTTAAAAATGGACACTGTCTCTTTTCGACGTTCTGTATTATCTTTCACGAGTCCCTTGAAGCTGGGCTGCTCTAAATTCAGCCTTGCAAGATCTACAGGGGAAGAGATGGGACCATGACTTGTCTCTCCCTGGCTGATTATGAGGTTAAACAGGTGGCTGTACTTATCAAGTCAACAATCCATCTGACTTGCCAGCCTTTTACAGTACTGTAGAAAGAGCTTAGATGGTCAAACATCTAGTTCTGTATCACCACAGAGTTCTGGATGGGGTCTCGTCATTCGTGTGCCTCGGAAAAGGCCCTCCAAGGCACATATAGAGGTTTCAGCTGAGAGCTTGGGAATTCTCAGGCTAAACTGGCAGATCCCTGCAAGGGTAGGTTGTCCCATTGTTGTTGCATCTTGGGTTTCATGTAGCCAATTTGAGCTGAGTTTCAACTGACTCAGCCCTACCCATGGTGACTAGGGGGAAAAAGATGTTATACTCCACAATGCATAAAGAGTGTTTGGAGCAGGAGCAACTAATGCATGCACAGACTCCCAGACACTCATGAATGTCACTGCAATAGCAAGATATTGGCTAACTCTCACCAATTTACATTTCCTTTTGCACATGACTGAGATTTGTGCTGAGATTTTGGGATTGTTTAGGTTTCCACCTCAAAGCAAAACCTGTGGCCCAACCAGCTTGGTTCATAACTAATTGAAAAGAAAGTTCATGCAGCATCCTGGGAAGAGCTGTCACATTTCACACTTCTCTCTCTCTGGCAGAAAAAGAAGCACAGACTAAAAGCTTATAAAAGGGACTTACCAGATTACAGGACAAAAAAGTGTTCCCAAGGCCCAGTCCATGAACCTTTTGATGAGCATTCTCAGCAGTGCAAGTCTGAAGTGCAAGCACAAATCTGTACATTTTTTCATTATTCCAGTCATTGTCTTGCCAAATTTCCTGACAGGTTGGAAGAACCCTCAGTTTCTCTCTGGCCCAGGGATTCTCACCTTGGGGATGACAAGCATTTGTCAAATGATTCTCATCATCCTGCCTCCTCAGGATTCTTCTCCCTAGGATAAATCCTGCAGTAGCAGGTGGGAACTTTTTTTATTAGCTTATCCACCAAAACAGTCATATGCTTATACCCTGTCTTATAAATAGAAGGCTCAATGTAGCCAAAAGCAGGATTCAAGGCAGAAGGGAGTACCAAACAAACTCAAGGCAGTAGCAGGATGAAGGAACCTTTACCTGTTCCTTTCCTTTACAGACCATTAACCTCTAAGACCTGTCCCTTCTCTGGATCTTCATCTCTTGTAACATATCCTGAGACATCCACCATGCCCACATACTTTGCTCTAAGAGTGACTGTCTCTGGAGCAGAAGCATATTAACATCAGGTAAAATGTATGCTCCAGACTAATCCTTCCTGGGCTCCTGCCTTAGTAGAGGCAGTGCACCCCTCCAACAGAGGAGCAAGGAGCATAGTCAGATACTATAATTCTTTACTTGTCCCTGTGTGAGTATGTTGCTCTTGTGAGTCAAAGCTGGCTAAATCTAATTTTCAAGAGCATCAGGGTGCCTTTAAGGTTGTCTGCATCTTATAAGGATTTTAGCATTTTGATGAGTCTCTGTTCTCTATCTCTAATAGGGAATCATAACATTCTTCTCATTTACTGGGGTGCTGGGAGAACAATTACTTATGAAAACCATTGTAATGGTGAGATTCCAGAGGATGCAGGGTCCGTGTAAGTCCCATAAAGAGTCTACAAATATATTGTGCACAACAAAGGAAGTTTTAGATTCTGCTACTCCAGTCTAACAGAGGGTACCAAAATTCGTTTAGCCCTCACTGCTCCACAGGCAAATTTTAAATTTGTGTGTGTGTGTGTATGCAGGAGGTTTCTGGAAACATTAGAAAGCCAAATCTTGTCATAATCTTCCAGTCACTCCTACTTCCAGATCCAGCCAAAAGGAGGAAGTTTAGAGGAGCAGGAAAGCATACAAACCAAAGGTAACCAAGCATTTTTGTGTCTATTCAAAGAATTTTTTGGACAACGACATAGAGGGCATGGTTGGACCAAGGTTTTGATTTCAATCTTGCTGGCTCCCATGACCCTAACTATAATTGAGCTCTTTGTAGGTAAATAACACTTAAGGGGAACTATTTGTGACCACTAAAGTCCTGCACTCTGCTGTGCAGTGCTCTTTCATTAGGAATTAGTCGACCTGATGCTGAATAAACACATTGTGTATTTTGCAAGAGCTCTAATGTGGTCTCTGTTAATTACCCTCTTTAAGCTATTGCACTCCTGTGCTTCTTAGCCACACACACCACAAGACTGCTTGGGAAGGGGAAGATTATGGGGAATCCACAGAGAAATTCTTAAAGGGAGAGACTACATAAAGACACACTACAAAGTCTGTTTGAACTGGTGTGAGATACAATAATGAGTGGGTAGGAATCACAATAAATACACAACACCTCAGGAACACTTCGCAGTTTCTAAGTCCTGTGCCAAGATCAAGCAATTAATTATATGACCAGGACCTTCTCTCTCAACAACACCCTCTTGACTCTACCAAAGAGACCAGCCTGGCTTGTTCATTTGCTGTTTTTTCTCTTCTACCCTTGGCAGTGGTTTGTACTTGGAACCTCTCCCTCTCCCCTTCACCCTCAAATTATACTCCCATTCTTGACAACGTATTCAAAGGGTGCTCAGATGCACACTTCATGCTTTATTACTGAGCTTTCCTCAAAGATGCCTAACAGCTTTCATCACTGGAGCAATAAACTTAAGAGTCTACCATCTTCCTCGGGTCCCTATACTGAACCTAAAAATCCTCTGGTAGATTTGCAGGGAGACAGCCAACAATCACAAATGCAGTGATTCCTCACTGACCCAAGGATAACTGTGCATCAGTAACTGCTACCCTTATCAGGTACTTTAGTACAATCCTCAGCTAGCTTTGATTTAGGTTTATAATAATGACATTTATTTTGTTTTACCATTTTCACTGGATTATGTGAATGATCTCAAGCTCTGAAAGTTGGACTACTTTGGCCCATACTCCAATGGGAAAGTAGCCAGAACCTGGGGAATTTTTACATTAGCAATAGTAGTCTGGTAAAACAACTTTCTTGTTTAGCACTGGAGCTGTCTGTCTTCACTGGGTGTCTCCGACAGCATAATTATGCAGTAATTAAGGCAACATAAACTACTCTCATCTAAACTGGCCACAACTTCAGACGTCCTTTTTCAAGCACCCAGTAGCCTTTCCATATCTCAATTCCCACATTAATAAAAGAGGACATAATTACTATTAACACTATTAATTATTAATATAACTATTAATATGTGCAAAGCCCTGAGGCTTCAAGATGAAAGGTGCTGCATAATTGTAAGGTGTTCTCCACACAGCCACGGGCTGTCAGCAACCAGCTCAAATCAAAAAAGGTTATCAAATACACACGGTTAAAGAGATTGGATTGATCAAGCAAAGCATTGCCATGGGATAATGCCCTCCCACTGTTAAGAGAAATTCTGAAGCATTAATCTCCAGTAACTACCACAAAGCATCTGAGGCTCTTCAATTCAAAGAGGGAGGCATTCACCTTGTCACAGACAGTGTTTGAGGGTTGTGACACTGTTATACCAAATCACTTGCTTGAGCTGAACAATTTCTTGCAATAGATGTCTACACAGCCAAGTTGCAGTTACTATGTGGCTGTTGTAGAACTCATTCCCATTAGCAAGCCAGAAACCCTGTGGAAATGCTGACAGTTTCAAATTCACTTTTTCTTGAATATTCCAGTCTTGATGTAGTTCTAAGTCTGGCAGTAAGTTGCTGTGAGGTAGATTATAAATAGGGGTATGTGGTGTCCTTTGTGTGGGAACTTTCTTGAAGTTCAGGGATAGAATCATAGAATGGTAAGGTTGGAAGGGACCTCAAGGATCATCTAGTTCCAACCCCTTGCCATAGGCAGGGACATCTCTCACTAGTACAGGTCACTCAAGGCCTCCTCCAACCTGGCCTTCAACACCTCCAGGGAGGGAGCAGCCACAACCTCCCTGGGTAACCTGTGCCAGCGTCTCACCACCCTCACTGGAAAGAACTTCTTCCTAAAGAAGTTAGTTTTGTTCCAAGTGGCCTTCCAGTCCTGTTTTTCAGTGATGCCAAGAGGCGACCCAAATTCAGCTTCACAGTTACATTGCAGGTTCTCTACCATCAGTGGAGACAGACAAGTACTTCCAAAGGGCAAGTTAGCTCACTCCTATGATCTTCTGCCCTCTGTAGGAATTTAAATTCCCTGGGCTGTTTCTGTGCACTGTATGTTGGTGACCTCAAAACACCTAGCCCCAATCCATGTAGTTCCAGGTGTTTAAAGAAAGCATATCAGTTGTGTGCTCACAACAGGGTGAGATAAATCTAGCACCTACTCATCAAGTCGCAATATATACAATCAGACAGTGACAAAGAAACTTGTGCAAAGTACTACCAGGGGTTCCTTGTCAGCAAGTTTGATTTCAGGGTCTGCTATGACATTGCTTTGCAGCTGAAACAAGTCTTATGTGGCATAATAAGTATACTGGTACTAGTTATAATCCTACTTTCAAGACTTTTCACCACTTTGCTACACCATGGTGATTTAACCTTGGCTGAGAATCAAACTCTCACCCAGCTGTGCACTGCTGAGACACAAGTACATTTTCACAGTGATTCCCCCTCCAGAGCTTTGGAGTTACCTTAGAAATCAAGAACCCTGGAACAGTAGTGCTTTAGGATGGGACCACGTATTCCTGAACATCTTCGGAAAGCTTTGTCATAAGTCAGAAAAGCTTCTCATATTCATATCTTGGAATAGCAAATGCCTACCAGATCCCAGGTCCCTCCAAGGACAGTGTAGTTCTTATGGAGTCAGACTTAGCAAGATAATGTAACTCTGAGGATGGAAAGATCATCAGGCCTTACTTTGCGTAAAGCCTGTTCTTGAGACTATTCTCCATCTCAGTATTTAGCTACATCCTAACAGTCAAATGGGATACTCCCATAAATGGCCACTTCAGTCATCTAAAGTGCTGCGCAGATGACTCTGACCTTTGCATGGCACATTTAAGCCACTTCATCCTAGAGTTTGTTTTCTGCTCTTACTACATATTATTGAAAAACAATTCTCAGACTCTTGGAGGGAAGTAAGGACTTTGCAAAGAGATCTGAATACTCTGGTTGGGCTCTGTAGCGTGTTACAAATGGCTTCCACTAACCTTATAAGTAGGGTTTGAAGGCCACATGTGTGCATTTCTGCTTTTTGGACTGGTGGAGCTAATTGATTGCCCTCAGCTCTAGCCTAGAAAACTAGACAGCTGGAACCATCAAGAACTCTTCTGCCTAAATGAATTAAGTAAACGAATTAAGCAATCAGACACAAAGGAGTGGGTGTGCAGCAATTGCCTATCATTTGAAATGCAAGGCACGAGTAACTGATTGTGCAGTTATCATACCACACAACATACATACACATCCCCTGCTCTTGTTTATATCTTTGCAATGTGGGAAAAAATAATTGCAAGACACAGATAATAATTTGTCTTCCTCCGTGTGGTAGCAACATCAATAGTCATTATTCTAAAACCTTCCTTCAAAACATGCTGGGCATTTCAACAGAAAAGCAATTCCTTGCCTGAAGGGCCCACAGTCTCTGCTGGATTCTGCCCCAGAGGAGTAACACCTAGCTTCACTGGCATTTAACACAGGCAAAGCAGTCAGATAAAAATAGAAGAGAATAGAAGTGAAAACAAGACTATCAGGAAGAGTATTTGGTTATTCCCTGCGTGCTACCAGGTTGCTTTTATAGGCTATGTCTTAAATATATTGATGCTGGCAGGTGAGGAAGCACAGCCAAGCAAAAAGGAGGTGACAGTTATGGTTGTGGCAATTTGGCCACTGGGATTTGCTGACTGGCATTATTGACAAAGGAGATTTCAAGGGTCCCCGTGGAAAGAGACAATGGAATATACTGAATAAATAAGACATGTTGAGAAAAGGTTATGAGGCTGTATATCTTGCTTTACACACAAGAACATCCAATGCAACTCTTCTTAGAAGCTTTCCACTAGTTTAATGGAAGCTGGATGGAGACAAGGATATTAGTGTAGAGGTCAAGTTCTTTCTCATATATTATTTTGTTTAAGAGTGTCTTCTTTCTGGACTGTAGTAATTTAGGTTTCCAGTAAAGAAACAGAATTCTCTGAATACACAGAAACATTACTTCAATGTGAAGCTTCAGAGAAAAACAGAGACATAAGTAGGAACTAAAATTATGTCATAAATTTTAAGGATAGCTGGCCATTAGATGCTGTAACACTGCAAGTCTACAGGGTTATGATGTCATTGGCATCACTGAGAACCTGGTGGGATGGATCCCACGATTGGAGCATGAGGATAGATGCTTATAGACTCTTCAGGAGGGACAGGCAGGGGAGAAGGGGAGGTGGTGTTGCCCTCTACATCAGTGATGAACTAGACTCTGTGGAGTTCCACCTGGAGATGTGCAATGCAAAAAAGAGAGCTTGTGTGTAAATCTTAAAGGAAAGACACGGGAAGGAGACATCATAATAGGAGTCTGCTACAGGCCTCCTGATCAGGAAAGTGAAGCAGATGAAGCCCTCTACAAACAGATAGGAGAAGCTTCAACACTCTCAGTCTGTCTTCCTAGGGCAGGTGCTCCAGCCTTCGTGGACCTCCTCTGGACTTAGCCCAACAATTCCTTGTCTTTCTTATGTTGGAGGTGCCAGAACTGAGCACAGTTCTCTGGGTGCAGCCTCACGAGAGCAGAGTAGAGGGGAGGTATCGCCTCCCTTGGCCTGATAGCCGTGAATCTCTGGGTACAGCTCAAGCTGCGTCTGGCTTTCTGGCCTGAGGCACACACTCCTGGCTCACAGCCAGTTTTTCATCCAGCAATACCCTCAAGTCCTTCTCCACAGAGCTGCTCTCAATCTCCAGCTTGTAGTTGTGCATGAGATTGCCGTTACTCATGTGCAGGACTTTGCACTTGGCCTTGAACTGCATGAGGCTTCAGAGGCCTACCTTGCAAGGCTGACAAAGTCCCTCTGGGTGGCATTGCTTCCCTCCGGCATGCTGACAGCACCACACACCTTGGTGTCCTCAGCAAACCTGCTGAGAGTGCACTCAGTCCCGCTCTGTGTCACTCACAATCAGCACTGATTCCATCAGTGACCCCTGAGGAACAACACCTGTCTCTGGTCTGCACTCAGGCACCAGGCTGCTGACCACAACTCTTTGAGAGCAACCACGCAGGCAATACCTTATCTGTTGAGTAGCTCATTCATTAAATCCATCTGTCTGCAATTTAGAGGCAAGGATGTCATGTCAGACAGTGTCAGACGGTTTGCACAAGTGCAGGTAGGTGATATCAGTCACTCATATATTGGCAACGATATATATCCAAGACCAATATATGGGTTTATAATAAAGGTGGAGACTGAATGCTGCTCAGGAGGACTTCACAGTGTCACAGTATCGCAGTATCGCCAAGGTTGGAAGAGACCTCAAAGATCATCAACCCATTGTTGTTGATCTTTGTCCAACCTGTTACCACAGACCATCTCAGTCATACTATTTTCTTGCTTTTATCTGTCTCCATTGTGAGTGACTCGATGTGTTGACACACAGGCATCAAAAATAACAAGAGGAAATGACCTGGTCATTATGTCAGAGAGCTCAGATTCATGTTGGTGTGTATATGGGAAGGAACAGAACAGTAAATGTGTGTAGAACAGCATGCATTTTCACTCTGCAGGCCTTGTCTAGACAGGTGGGATGGGAGGGATTTGATGGAAGCAATTTGATTTTAGATAGGAAACCAAGTCCTTATGTGAAGGTTGAGAACTTCAGCTCAAAGACTTCAGGTGCCTGGGGCTTAGGTTTGGTTATGGATTTCCTTCATTTGCATTTTCTTAAACTCTTTGATTTTTGGCCAGACTTAAACAAGAATTCAAAGATCTTTTGCCTTGCTAAGATTTCTTATGTATGTACTTGCACTCATCTTTGGCTGGGTGACTTCTTGTCTCAAAGACACAAGTGCCTGGGGGATGGGGAGGTCTCTGCCACTGCTGATGATCCAACACGGTTTGTCATTCACCACTGGAAGACAGACTGGGATAAGAATGAAACTGCTTTCTTTTTATAGTGCAAGAAGGAACAGCCTTGATCTCACATAAAAACAGGAAGGAAAACCATGGATTTGAAAAAATTATAAGAGAAACTGAGTTCTCAAACCCATTTTGAGGGGTAAAATTGCACCTACTTTGCCAGAAATCAGAGTAAATCCTGTCCTGTCTTTCATAAATGTGCACATACTGATAACACAGAGTGGCCTCCAGACGGTTCAGCCTGAACAGTTGGAACCTTTGTTTTTAAGGTTCAGTCAAAACTGGAGTAAATATTTGCAAATTTTGACAGTGAGTTCCCAACTGTCAAAAGTACATTTGCTGGAAAAGAACTCTGCCATCATCCTCATCATCCACCCCCAAGCCCAGGGCAGGTAGGGACAGAGAAATAAACGAAGTGCTTTGAACCTTCATGTTCAGCTTTTACAGTAAATCATGTAAGAGTGGCTCAAATGGGAGAGGGCTGATAAGGTGACCTAACTTCATAGAATTTCGAAGAGTTGTCCTTTGACCTTTGAAAGCCTCACTTTTAAAAGATAAACTCAATGGCCCTAAAAAAGGCATGAAAGAGTTGACAAACTGTTGTCACCTGAGGAAGCCTTCCTGATAATTTTTCTCTCCAGTTCCAAGAACAGAGCATTTTAGAAACACAAGTGGACAATAACCTTTTTTCCTGAGCCTGTTTGACTTTGATTTCAGTCAAGTTGACATTTTAGGCTTTATTTAAGTTACTTTGATGTACTTTTAAAGATCAGGTCCTCATAGCAAAAAAAAAAAAAAAAACCAAACCCCAAAAAAACCCCAAAACCAAAACCCTGTACACTTCAGAAGATTTGTTGTTGTTCAGATGCTGGGGAAAAAAAAAATTTAAAAAAGGAGGGAAAGAACATCTGTACACTTTTGAAACCCATCTGCACACATGTGAAACCAGCTTTGTCATTTGCTAGGTGCAAGCATTATTGCTGTTCTGTAATTCATATTCTCATATTCAACTTGCAGCCACTGTGGAAATCAGGGCTATGATAAATAGCGTTTCTTAATGAAAGACAGTCTGGTCTGAATTCACCTGACCTAACTTGGGACAATTGAGAAGAATAATTTAAGACCAAAGTCACTTGAGGCTTCTCCTATAATCAATGGGGCACTATAAAGGGTATTCAGAAATTTGTCAGTAGTTGCCTTGAGGAAGAGGTTCTCCACCTTGCCTATACATAAATAGCTTACACACCTGAAATACTGAAAGATAGGCAAGATAAATCTCAACCTTCCTTTTCATGAAAGAGAGTACATTGAGGGGTGGGGCCTGGAAGGGGAAAAAAAAGAAAAAAGAGAGAGAGAAAAAGAGCAGAAGATAGAAAGTGTTGAATCACATCCCTACACACAAGATAAGCTATAGGACTTCTTCCCTACACAGAATATGAGCTTTGGTGGTCTGCTCAAGGCCAGAGAGCAGGACACACATCCAGGTTATTTCTCATGATACTTTGCCAGCAACATCTTCATTACAAAATAAGCTCACACCTGTGGCAGTGGCCTCAAGATTCCCCCTAATATAGATAAAGATACTAGAAGTGGAAAACGCTTCAGGAAAAAGTAAGTGTTCACTCACATTATTTATTTCTGCTTCCATAAAAATATAAAAAAATATTATCATTTAATATTTGTCACGTGGTAATTCACAGGACTCTTGGGTTTTCTTTCACAAGATACCAAATATATGATGACACAGCAGTCAACGTAGCTACGCTGAAGTCTATTTCTCATATACTTTTGACCATACACACAAAAGAGTGACACTCCAAAAAAACCCAGTCATATCTCTGGAATTGAACTATAGTTTTGTGGCATATTCTTCCCTAACACATGAGAAAAAGTAAAAATCTTCAAAATACCCCCAGTTACTGGATTCCTTTAAAAATTATTTTATTTTTATTTTCTGAAATTTTGAAGTGAATAATTGTCACATTGCAAAGAACAGAAATGTTTCATTCCTTGAGTGAGCTGTACTAGTGGGAGGTGTCCCTGCCTATGGCAGGGGGTTGGAACTAGATGATCCTTGAGGTCCCTTCCAACCTTACCATTCTATGATTCATTCACACAGCAACAGTTTCAAGTCTATTAACATTGCTTTTCTAATTGTTGGAGATTCCCTAGGAAAAACTCCATATCATAAACTTTCCCTTCTGATTTTTTTCTTTTTCCAAATGATAGAAGAATGCTCACAGCAGATCAGAGCAAAGATCTCACTGATCCAGTAATTAGTCCCTGTCTGTGCCTATTTCTCATGAAAAAGTGCTAGTTAGATTGGACAAGGGAACTGAACAGCTAGAGACACAGTTGGCACAAATAGCCTGTACACAGCAAATGGTTTTAAATATGCATGCATAAAATATACCACAAACAGTTCCAAAGTTGTACACGAATACACAGCAAACAGAGTTAGAATAAAACTAATGACTGATGTGCTATAAATACATTGGCAGGTTGTTATGGATGTAATTTCTGCTTCAAGGAAAAGAAAGCAAGCTTCTGAGCTATATTTATACAATACAATCAAATTCAGCATTTGACAGTGAAACTTTGAAATTGTATGATAATAGGATGGAGTTCACAGCTTAGCAATAAAATTGAAAATTCATTTCATGAGAAGCAGAGTATGGAAAGGATTTTTCTGGAGCAGTTGTGTCTGACTTTAGTGCGACACTTTGGGGAAAAAAACAAACAAAAAAAAACACAGATAAAGAAAACATATGGAGGGTAAAGAGAAAAGTCAGAAATATTATGTATTACAGAAAATGCACTGCTGTGAGGCACTGGAAGAGATGTGCTTACTTTCTCCAACAACAACAACAAAAAAACAAGCAGTGAAAGAATTGACAGTGGAAAACCTAACCACTGGAAGATACCCCTAAGAGAAAAGAGAGATTATCTATTTTTTTTTTCTTTCTTTCTTTTTTTATTAATTTTTTCTAGTCAATGTATGCATTAGCAAAACACAAATTAGTGAATTCAGTGAGTTGTACAATACGGGAAGCCAAGCCAGATGATGCAGATATTTGTAAGGAAGGTAGTGTTGCTTTGTTCAATAAAAATAGTCTAAACAGGCTTGTCCTTGACGATGGAGAAATTTGGATGTCCAGCAGTCAGGTTGCTGGAAGCCTGGCAAGAGGATTTTATGTGAGCAAGCCTGTTTGTGCATGGGAGAAGGTTTGTTACAGACATGCTCCCAGAGAGTTCACTGTCCTTTTGTACTGAAGTTTCTCTTACTTCTAAGCAGGCTTCAGCCATAGGTATATTTGCAGTAAACAGGCAGCTGATCACAGGGAACTTTGTTCTGTGTTGACATCAGAAATACTCTTTTTGCCAGTGACCTAGAGAGCAAAGAACTCCGAAAGTGGCAAAACTGCCAGATCACTCCACCGCAGCCCCATTAGAAAAGGCTGCGAGTAGCACACAGACCATTCACTTCTCCAATGATCCGTTTGTCCTTAGAACACCAAACATATGGATTGCACAAACAAACACTGTCTTTTGAAAACAAAAACAAAGTCAAACCAGGCTGCACGGTCTTCTGCAAAACTCTGCAGGAATGCATCCGATTCGTTCGTGTCTTTGGCTCATTCAGCCGCTGATCAGAGAGCACTGCGACCTTTCTGAGAGCACTTGACTTTCTCACCTCAGGTAAGGTGTCCTCAGGGCCAACCTGACCTGGATCTTAGATAACACTGTTATTCCAAGCACACCTGTAGCAGCAATAACCTGTTGGAAAGGAAAATGATTAAAAGTCATTTGTGTAGAAGAAGGAAAGAAAAGAAAGGGGAGAAAATAGGGGCGACAAGAGATGGCTTTTTGGGCTACTGTTTCGTTTACTTCACTGTATTAGGGAAGATGAAATGTACATTCATTCACTTTCCAGCTCCAAATGACATTCAGGCATGTGGGACAAAGAAGAATATGAGCAAACGAAGCCACTCTAAAAACATATTAACTGAATCACATGCTGAGAATGGCCACCAGTTGTGACCTTCAGGAGAGATCTACAGGGAAGGTTTAGTGAGATTTCTGAGGATCAGACAAACAAATCCTCAATTTATGAGGTTTTGAGGGATGCCCCTCTTTAAGTCTCTATTCAGACAGCTCTTTAAGTTTTCACAGAAAAAAATCTCAGGTCAGATACCTGGAAACCGTAGGCATATTTAGGTTTGGTAGACAACAGAGTGGCTGTTCTGAGGATCTGAATTCTGGACTTGGGCATTAAAAGTGGAAGTAGAGTTTTGCAGATCTCCAACATTATCCACTGCATACTTCATTAAATTATGCAGTAAATAATAGAGTATTAAAGGGCTTTGATCTTTCATTCCTATCGAATGACCCTCCTATTCCAACTGTGATGTGGATCATTGAATTATAGAATGGTCTGGGTCAGAAGGGAATTCCAAAGGTCATCTAGTCCAACCCCCACTGCAGTCAACAGGGACATCCTCAAGTAGATCAGGCTACCCAGACCCCTGTGGAGCCTTCACTTTGAATACCCCCATTCATGAGGGCCCAAACACCTCCCTGGGCAACCTGTTCCAGTGTTCCACCACCTCCATAGTAAAGAAACTGTTCTCAACATCCAATCTAAATCTACTCTTCTCTAGTTTGAAGCCATTGCCCTTTGTCCTATCACCACAGGCCTTAGTAAACAGTCTCTCTTCATCCTTCTCATAGACCCCTTCAGGTATTGGAAGGCTACTATTAGGTCTCCCCAGAGCCTTCTCCTCCTCTCCAGGCTGAACAAGCCCAGCTCTCACAGCCTGTTATCATAGTAGAGGTGTTCCCGTGATCATTTTTGTGGCTCTCCTCTGGACCTGTTCCATCAGCTCTTTGTCCTTCCTATATTGAGAGCTCCAGATACAGACACAGTACTCCAAGTGAGGTCTCATCAGAGCAAAGTAAATAGGTCTACATCTGAACAAGTTACCTAAGTTCCTTTCATAAACATTAGAAAGAAACCGGCAAGTAGAGAGTGTGAGATTCATCTTTTTCAGACATCCATCTAAATTACCTACTAATGCCTTCTTCACTGTTCTTCACTGGTTGTGAAGGCTTGTTCAAATTAGTTCTGTATTGGAAATACTTACAGTGAGACAATGTGAAACTGCTCAAAAATCTTGCCAGGAGTAGTGAAAATTAAATTCTGAATCCATGTTGGATTTAGAACATGCTGGGATTGCCGATTTCAGTGATGTTATTTCTGAGTTATAGCAACATCCACAAAATCAGAGCCAAGTCTTGAGATTGCCTCGCTGTATGCAATAACTGTTGGCTAATTTCATTAGACTGCCCACTCTGAAGAGGTTGAAGTTGATTGCAGAAACCCAGCCCTATCAGGGTTTGCTGAGAATTCACTGGTAGGTTTAGAATTAAATTTAAAAAGCACATTATAGGTGAAGATACACCACTCATGGTGATTTGGGTAAACTAAATACTTGAAGGTTTCATTCTCCTTAATGTTTTGTAAGTGAAACCACTCTGACTTACGGCTCTGAAAACACATCAAACCTGAAATTCACATTTTGAAAAACATCTATTTAAATTATCAGAGAAAAAATTAAGTCTACTTTCCTCTTAAGCATTAAGAAATGAGTTAAAAATCAAGGATCACAATTTTGGATGTCATAATCTGAGGGATTATTGTGTTTCTATTTAAGAAAAATACTGATTGAAATCTACACCAAAATATCCATGAAACATGTTAAATGGCTCACTCTCTGTACTCTGTGAGTTGTTAATATCATGATCTTCTGGAAAAGTCTCCTGTTTCTCACTTCAAAAAAAGCAACAAGTAGAGGGGATACCTGTTAACCTGGTCACTTATATTAAGGACCTTAGTTAACCTCAATCACTTGCTTCCAAGATGATTATTATGTCAGTGTGGCTACTTTTCATCTTAAAGTCAACCTCAATTTCCACTGTTTCAGGATGAGGCATGCAAGAACCTCCTGAAGAACAAACCAGAGGACACATGTTTATTTGAGAAGTTCCAGTCTCAATGATAATAATTTTCCCCTCCAAAGCCAAGAAATATCTAGAACAAAATGAGCAATGGCCATTAGCATCATTTTCAAAGGAAATAAGAATACATGGACATTGCAGCTCCTTATCAGTAGCACACCTGTATGGCAGACTTCAAGCTTTATGGTTAATGGGAATAATTAAACCCACTGCTGCATCACTAAGAGGCAGTAGAGTCTAGTAGAGATCCGAGTTTTAGCTTAGGCCATCCCACTGCTCTACTGTCCTAACTGAATCACTTCATCCCTCTTATCTTCCTGCTTTTTCTTTCTTCAGACTGTAAGCACCATGGCAGGAAAAAGCTAAGGAACTTTTTGGGAGAATTCAACCACATTTTGGTTGCTAATGACCATGTTCTTCCCTTGTGAATGGGTGAGGAGCAGTCCAGAGGATGAATGAATTGTTCTGGTAGCGTTAGTCCTCTCCAGCCACTCTGGTATGCTGCAGCCACTACATGTGAGGAGAATACCTCTGGCCATGGGCGGGGTATGGGCTATGGAGCATGGCCATGAAAGCCACTAGAAGTCAGGTGGCCCACTTGGCTTGTGTTCTGTCTTATTCTGTGCCTCTTATCTATACTCCTGTAGTATAAATAGGGAGTAGTTTATGAACAAAGGCTCTGAAGTCAGTTCAGAACTTACCTCTCTAAAAGTAAATGTCAGATAAAGAACTATTTAGGCTAAGCACAAAGGGCTAATTTATCTCCAAGAAACCAGCAGTCCAACATACCTTCAGCAAAGCTAATAAGGGAAATAGAATTTCCATTCACAGGAAATTCCAGTATATCAAAAATAATGCTGTATTTTTACTATAATGAAGATGCAGTTTCAAGCCCTTAAAAACAAATTTTAACTGCTTTTTCTTTCAAGTCTGAAATAGCTTGTTGAAAATCCCACCAAAACACATGGAAGAAATAAAACACTTTCTATCCATAACATCTGTAAGCTAATATATAGGTTTATGTTAAATATAATGCATGGTTCTATACAGTTACCTGCTGATTTTAAGAGAAGCATGTAAACATTATTGAATAGCTGTTATAACCTCTAAGTTTAACATAGCCACATTGAAGGAAACTGTTTTGGAAGTACTGAAGTGAAATGAACAAGCAGAAATTGCTCTTTTCACTTGTTTCTCATTTTGATTTTATCAAAGCCAACACTGAGAACAGTTTGTTCAGCTCTGGACTTCAAACCTTCTTTTCTTGGCTGGCAATTTTTTCCTAGAAGCACCAAACCCCTTTTACCTGGCTTCTCTGTGCAGATAAGCCACTGGACAAACATTAACTCTTTTTGCCTAACTCTTGTTTCAACACAAGCGTCAGAAATGCAAAGGAAACTTTCTCCTTCAGCACGATGGAGCTGTCAAGGCATCTTTAGCCTAGACAAAAAGAATCAAACCAATTTGTACCATGGCACAGCCAATTCAGTCAACATATTTTGATAAGCTGACTAGAGAAATTCCCTGCAGCTCCACTGAGCTTACAGTATTAACCTGTTTAATCTTTTCCGATAGTTGCCTGCAAACATCAAAAGTAAAGGAGAGAGGTCAGTTTGGATACACAGGGAGAAAGAGAGCTCAAATGTTGAGAGAACTGTTGAAAGAAATTGATCTTTGGTTATTTGAAACAAATATTTAAACCCCAAACTACAAAATTTCCACTATTTGCTAAACATATGCAGCATCTTCATCAGAGGTATATTTTTCTTTTGTCTCATTTCATACTCAGTGCAAATGTTACCCACACACCTGTGTATGTGCACATCCTCCATCTCCTCTGTTTTGAAAGCATGTACCAGTGTAGTTAACAGGCCACATGGAGGTTTCTGAAGGAGTAGTTCTTAACTGTTTTTAGATTTGGTTCTCTTTTTTTGATCATGGTTACAGAAGTAGATAGGAATAAATGATTACTGAAGGAACAAAGCTGGAGAATTTTTGTTTATTGCCCAGAACAAATTCACTTAATTTATAGCCTCAGCTGACTCAATCTGAGTGAATTAATGCTTCACTTAAGAAGGTTTCCACAGAAAAATTGGGTAGAATGATTTTAGAATAGGGTTGAGGTGGTCCGAGTTGTACTATGTGGTAAACTTTGTCTCCTAACCATGAATGGGGTTATTAAAGCTAGAGAAGAGACCAGAGGACTCTGGGAACACCTTATAGTGGCCCTCTAGCACTTAAAGGGAGCCCACAGGAAAGATGACAAGGGGCTCTTTGTTATGTTTTGAAGGTGTAATTTGATGTACTACCAAGAAAGTATAAAGAGTTGCTCTTGCTGAACACTCAAATTGTCCTCTTCCCATCTGCTGTAATAGTGTTAGTGCTAGACACTAGAACAAGACATGTAGGGCAGATACAACACATAAAGCTGATCCAACACGATAGCTTCAGTCATGTAGTCTCCCAGGTGTCATCATCTTGGCAAGATAAAGCAATGCAATAGTTTTACACCTTAAATAGGTTTCTTAAAAGTTTTCAGTGATAATTATTTGATAAAATGAAATGCTCAAAGTAGAAATCCAAACAAAATTCTTGAACCCAGAAGTAATTTTACTATGAGTCAAATATTTTTTCTTAAAACTTTAAAGGAAATTAATAGGAGAGAAGGAAAGAAGGGAGGAAAGAATGATTGACTAAAGAGTAGTGTCCATAGCAAATACACATCTGTAATACTCTGTGGGAGCATGGTGCAGTGTCACAGAGAGGTGCAGAAACTGGAGCTGATCCAGCAGAGAGCTACCAAAATGGATCAGGAGCTAGACAACACAAAAAGCTGACAAATTTTGCCTTGGTTTATGTGATGAAGAAACATCACAGATTGAACAGTCATACTGTATGATAATTAGTGACAGAACAAGAGGAAACACTCTCTGAGTAGGTTTAGACTGGGCATTAGGAAGAATGTTTCCACAGAGTGGTCAGGCATTGAAATGGGCTGCCCAGGGAGGTGGTTGAGGTACCAACCCCAGGTGTGTTCAAAACTCGTTTGGATGTGGGGCTGGGGATATGGTTTAGGGGATATATACTCTGTAGAGTAGGACCATCAGTGGGAATTGATGATCCTGGGGTTCTTTTCCAACTCAAATATTTCTGTGATTCTGTGATTAAAGGTGACAATGCAGCCAGACTCTTCTCAGTAGTGGTCGATGGTATAGTAATGGGCAAAGGCCATAAGATGTTGCTGGGGTGGTTCAGATTGGACATAAAGAAAAGTTTTACTGAGAGGGTAGCACTGGAGCAGGTACCTAATCACCATCATTGGGGATTTGACTTAGACAGAGGCACAGTTGGCAGCAGGTACTGGAAATAGTCCTGTATGGGAAGGAGGCTGGTCCAACTTAAATCAATTTTTCTATGGTTCTTTAAAATCTATTGAAAATTAATTTCATTCTATAATAAGTATTAATAAAAAAACCTCACTGATGACTTTACATTGCTATTTATAGAAAATACAATTACCATATTTGTTTATCTTTCTTTTGTCTAACGATCATTTAAGCCATTTGTTTTGCTGCTATGCACATTTTAAGTTCAAGTGATAAGTGTCTATGACTAAACTTAGCAAAGGCTGTGACTGTATTAACAGCCTCTTTCAACTGACATGAGGACAGACTGAGAGAGTTGGGGCTCTTCAGCCTGGAGAAGAGAAGGCTTCCAGGAGACCTGATAGTAGCCTTCCAGTATCTGAAGGGGACCTACAGGAAGGCTGGGGAGGGATTATTTACAAGGTCTTGCAATGACAGGACAAGGGGCAATGGGTTTGAACTGGCAGAGGGAAGATTTAGACAGGATGTCAGGAGGAAGTTCTTTGCAGTGAGGGTGGTGAGGCACTAGCACAGGTTGTCCAGGGAGGTTGTGGCTGCTCCCTCCCTGGAGGTGTTCAAGGCCAGGTTGGAGGAGGCCTTGAGTGAGCTGTACTAGTGGGAGGTGTCCCTGCCTATGGCAGGGGGTTGGGACTAGGTGATCCTTGAGGTCCCTTCCAACCTTACCATTCTATGATTCTGTCTTTCACTTGGAGCAGCACATCTTGGTCCTTATGACTCATTGTCATTGAAGATATTTCAGTTCACGTTAATTTTGCCGTTTCGCTTGAGTCTTCCTCTCTTCTCATAAGCTGCCATGCACAGCTAGGGTTTTCACATGTATTACAAGTTACACTTCGTGATCCCTGTTTGAACAGAAATCTCATTAGCAGGGAGGGAAAGAGGCTACAAAAGTATTGAGCAGGAGAAGAAACAGAAAAGCAAAGAAACCAACCCACACATATGGCCTTGTCTTGGTGTTTCCTGGTGTTTGCTGACTCCCGACAGAGAGCTCCTTCTCCACAAGACCAAATGACAACTGATGATGTTGATGTTCAGTAAGGGCTATCCTTCTTCCCTCAGCTGGTTTTCTGTTAGCAAAGGATGATGTTTCTTGTAGAGTCTGTTACAAGCATAAAACAGCTTCAGATTTTCTGAGAGGCAAAGAGCAATGCTCCTTGTAAAGTTTGAGGCATTGACTTAAGTGATGAAGCATTTATTAAAGACCTGATTCAGATGTAAAGAATCTCTCCAACAAAGGAGGCTCTTCTGTCAGTGAAGCACACTTTGAAACTCCTAGATTGTATACACAGGGAAAATTACCAGCATAATTTTACCAATATAATCATACTGGCTTAACTACACCTTTGCAGACACTGCTGTCCCAGTATAAAAATTCTTTTTCTATGGTGCTCATCTCAACTGAATTTAAACCAGGACATTCATCCTGAGATAGGAAGGGCATGGGAAGTTTAACTGGCAGGATGTAGTCAGACAACTATACCAGTGTATTTAGCTATTTCCATATAGGCAGATTTCAGTTGTTCACAGGAGTGTGAGATTGTGTCTTCTTGATGAAAGCTCTGGGTTTAAGTGTTTTCACATTGCTTCATCTACTGAAGTCAGAATAAATAATTATAAAAGAGAATCAGCTCAGTAATAGGATCTGATAAGCATATATCTCTGCTCAGCAAATTGCTGTGTTTGCCTCATTAGGATTAATCACCCTGCAGACAAAGAAGCCAAGTCACAGCTTCTAAGGATGCAGCACCAGATGGAAGTTTCTATTCAAAAAATGTCTCAGGAGATGTCTTGGCATTTGTTATTGAAGAATGTTATGGGTAAAACCTTAAGAATCACCCTCCAAAAGGGGCAAACAGATGCTGGTAAAGCTTTTCTGAGGGTCTCACAAAGAAATTCTAGAAATTCGTATTTTTTAGCTGAGCTATTCCCATTTCAAAAGCATGTTACACAGACCCATAGCCTGACAAAAATCCCTGCACCTGTACCTCGGTGAGAAAAATCTTCAGAGTCTTGCTATTAAAGCTTTGTTGGCACAGCTCTGCCCTGTGGTTAGTCACAGAGACTCACAGCTCTTTGAGATCGATCATGTTAAGAATTTAATAGGAACTGAGAATCACTCCTCCAATATGTGAAAGAAACAGGCAGGAAGGAAACTGTACCGTTGGGCTTTTCCCTGCTGCTTTTATGAAAACCACTCCAGTACAAGACTGCAGCTCTCAAAATTCTACCATTCCACAATTTCTGCTCTACTCTAACTGGGACAATTTTAGGCAGGGTATTGTGAGAATTGTGAGCTCCATCTGCCCTCTGTGTGTGCAAAAAGCATCAGGAGACCCTTTTTCCTCAGCTCTTCTCAGGTACCACTTTGAAGGCTCTGAGCCTGGGCTACAGCAGGGAAAGGAGCAGCCCATGGGATAAATCCTATTTAAACCTGCTTTTAGGTTCATCCTTCCTGTAAGACACAGACTATAAGAAATGGAAGAATGAAAACTAAGGCACTGAGAATAGCACCAAAAACTATCTCTGACTTCTGCAAAATGGTAAGGTCCATCTCCAAACAGTATGTTTGATGGACCTTGCTCAAAGACCTGGGGGACTAAGGAGGAAAGACTCAAATCTGCTGGTACAAATCTGAGGGAATAGCATCACACTTTCCTCAGCACCAGCAGTGTATGAACTTGTCCACAGAAGTGACCATCTGCTTCCCAGAAGATGAGCATGGAGGTAGCCCATCACTCAGGATATGCTAAATTACTTCACTAAATTAGGTATCCCTGTTCCCTTTTGCAACTCCTGATCCCAGATAGCTGTGTTGAGGACTGCTCAACCACTAGATGTCTCTATGTACTGCAGGGCAAAGCAGAGAAGATCAACTTCTGACCAAATTCAAAGAAAAAGTTGGATAGTGGGCAGCGCGGAAGTCTCCCTGTTTATGTGTCTTTTTTTGCCTAGGTGATGTAGTGGTGGAATGATTTTTCAATTGGTGACTGATTATGTAGTTGTAAGCATACCTCAAGAAATGTGCTTCATGCGTGTCCTGGCTTGAATTGCTGAGCTGGAATTTTGGAATACCTGCAAAAAAAAAGTGGGAAGTAAAAATCCTTTGCTCTTAAATCTCCAAAGAGGCAGGTCTACACTCTGAGTTTTTGAAAAGAAGCCTTCCTAAACTAGCCAGCTCCATTATCCCAGCAGCCTATCCTAGAGTGGAAGAAATCTTACAGTAAAGGCTCTTCTCTACTGTTTTCATCAGATGGGTGACAAGAGCACAGCAAGTGTTCTTTCAGATCCATTCCCTCTGTTAGTCGTGCCATGTGTACTCACATACACTGTTATTTTCTAACAATATTATTGTGTTCAGGATGTGTATTTGGCTCATCAGCACTTTGGGGCACGCAAGGTCAAGAGACATAAAAATAGGTTGTGCAAATCTGATGGGGTCTGTAACAAATGCCAACCTGTGACCTGACGACAGAGGCAGAAATCAATAGTTGAGGAATGTGTTTAGATGGTTGCAGGAATGTTTTATCTTTTGTCTGACAAATAACCTCTTTGGCTTGTGAAAACAGGGCCTGTACCACCACACGAGTGCTGGGAACCCTGAACTTAAGGCAAAAAAATCAAAACATTTTTCCCCCTGAAACACAAACACTGTACTACAGACCCAGGTCCACAAGGTGCTGATAACAGAGCTAGGCTATCAAGTCATGCTAATGCAGAGACTGAACAGCTACAGTACGCAGACACAACTGTGGGTGTCAGCTTGGAAATGCTCTTTCAATGGACTTAATTTTTAGAAGATGAGAGCAAGACAGATGTGTCAAACTGGAAGGAAAGCAACATAAATCACACCTTTGACAAGCTTACCCACGAGGTCTCCATTTCTGTTTTACTTTCCTAATCTCAGTTTGCTTGAAAGCACATGATGGGCCTGATCTGCAAACAATAATGGACCATATCTACAAGCAGAGATCCTCTGGTCATACTAGGACCACCACACGATTCCATAGAAAGATTTACATGTGTCAATCAGGGAATGAAAGTGCCAAATAGAAAGCTGGTACATTAAAGGAGATTTCCAATAGTATATGTTATTACTCATCACTGACTCAGCTTGATAATATAAAGTCAATGAGAGGAGCTGCCAGCATTCCTTTGTGTTATAATCATTAAAAGAGCAACCGCCAGCGTTCCCACACTTTCAACTTTTGCAAAATCATTCCTCTTTGCCCTTTGCCGCATCTGTGTTTGCATAACCAAGTGCTGTACAACTTGTCAGCAACTCTTTATGCCTTACCTTCCTCCCTCCAGGGTTTTGTTTATGTGTCATAAAAGCAAATCCACTTCTGAGGATTGGAACCTCCTTTTCCATAGTAGACAAAAGGGATCGATAATTGCCATATTAATTCTCAAGCATGAGCTCTACAGAAAAGAAAAAGGGCTGTTCAATCAAATCCAATTTCAGGAGAAACAATTCAGGTAATTGCCTCACACCCTGGACTGTGGGGTTTCCTTTCTGGATGTGCTCAGTGTCAGGTAAAACAACCCAGTATGTAGGCAGGTAGGAAGAATACACCGATACTTAACCTGCGGCCAGGGTCACTGCAAGTCCAACACCAGCTCCCTACACATCATTAACACATAAGTTGCAGTGCTCATGGCCTCATATCACAGAGTGCAGGAACATCACACATGGAAGGAACGTGACAAAGAATTTGGGCCATGTCTGTGTTTGGTGGAATTTGAGTGCCTAGGGCCATATTTTGTCATCTCCTTGGCACCCAGGTCTCTGTATTCTCCCATAGTCATCTACTAACAACTCCCTGCTCTGTGCCATGCTTACATCTGCTGAATTTCTCCCCCTTTTACTGAGTAGGTGCAGGGATAGCAATTAATTTAGACCATCCATGAAAAATATACTCTAGGTCTAAATTGATGATGTGGTCAGATATTTGGGATGGTGTGATATCGGAGGCAGTGAAAAATCTATTCATTTTCTTGTGCTTATAGTTCCTGAGGTGCTTCAACGTTTTCTCCTACAAGTGCTCAGGAGCAACCAGGTTTACTCTAATAGGTGTCTAAATTGTTGCAGCTCAGAGGCAGACAGTGAGGCTCTCACATGCTACCTCAGAGAGGCCAGATTTATTAGATGTGCTCAGACTATGCCTAATACTGACAGCATCAAAACAACACTCACTCTTCTGACTCCTGCATACATCAGGACATTTAAAGAACAGACTCCAGTGCCTGTCCAGACACATAACTTTGTCTACTGGTTCCCAGAATTTAGCCAGGTGTCCACTCAGTGTCTTTCAGAAATGAATCACACCTATAAATGTTCGGTAAACTGACTATATTAACAATGAAGAGCAATACGCTTCTCTGTTGAGAACTTAAATTGCCCACTGCCTAGGTGGGGAATCCTAGGTGCCCAGCTTAGGTGGCATGGATCATTCTGATGGTTTGGATATCTGCTAACTTTGTCACACTTCAATTTCATGTCTATGGTAAAGCAGTTTGAACATGGATTTTATCCCTTATTCGAAGTGTAGCACTTGTTCAAGCACTGGATGTTCTGCATTCGGTCCTTGGTAAGGAAGTACGCGAGAGTAGGGCTGGTTTCTTTTATCCAGCAGACCAAGCGAGGTTCTCCTCCCCCTCTACTTTGCCCTGGTGAGACATCATCTTGAATTCTGCACTGTTTTGGGCTTTCAAGTTGAAGAAGGGCAGGGATCTGCTGGAGAGGGTCCTGCAGAGCATGATTAAGGGACTGGAGCACTGCCTTTACAAGGAGAGGCTGAGAGACCTGGGGCTTTTTAGTCTGGAGAAGAGAAGACTGAGAGGGGATTTAATAAATGTCTACAAATATCTAAGGGCTGGGGGGCGGGGGCGGGGGGGACAGGCTCTGCTCACCTGCTCCCTGTGATAGGACGAGGAGCAATGGATGTAAACTGCAGCACAGGTTTCCCCTCAACACAAGGGGGAACTTCTTTACTGTAAGGGTCACAGAGCACTGGAACAGGCTCCCCAAAGAGACTGTGATGTCTCCTTCTGTGGAGACTTTCGAGGCCCATCTGGATGCATTTCTCTGTGACCTGAGCTAGATTGTAGGGTCCTGTTCTGTCAGGGGGGTTGGACTTGATGATCTCTTTGGGTTCCTTCCAACCCCTGGCATCCTGTGATGCTGTAATCCTGTGAATTACTTTTCAGGGAAAACTTTCCTGGACAACCCAACCAGAGCTACAGTTCAGCAGATGTGCCTACTTGAACAGCAAGCAGACATTTTCTCCTCTTGATTTTTAAATGCTATTCCACCTCCTCTCTAAATTTTCTTTTTGATGTTACATAGGATATTTGCATAAAATTTGAGGAACAAAGCCAAATACTTCTCTTACCACTTCAAAGTTACTGACCTCCATGAAGCTGGATTGGTGTAAATGATGCAATAGAGGAGCTCAGTATAATTATATATCCACTGTCCAATACCACCGAAAACCAACTAGCTGCAGTTGTGTCAGGCCAAGACCAACATAAACTTGGACTCAGCGCCATGCTAGCATTGATCTGGATCAGCACTGCTGGCTAGAAACATAGCCAGAACTTGCTTTAATCCATCCATGAGGTAAATAAATGCAGGAACCAGTTACAAATCTGAAATGCCAGTTTTGTTCTGTAAATCAGGAGAACCTGTCTGTTCAGTAATCAGCCTAATAGTCAAGTGGCTGAAAGAACTGTGTTTCTCCTCATCATTTAAAACAGTTCATCCTGGTTGATGTCTCTAGGTTGTCATACAAGCAGTATCTTGAGCTTTTCACAGAGGAGAAATTAGTTAACCTGTCTTTCATTTTAGTAAGTGCCCAGATCATTGTACCATATGGAAATTGTGGCATATGGGCTGAGTGCAAAATGCTGAGTACTTCAGATGTATTTCCTAGAAGAATGTAAATTTAACATTAAGTCTTATTTCTTATTTATAGTTAAGACACTGAGCTAAAGTATTAGTTTTAAACCACCACATCATCCAACAATGACAGGATTTCCCATGACTGCCATTTTAGTGTCCAGGATTCCTTTGGCTATATTACTCTGTGTCCCCAGCAATTAGTCACAGGACCACAGGATGTTAGGGGCTGGAAGGGACCTCTGTAGATCATCAAGTCCAACTCCCCTGCCAGAGCAGGACCATAGAATCTAGCACAGGTCACACAGAAATGCATCCAGACAGGTCTTTGAAGTCTCCAGAGAAGGAAACTCCACAACCTCTCTGGGAAGCCGGTTTCAGTACTCCGTCACAGTAAAGAAGTTCTTTCTTATGTTGAGGTGGAACTTCCTGTGCTGTAGTTTATAGCCATTACCTCTTGTCCTATCACGGGGTGCAACTGAGAAGACTGAGAAACTGTCCCTCAAACTCTCTCTCTTGATCTTCTTTGTCAAGCTGATTTTCAACCTGTTGTCAGCTGATGGCCACTCATTTGCACATACAGAATTTCCCTTAGTTGAAATGTCTCTTTTTGGGCTTTCTCTTGTTCCTACCTCTGTTTTGTCTCACATTTGATTGGTTTGTGGCTTTTTGTTTGAGAACAGTATCAGTACTTTCTCATCATTACACACAATGCATTATCTGCTACATGGCATTGGTCCTTTTACAGCCATAGCATAACAGTGATACCTAATTAGCCTGTGATTGAGTAATGTGCATTACTCTTTCAGTTTTCTGTCCTTTTCAATAGATGTGACCACAGTTTATAGTGGAAATACTTGTGATAGTATATGATCTTACACCTCATATAGTTGCACACACATTTATTTCTATTAGCTCTCATCTCATTGCCTCCCATATTCTGATCCTCTCCTGTATTAATGATGCCTCTCAGCTTTGAGGTAACAGCTAATTTAATTTGCACAGTCTTCCTGTTTATGTAAAAGTCACTAATGAAAAACTTGTCAATGTATGTCAAGAGCTTTGTAAGAGCACCCTCTTCTCACAGAATCAGTTGATAAATTCATGGAAGGATTCAGGTTGGAGGACAGCTCTAGAGCCCCATTAGTAGCTTGTCAAAGCAACACTAATATGAAAGTTTAGGCTGCTCAGTCCATTAAATCCCTTTTCAACATTTCAGTATTCAACAGTTATTTCATCTTTGTCCAATTTCTTATGAACCTCGTATCTTTTTTAATTCTTTTCTGTCATGTTTTCTGCATTAAAAATAGTCCTCAAGTTCTCATTTAGCACTATATTAGATGTTTTCTGAAATAAAATAATCATGGTTCTGTGCCACTTCATTTCTACGGAAGTAAAATATCTTTATCTACTTTCATTTTTGCTACTGATTCCAAACACCTCAAGTGTGGCTTTGGTCTGTCCAGAGGTGTGGAAGTTCCTTTCATATTCCCATGTTCTCTAGTGATTATGAGAATTCATTAAATGGAAAGGATGGGCCCTTGAGAGCTCAGAACATTATACTTTCTTTCCTCAGTTGAATCACAGAATCACAGAACATTAGAGGTTGGAAGGGAGCTCCAGAGATCATTGAGTCCAACCCTCCTGCCAAAGCAGGATCACCTAGGGTAGTGCACACAGGAATGCACCCAGGTGGGTTTTGGAAGTCACCAGAGAAAGAGACTCCACAAGTCCTCTGGGCAGCCTGTTCCAGTGCTCTGTCAACCTCACTGTAAAGAAATTTCTCCTTGTGTTGAGGTGAAACCTATGTTCAAGTTTGTAGGCATTGCTCCTATTGTTGTGGACCACTGAAAAGAGGTTGGCCCCATCCACTTGACTTCCATCAGATATTTATAGACATTAATGAGATGTCCTCTTAGTCTTCTCTTCTAAAGACTAAACAACCCCAGGCATCTCAGTCTCTTTCCACAGGGGAGATGTTCTAGTCCTGCAGTCATCCTGATAGCTTTCTGTTGAACCCTCTTCAGCAGGTCCCTGTCTCTCTTGAGCTGAGGAACCCAAAACCGAATCCTATGACATAAATTTTTAATTCATGCTCTTGCCTTAATTATTATTCTCTCTGCTTTCTAGAAATGCTGTGGTCATGCAACCTATTTGTCCTTAAATAAAACTTCCTGTTTCCAAACTGGTGATCAACTTTTCCATTCTTGAGATTCTTTGTAAGTCAGCTAGAACCTACTAGGAACTTAACACCCACATAGAGTAGTCTTGAATTACATGACATAAACTTTTAATTCATGTTCTTATCTTTGTTATTATTCTCTCTCCTTCCTACAAATGCTGCAGTCATGCGATCTGTTGGTCCTCAAAACAAAACTTCCTATTGCCACACTGGAGACCACTTTTTCCATTCTTGAGATTCTTTGTAAGTCAGCTGGAACCTACTAGGAACTTAACACCCGCATGCAACAGTCCTGTCCAGATATAGTATTTCTCAAACTTTTCTGCAGTTTGATATTTTGGCAAAATACCATACACTTATTTCAGCAGTAGAGGGTCATTTGGGAGAAAATATCCATGCTCCAAAAAACCGTGATTATCAAATAGAGTCAGTGGATAATGAGGTTTCTAGTTTAAACTATACTGACCACTGCAACATTTGTCAGTGTATCAGACCTGTTCTTCCACTAGCAGAAATCATCAGAACTAAATTAAGGTTGTGCCAAGAAATGGTGACACTAAATTCAGGCCAAACTGTAACTGCTGTGCACAGCTGATAAGGATTCAGACAACATGAAAGAACAGAGACCAGAAGACTTTCATCTCTGTGTCAGTGGTGCAACTAAATGTAGGTTAGATCAGTGATATCAAACTCTTCTGAAAGTAATTAATAACACACTGGTGGTGCAAGCTGCACTGCTTTGCAAAGTTACAAGGGCAGGGTTACAATGGAAAAGCCTAGTCAGATTTAACTCTCCTTGGTGACATCAGGAATAGGGCTATTTTAAGATAAAGATGACAAACTTTGTGCAAAGCAGGTAGTGCAAAGTAACAAATAGTATGAGAACATGGTTTATTCCTCTTAGATGTGTATCTCTGCTTTTCAAGAAATAAAAGTTCAAATTTGACACCAAACGTAGATTTTACAAATCATTCATGAAATTTGCATTTGCCAGTATTTTTCCTACTGGTGCTTCTGGGAGTCTATGACAGACTTTTGGATTTTCATTCTTCTAACAGCTGCACACAATGGATCATAATCTTGCAGGGCCAGTTGAGCCAGCAGAGGTTGTTGATGCCCAAATCCCACTGCAGCATAGATTTAGAAGGACTTGAGAACAAAAAGAACAGAAATTTTGAGACTGCCATAGGACTAGGGTAAAGCAGAAGTATCTCCCAGCATAGCAGTAGAAAGTAAGATCACCCCTACTTGCTAAATTGTCTGTTTGCTTAATGCCAAGAAGAGGGAGGCAAGCAAAGCTCTATAACAATGATGGCAAACCATACAGAAAATCTACAAATATAATAAAAATTGATGCAGA
Source organism: Eubucco bourcierii (assembly GCA_013396675.1). Lineage (NCBI taxonomy): Eukaryota > Metazoa > Chordata > Aves > Piciformes > Ramphastidae > Eubucco > Eubucco bourcierii. The sequence continues at coordinate 8,558 of VWZE01014695.1, read as the reverse complement.
TTGAATACAATCACGTATGTGGAGGCAATGGACTGTTTGGTCAGATGGTACTTTTGCCTAAATAGCAAGCACACTGGAAATGCTGTTAACTCACTGTTTTCTACAGGTACAGTTAGTACACAGGAATAGTGCATCAGGAATAGTGTGGGCAGCAGGAACAGGGAGGTCATTTTCCCCCTGGACTCTGCACTGCTTAGGCCACACCTTGAGTATTCTGTCCAGTTCTGGGCCCCTCAATTTAAGAAGGACATTGAGGTGCTTGAACATGTCCAGAGAAGGGCAATGAGGCTGATGAGAGGCCTCGAGCACAAGCCCTATGAAGAGAGGCTGAGGGAGCTGGGATTGTTTAGCCTGGAGAAGAGGAGGCTCAGGGGAGACCTTCTTGCTGTCTACAGCTACCTGAAGGGTGGTTGTAGCCAGGAGGAGGTTGCTTTCTTCTCTCAGGCAAGCAGCACCAGAACAAGAGGACACAGTCTCAAACTATGCCAGGGGAAGTTTAGGCTGGAGGTGAGGAGAAAGTTCTTCACTGAGAGAGTCATTGACTGCTGGAATGGGCTGCCCAGGGAGGTGGTGGAGTCACCGTCCCTGGAGGTGTTCAAGGCAGGTTTGGATGTGGCACTTGGTGCCATGGTCTAGTCTTGAGGTCTGTGGTAATGGGTTGGACTTGATGATCTTTGAGGTCTCTTCCAACCTTGGTGGTACTGTGTGTGTGTGATACAGTGAGAGACATCTATGCACAACCAGTGACAAAATGGGATCCATTAATCCATTCAGTCAGCAGGTAGGAGTAAAAGATTATTCAAACACTAGGGCTTGGGCTAAGCAAACAGGTGCAACATGCTATGTCGGATACTTCTTCAATGGATATTTTGTTCTAAATCAAAGCACACTGCCAACTAATAAGGTAAACACAATAGATTTCAGTTAGGAAAGAAGTAGGTTAAACCAGCTGTTCATTTACCTTCTCTGCTTCAGGAGCAGGAACTCAGCAAGTTCCCTGAACTCGGTATCCTCTGTTCTTTCAGCTTTATATACATGCCTTCACAATCTCCTACTATGTTTCTTTTTCTTTTTTTTTCTTTTTTTTTTTTTCCCCTTACATACTGCAGGCAATAACTATGAAACTCTTTAATTTAACAATATGTTCTTTGTCCTGCAACTGTTCCTGTTTTGCAACCACATAGATTATATGTATGGGCCTGTAGGAATAGTCAAACAGTTAATAAGGGTAGGGTTTGGCATGCTTTCACTATGTACAAATTCTACAATCAAGTCCTGACAGGAAAGTACTGTATCTCCTGTGGTTCCCAGTGCTGACTAAAATATGCAAAATATCACTAATGGGAATGATACCCATTTCCCAGAAAGCTGTAATACCAGTTTTTTCTTATCAATGCATCATTGAAAGGTATTTTGTTTATAGTTTATGCCATTTATTTTCCCAGGCATATTAGGTTTTCAAATACGACCTACAGTTCGTGGTGACTGTCAAAGGTACAGAGGTGCTATTTCAAACTGCACTGCTCTTTGTACAGTATGAATGTAAGAACCAAAGAGAGACCTGTACCAAACAACTGTGTTAAACCCTGTCTATATAACTCCTTGGATCTTCTGTTTCCTCCATATCTACTTGGCTGTGGCTGACATCCTTCAAGAAGACAGAAATGCACATTGCAAAGGACACCATGGCACAGAGGAGCCACAGCCAGGATGATGAAGTTAATTCTGAAAAGCAGCTGTCCAAACTCGGTCACTGAACCTGGCAATAAGTATGGAACAAGAGTGAAATCCAGCATTTTCCTCTAGAGGTACATCAAGAGCAGCAGGAATACAAAGAAGTCTCAAGCTGTGCCAGGAGAAGTTTAGGCTGGAGGTGAGGAGAAAGTTCTTCACTGAGAGAGTCATTGGCTACTGGAATGGGCTGCCCAGGGAGGTGGTGGTGTCACCATCCCTGGAGGTGTTCAAGGCGGGTTTGGATGTGGCACTTGGTGCCATGGTCTGGTCTTGAGGTCTGTGGTGATGGGTTGGACTTGATGATCTTTGAGGTCTCTTCCAACCCTGGTGATACCGTGATACTGTAACACAGTAAACAAAACCCACTTTATTTGTACCCAACAAGCAGTCACCAGTGTGAACATGCACAAAGCTCAGGTCTGGAAAGTAAGAAAGTAGTATCTTTGTGTAAACACTTTTTTTTAGACAAGAAAGGTATTTAAAACCATTCTTGTCAGCTTGTGTCTTGAGCTTTAAGACTGGCTGAAGCAGAATCTGGAAAGAGAACTCAAATATGAAGTTTTTCTTCTTTAAAGGTTTCCTTTTAGAGGTAGAACCTCAAAAGACTTGGAATTCCTTCTCTAACCTCAGAATACATTAAAAATGGTTACTTACTTAAACCACGAGAATGCACAGAAACAAGTCATCTCAGGAGGTTCACAGTCAACTCACAACCAGAAGTTAAGAATACATGATTTGAAATTCTAAACCTCTACAAGGCAGAAACTTATATTTAAAAAAAAAAAAAAAAAAGAGAGAGAGAGAGAGAGAGAGGGAGAAATGCATATTTTGGCAATGCTTTTGCTCATATTTTAAGTGGGAATCCAATTTCAAATTCCTCAAGGATGGAGTCCCTCACATCCTCTATCAAGGTCCATTCAAGCTATTTACCAGGCTAAAATGTGGTCTTTCAAAGAGACAAAGTGCTCTCATATGGTACCTCTAACCCTGGGAAAGCTTGGAGGAACACTCCAACTGATCTTTTCCATTAACATTCAGGTAGCTTTACCTTCATTAAAGCTCATTAAATTTCCTGAACAGTTTTCCATGTGTACAGCAGCATCCACCTTGAAAATCTTAAGGAGCACCGGATAAGTTGCCCTTCATTCTGCTTTCAAAATAGCTCTTTAAAAGAAACTTTCTAAGGACAAACTGTGTGAAAGAGGTGTAGCTTAGAGGAAACAGGGAAAAAGAACTAACACAGGAGTTAATTAGGTGGGAACAAGAGAAAGACACCTCACCGCCCAGCTCACAAACCACCAGAAATGATAGCGCAATGTCGGTCTGCCTTCCAGCCAGGGAGAAGCAGCAAATCTCTCTTTACAGCAACAACTGGAGAGCCAAGGCCTCCCACTTCCTTTTTGCTTTAATGACAAGTCTTGCTCACCATAAAAGTCTTCTCCGGGAGTTTACCAAGCCAGCACAACCTTAGCAGTTTTGCTGCTGAAAGGAGGAAGAAGACAATTTAAGCTATGTTATATGCTGTATTCAACACTTCTCTGCCCTCAAAAATTCAAAAGGGTGATCAGGAGTAACCAGCTCACCTCTTTCCCTGTGATTTGAGTGTGTGTCTGGTACAGGACTTGCGCAGATGCCATGTAGCTCCTGAACCTTTGCCACCTGTGGGGAGAACAAGTATCCACCCTTGTGCTAAGCCCTTTTGCCTTTGGGCTTGGCAAAGGACTTGTATTTCTCTCATAAAGAGTCTCTGAGAACTCAGAAAAGCAGGATCTATGTACAGGGCTGTATCTCCCTAGACCTGCTGCCTAATTAAACCTGCTTCACTCCTATGCCCCAGGTTGTCTAGGGTCATTAAGCCAGAGCTAGCTGCTGTTCTTGCCAAAAATGCATGCATCCGTCTTCTTCCTGCTCTTTCTTTAGATTCCTTTATGCCAGGGGACACAGACAGAAGCAGAAAGTTACACCTCCTGGCTAATCCTGTGTTTTAATCAGTATGGACAATTGCTCTGGTTCAGTGGTTTTAAAGAGTTCGTTTTCCTCTCAGCAGACCTTCTTTTTCTTTGGCTAGATCTGTTACAGAGATGAGTGTATTTGCCCAAAGCACCACAAGAGACAGATAGATACTTTTACTCCTCCGTTCTTTCAAACTCAGCCATTGCTGAAGACGAGTGATCCCTGTAGAGCTGTTACTTGCTCTGCTTGTGCACAAGGATTGCAGCATTACTCAGAATCAGGAGAGCACAGCATTATCCATGATTCCTTTAAAAGCAATGTGTCAAGGGTGTTTGTATACATTTACTTCGGTCACTCAGAGGTCCCACTCACAGGAGATACGCAGGCACTGCCCTTAGTGATTTCCGTTTAGACGGCGAATCAAAAAGACCTTACAAAATTACAAATGTAACAGTAGACCTTATCTGCCTATATCATTTGGCTGTCTTCCAAGTGCTTTGGCTTAATATTCCCAACAGTTAGGAAAACTGTTATCTGTAAAGTGCCATGGACATTTATGGTGCTATATAAATGCATATTATTAATTAATAACTACAATACTTAATGCCAGTGTTTTAAACATTTTCACGAACAGCAGCATATGTTGGGGTTTTTTTTTTTAAGCTTGTTATTCAATCAGTAGCACCAGCTGACCACAACCAAAGTGCTGTTCAGATATGTCAGTGTCTGGGGGACAGTTTTCCCTCTCCCTAGATCTCTTCCCACTCTGCACCGCTTCAACCATCAGGCTTCGAGCCGTTGCTGCTCATGTTGCTTTGAAGCTGAGTCCCAGTCACAGGCTACAAAAGCCTGGGTATCAGGAATGCTTAGCCCCAGGATCTGACTCAGTGCCAGCACCTGCAGTTTTCCCCCAGAGCAAATCATAATCAATGGCATATGCAGTGATCAGAAACTCATTAAAGCAAACTATTTTTTATTTAGTACTAGGAACAAAGCATTTAGAGACAAAAGGGTTTCAGAACAAGTAAGCATTATATTACACATGTCTATCTTGCTTAAAAATCTTTCTGTTCCCCTAGGGTACTGCAAAGTAGACCTCACAACTGTAGAAACACACTCTTCTTCCAACCAGTACTCCTTACTGGAGTCAGTATCCTAAACTAATTTTTAGTTTGAGCAACATCTTGGTTGCACTGTGNCCACTTTATATCTCTGTCTATTTTATAAAGTTACTAACAACAAATCTTCCATGAAGTCCTAGATAAGAGATCTTACACAAAGTAGAAGAAGGAAGACCATGCCGAGAGGTCTTCCTTGAATAATAAGATTCAGAATTATGTCATTTAGCTAAGTGATCTCTCTTTGTCTAAAGCCTCACAGATCCCTCCTGAGTACTGAATCCCCATTTTCCCAGGCTACTCATTTTGCTTACACCATAATTTTCCTCACAATGCACAGACAAGCCACCCCCTACCTAAACAGGACTTCTTCACAAATAGCCATTTTGGATGCTGCAACAGCCCACCATGCAGGTCTTCATGGTAAAACAGGTGGCCTAGCAAAGCTTCAGAGAAGACTTTCAACTGCTATCAAGGAATTTGGCTGCAGGATCAATAAAAAGTGGAGCAGGAAGAGGGAAATTTGGAGAGAAGTTCAGAGGCATGTAATGAAGAGGGGAAAAGACTGCTGAGAGGAGTGATGAGCTTCCACCCAGGGCTAGGCTGCAATGTTTTGGCATAGGCTTTGCTTGTTGACTGTACCAACCCTGCAGCACAGGAAGACTATATAGATACTTTCTTCCCTTTCTCACCAAATTCTGTGTTGTTCAATATTCCTTATTCCTGTGCAACATCTCCTCCTTGACACTACCTGTCTTGGATGGTTTGTTTCACCCCCTCACCTGAGGCCCTGAATTCTCAGCATCTTGACAAATGACTTCACACCCTTTGGGTCAGGCACTACCTGTTTCAGCAGAGAAGAAATGGGAGGGAGATGTATAATAAATCACAATGAACTCACAGGATTTCGATTGTGTAAATAAGAGGAGTGTTTAGTCAACAGCATGTATAAAGTTATGATACCATGGTAAATTGGAGAGAATGGAAATATCTTTGCCTAATCCCAGCACAACTGAGAGTTATTCTGGAACAAAATGTCTCCCTAGCATTGCCAGCTGGAGGTAATACTTGTAAAGTCAGGAGGTGTCACGCAGATTGCGTGACAGAGTTACGTAAGGTGACTTTCACAGAGTCAGCTTGTTCTGATGTGTAATACATATATGCCAGATTAATTTCAGCTAGATGAAAGGTATATTTTTAAGAGCTCCTGCCTCCTTTAATGGTAAATGTTAACACAGTAGACTGATCATTAATAAGATACAATTATATGTAATAATAGGTTTATACAAACACTGCAAATAAATGCAGGAGAGTGGCAAGCAAGGGTGCCGAAGAAGTAAGGCCAATGTAGACAAGCAGATGCTGATTAAGTATAGTGCAGTGCATAGAAAGATCTTGGGGCATCCTATTTCAGGCAAGCATAAAACCTGCCTTATTGTAAGAGATTCTCTGCAAACCTTACTGCTTTATTTCTTCTACCTAAAAATGTGGGGGTTTCCATATAACAGAATTTATGGGGAAACAGTGTGAACAGTAGGCAAACTTTTGGCAGCAAATCTTCAGAAGAATCATAAGAAAGGAAAAAGTAACTTCTTTCAGGAGATAACAAATCAAAACAGGAAACTCAAATGGTCAGGAAAGGTACTAAGTTCCGGACATACCTTGTAACAATGTCAGATTGTGAGTGCACAGTGTAACCACAAGACAGGGTGGCTTAAGGAGTAGTTTTGCCAGGATCTCTCAGGGTGTGTTTAGAGACTGTAATGTGATTCCAACACATTTCTCAGATGCCTGAGCATATTTATCCTGGCTACTGTATGCTAATCACTTAATTTACTATAGGCTCTCAGCCCAAATGATAGATAGGGCAACTTCAGCCTACACTTCTCTTGCAAGCCAAGGAGATACTTTTAAAATAATACTGACGTACATGAAGCCTAACTCTGACTGTAGTCAGCAAAATGTCCTAGAAACTAGTCAGCAAATATTAATCATAGAATCATAGAATCATAGAATGGTAAGGTTGGAAGGGACCTCAAGGATCATCTAGTTCCAACCCCCTGCCATAGGCAGGGACACCTCCCACTAGTACAGCTCACTCAAGGCCTCATCCAATCTGGCCTTGAACACATCCAGGGAGGGAGCATCCACAACCTCCCTGGGCAACCTGTTCCAGTGCCTCACCACCCTTACTGTAAAGAACTTCCTCCTAACATCTAGTCTAAATCTCCCCTCTGCCAGTTTAAGCCCATTGCCCCTTGTCCTGTCATTGCAGGGCCTTGTAAATAATCCTTCCCCAGCCTTCCTGTAGGCCCCCTTCAGATACTGGAAGGCTACTATCAGGTCTCGTGGAAGCCTTCTCTTCTCCAGGCTGAAGAGCCCCAACTCTCTCAGCCTGTCCTCAGAG
>VWZE01014692.1:56051-80297 GCA_013396675.1 Eubucco bourcierii | reverse complement strand
TCAAGACCTGTCTGGATGCATTCCTGTGTGGCCTGCTCTAGGTTATGGTCCTGCTGTGGCAGAGGGGTTGAACTCGATGGTCTCTGGAGATCCCTTTCAACCCCTAACATCCTGTGATCTTGTGATGATGAAGTTCCATTCCATGCTATAAAATATCAGTTTTTACTCTTTCTATTAAATGCATTTAGATCATTTTTCCTGAAAATAAAATAGCATTTATTACTGACCATTTAAATAGCCATTGTCAAAAGTTTATCTGCAGGACCGTACTTTTAGCCTGGCTAACTGGGTGTAGTTTTTTTCATTTTGCTATGAAAACCATAAAATAACTGGCTACTAAAAAGCTTTTACATGCACAAGCCTGGATTTTTCTCTATTCCAAAGAATATGACTGTTTTTAGACAAAATGTCACTCTTGTCCTTTTCCTTTTTTATTATCAAGCTGTACTACTTACGTACAGATCAGTGATGTAATCCTAAAGCTGCCCCAGGTTGTACTATTATAATGTTAATGCTGACACCAGCAGTATATATTTTTAATGTCAGTATTTTTCGTGTCATGCATGGAAATTCAATAATTTCCCATTCCACTGATATCCTTAAACACATGCAAGTACTTACTAGTAATGAGTAAAAGGGTGAGTTACAAATAATTACAGAATCACAGAATGTTAGAGGTTTGAAGGGACCTCCAGAGATCAGAGAGTCCAATCTCTCTGCCAAAGCAAAGGTAGTCCACACAGGAATATATGTTCCAGTGGGTTTTGAAAGTCTCCAGAGAAGGAGACTTTAAAACCTTTCTGGGCAGCCTTATAAAAGTATGTAATTTTTAGTTTCTTCTTTAACATGACTCCTTAATTTGTGTTTTTAGTCATTGTTTCAGCTGAGTACATTTGAAAATTCACTGATGACCATGGAAATATAGAGTGAGTAGGAATAGAATCATAGAATGGTCTGGATTGGAAGGGACCTGTGATGGTTTGGGAGTTACCTGCCCCCCACACTATGAAAAAATCACCCAGACTAGACTCAGTGGGCTGGAAGTTAAGGACTGAAGCTGTCTTTACAGCTTAGCACAATGTACAAACAGATATTTACACACTATACAGGAATATTTACAGAAATATACAAGTTAAAGGTAATACAGAAACACAACTCCCCTCCCAGAAATCAAAGACCTCAGGAGGGGCTCCCAACCACCCTCCCACCTTCTTTCCACCCCTCTACCTTACCCCAGGGTTTGCCTTGCGTGCAAGGCAAGTTTGGAGGATGGGCAGCGGGGCTTATACTGCAGAAAGCAGAAGACACAGCAGCTCCCAGAGAGAGACTCTCAGTCTTATCTATGTTTGTGTCCTTGTTTTTATACACCTCAGCAAGCCTGAGTGAAGCAGACATCACCAGTGTTTTCTTTTCACAACCTATAATGTAAATTTTCTCATTAAAATGTTCCAATTAGCCTCAGACAAAAACAGGATCTCTGAAGGTCATCCAGTTCAACCTCCCCTGCAGTTAGCAGGGACATCCTCAACTAGACCAGGCTGTATTTGAATCATTACAAAACATGCTTTGATAACGCCACTCAAATAGACTTTTCCTCACAGAAATATAACTTCCCTCTGCTCTTTCTGTGGGTTTTACGCTTCAGTTAGCAATTTAAACAAAACTTTGCACTCTTGTAGCAAGTTCACCTTCAGAGTGTTGCAGTTTTGAGAGGTGCCAGAAACTCTCTTACACCTCCTCAAAAAAGTGTAAGAAAATGCTCCACATAGCATTGGGAAGAATTGGAAGTTTAAATGGAAGTACTGTTCACAGCTCTATACAGCAGCACAAAACCATACGAAATTCATGTTCAGCCTCAGCCCAGCTCTCTCCAACCTGGGCTTTCCAAAACCTTACTAGGCCACCATCATCCAAAACCTTGCCCCACCAGGCCTCAAGCCCAGGCCTCAATGTCTACCCACCTCCCCCCCAATACCTCCCTACCCTCCATGCCTAGGCCCAAATTACACAGAAGAAATGAGCTCTGCCAAGGCTGAGCCAGGTCACAAACCTCCCCCACAAGAGGCAAGATCCAGCTGCGAGCAGGGAGAGGGAACAAAAACGGCAGAAGAGACAGAAATGTCTCTTTAGATAGGGGTACAATGTGATGGGAATGAAATAACTCTCTGGTACTTCTGGAGGACATTTCTCTGTGGTTAAGACACCCAATCTTAAACCCACAACGCAGAGCAAACTTTCTTCCTGAATGGCAAAAACGTGTGCATTGAGTTGAAGTGAATTTTCCAGAAATGCTTGGATGAATGGGGAGATTCTGAGTCAGCTTCTAGCAAAAGGCTTATCTGAGGCCCCATGTGAATGCTCAGTGTATTGTTTTGATTAGAACTTGAATGGAAAACTGCTGAGCTGAGGTAGTCCCTGTTATATCCAAGATGCAGACAAAGCTGTTTTCAGCTGTGTAAACTGCAAAACTGTTGCTAGTGGTATAATAACATAAATTGTGTGCCATTCAGTGGGTGTACAATACACATTTGGATTGCTCTCCTCTGATGATTAGACATAACACTAAGCATATATGAATTACATTTCCACCAAATTTAATTGCAAATTTTCCTTCTTTGCAAAGACTGAGTTTAGTAGCAGCCTTTTCTGCTGTATGTTGTTTTCACTTCTACGCTACTCTTCCCCTGGTTTAGCTGATTTTAACTTCACAGTGGTTCAGTTTCCTAAGACCCCTCAAAAATGCAGACTTCATAAAAAGTAAAATGACTTGTAGAAGGAAATACACTGGTTTGTTGGTGGAAATATGGTACGGAGACTGTTGTTTAGGTGCTTGAATGGATCCAGAGAAGGACACCAAGGCTGGTGAGGGGGTTGAAGCATAACCCTGTGAGGAGAGGCTGAGGGAGCTGAGAGTGTGCAGCCTGGAGAAGAGGAGGCTCAGGGCACACCTCATTGCTCTCTACAACTACCTGAAAGGAGGTTGTAGCCAGGCTGGGGTTGGTGTCTTCTCCTAGGTACCCAGTGACAGAACAAGAGAAGACAGGTTCAAATTGTGCCAGGGCAGGTTTAGGCTGGATATTAGGAAGAAGTTCTACATGTAAAGAGTGATTGCCTAATGAAATAGGCTGCCTGGGGAGGCGGTGGAGTCACCATCCCTGGAGGTGTTTAAAAGAAGGCTGGATGAGACACTTAGTGCTAGGGTTTAGTTAATTAAAAGGGTTAGGTGATAGGTTGGACTGTATGATCCTAGTTGTCTTTTCCAACCTGGTTAATTCTGTGATTTTGTGATTTAGTGTTATACTTCATATATAAATGCATTTCAGGTGTTTTAACCTGCAGGTTCAAAGAAACATGGGCAGCGTTCAAAACCACGTGTTGCCCAGCTCAAATCTGTCAAGTAATTAAACTGTTCTGTTCTCCTTCTGGTGTTCCACAGTTACAAATGAATGGAAGATATGCAGAGCCACAGTTGATAAACAATAGCCTAGCCAAGAGCTCACGTCCAAGTGGCCATGTTAAATCAGAACACACCGGTAAATCAAGTACTGGATAAAAGAACACAATTGATAGTTTTCTGCAGCATACAGTTTATTTTTAGCAACCTGGCTTACATTTTATGATAATATATTTTCTTTTTCTTTTTTATACTGTACCTATTAAATGTAATTGCACTTTTTTCCCCCTTCTTTTAATAATTCAAACAAACAAACCTTGTCTCCTGATGCAGCTCCAGAAGGAGGCATCCTGTTGTTGCTATACTGCTGTGCAGGAGTAAACTCATGACAAGTCTATAAGGATAAATTTTTACCAACGCAAAATATTTATCTCCTGGAGAATTCTTTCCATTGTCTCTGAGATGGAGACATCAGAGCAGGTACATCTCACAGCCTTGTGAGAGTCTCATGGTTTAGACCATGTCACATAAAATTCAAACTCATTGCATGTGACCATGACACTTATGCCTGCTGCTCTTGGGGCTCACCCAAAGGAAGAGGCTACCAGAGATGATCCTACAAGGGTCCTGTTGCCGTCCCAAAGGTAGTTGGCCTCAGCAGTCATTCTGATATCAAACCAAAATGTATGTGTGGTGGTTTGAGGCTAATTGGAATATTTTAATAGAGAAAATTACACTATAGGTTGTGAAAGGAAAACATCATGATGTCTACTTATATGCTTGCTAAGAAATTGTTTGGGAACAATAACCAAAACATGAGATAAGTCAGTCTCTCTCTGTCTCTTGCTGGAGCAGGAGCTGCTGGTGGGATCTAGCAGTTTCCGGCTCTAACTCCTCTGCCGATTAATTTTCACTAACCACTTTTCTTCTAACCCCCCTGGCTGATCCTCCTAATTTACCTCGCATGTAAGGCAAACCTTGGGGTAAGGTACAGGGGTGGGGAGAAGGTGGAAGGGTGGTTGGGAGCCCCTCCTGGGGTCTCTGATTTCTGGGAGGGGAGTTGTGTTGCTGTATTACCTTTTACTTGTATATTTCTGTAAATATTCTGTCTATAGTGTGTATATCTGCTGTACCTTGTGCAAAGCTGTAAATAGAGCTTCATCACTTAACTTCCAGCCGGCTGAGTTCTAGTCTGGGTCATTTTACAAAGTGTGGGGGGGCAGGGAACTCCCAAACTGTCACAGTATGCTTGTAAGATAAATTTCTATCTGAAAGACCAAGTGTGTAAGAGACCTAAACCTCAGGGCCCTACTGAGATCTCTCAAGTCAGAGAACCACAGGTGTAACTGCAAAAACACTTATTACTCATAAAAGCTGAACTGGCAAAAGTGCTTTTGTCCTGCTATAGGTTTTTTAAACTAAGAAGTTTTATAACATTAATGATACCATAGAGGCTGAACAACCTCATTGATTTAAAAGGAGGTGTCCTGATGTGCAAAAAACCCAAAACCAAACATTTGAGGAATGTTTTCTCCAGTTCCTGTGCCAGGTCCAGAATTTATTATAAGTATACAACAATTTGAGGTAAATCAGCATTAGAAAAAGCGAGATCTTTTTCAATAAATTCTGAACCAGTCAGCTGATGACACATTTAATTTTTTCAATGATCTTTAAAAAAGAACATATCTACCTGGAGAAAAGTTGCTTATCAAACTCAGTAATTTCAACTCTGCTTTTGTTCTTGAATATTATTTTTTTCAAGAATAGAATCTTCTTACATTCATTCTGCATGCCTATAAATTATTTTGATTGAATAATACCATTATGCATTCAGGAGCTTTCCCTTCAACCTGGTATGCAATGGTAATTTTAATTTTTTTTTTTTCAATTTTTGGATGAACTTTGAAAAAGAGAAGGACATCTTCTTGGACTTGTAAAGACAAATAGATATGCAGTTCATAATCTTTTGAATGGAGGGTAGTTCTTGTGCAGTGTGCAATGATCTTAATGCCTTTAAGTAATATAATTTCACAAACAGTAGTTTAATTGGGTGTCTTTGTATATACATTAAATGCAAATTAGTTTTTAACAGTGAAACACACACAATGAATGAAACCCATCTAAGATATCACAGAATCATAGAACAGTAAGGTTGGAAGGGACCTCAAGGATCATCTAGTTCCAACCCCCTGCCATAGGCAGGGACACCTCCCACTAGTACAGGTCACTCAAGGCCTCATCCAGTCTGACCTTGAACATCTCCAGGGAGGGAGCAGCCACAACCTCCCTGGGCAACCTGTGCCAGTGCCTCACCACCCTCACTGTAAAGAACTTTCTCCTAACATCCGGTCCAAATCTCTCCTCTGACAGTTTAAGCCCATTGCCCTTTGTCCTGTCATTGCAGGACCTTGTAAATAATCCCTCCCCAGCCTTCCTGTAGGCCCCCTTCAGATACTGGAAGGCTACTATCAGGTCCCCTCAAAGCCTTCTCTTCTCCAGGCTGCAGAGCCCCAGCTCTCTCAGCCTGTCCTCATAGGAGAGCTGCTGCAGCCCTCTGAGCATATTTGTGGCCCTCCTGGACCCACCCAACACTTCCATGTCCTTCTTGTGCTGGGGACTCCAGAACTGCACACAGTACTCCAGGTGGGGTCTGACAAGAGCAGAGTGAAGTGGTAGAATCACCTCCCTTGCCCTACTGACCAAGCTTCTCTTGATGCAGCCTAGGGATATATATATGTGTGTGTTTATGTCTGTGTATATATATGCGTGTGTGTGTATATGTATGTATGTATATATATACACACAAATACTAGAAGAATCCTTCACTAAGAATCTCCTTGTTCAGAAGCATTAAAAAAAGAATAAGATACTCTAACTGGTATCAGAAAGATGTTGACTAATAGCAATGCAGAGAGTGTTACTTTAAGAGTAGGCTGTACAAGTAGTGAAGAGAACTTTCTATTGGTGTCTCAATAGTGGTTGGATGTTTCTGTTGGTACTGTGTATATTCTGTATGCAGGCATAACAGACAGTTCTGATGTAGATATGCACATTTAAAATCAGTGTTGGAAATGACTTTATTTAAGGTAGATATGATTTCCCATAGCTACAAACCAGTTTTTACAGTTAATTGATGAACAATAAAAAAACAGATTTTCATTTGGTTTTTTTCAAGGCTGAGGATTCATTTTGCAAGACAGAGATTATTTTGGCATAGCTGTCAAGAGATAATGAGGCAGCAGGGAAGCTGATTATGGAATGTCCTGTGGCATAGTCATCTAATATACAATACATGTTACTTTATGTTCACTTCCTCAAAGCAATTTTATTGCTTGAAGTCTGAGCTGTTTAGCAGTCACTTCATTGCAAATACTGCATTAGAAGTCTAGCTAAGCCTGTGTGCTCTGTTTATGTCATGGTTTAACCCCAACTGGTGACAAAGCACCATCTAGCTACTCATGCACATCCCCTGCCACCACCTATCCTGGTGAGATGGGGGAGGAGAAGTGAAAACAAAACTCATGGGTTGAAATAAGGACAGTTTATAATAATAATAATAGTAGTAGTGAAAAGTAATAGAACAAAAAAAGACTGAACTAAAGCCCGAGAAAGATGAGTGCTGCACAATGCAGTTGCTTGCCACCTCTGCTGACTGATGCTCAGCTGGTACCCTAACAGCAGTCGACTCCAGCTCACCCACTAGGCATGACATCATACTCCTTTGGCGCATTTGGGGCAGTTGTCCTGGCTGTGTCAACTTTCAGCTTCTTGTGTTTCTCCAACCTTCTTGCTTGTAGGGCATGCAAAGCAGAAAAAATCTTTGACACAACTGAAAATATCAATACTGTTCTCACACTAAATCCAAACCAGCACTGCACCAGCTCTTAGGCAGAAAATTAACTCTATCCCAGCTGAAACCTCTCCACATGAGGAGAAACTTCTTTGCAGTGAGAGTGCCAGAGCACTGGAACAGACTGCCCAGAGAGGGTGTGAAGTCTCCTTCTCTGGGGACTTTGACAACCCACCTGGATGCATTCCTGTGAGACCTATCCTAGGAGGTCCTGCTTTTTTGGCAAGGGGCTTGGACTCAACAGTCTTTGGAAGTCCTTTCTAACATTTTGTGATTCTATAATCTACATCACTTTGGTCAACTTCAGAGTGTGTGAGAACAACCAAAAAGTATTCCAGAACTATGCAGTAGTTTTCAGTATTAATCAGTATCCAGTGTGCTCTTCCCAGGATGTATTTTCTCACATGAGACCCCTTGATTATTTGCTCTGCAGTCCAAATCTGCCACTTCCACAGGGAAAAAAGAAAAAGAAGAAAAAAATATCTTTTGGCTGTTGTTACATGACGCCAGATTTGCACATGGAGATAGACCTGTAAGATCTGCTATAAATTCAAGGAACTCTTTGCCCAGGCTTCATGTCTTTTAGACTCCATAAATTTCAGGAAGGGCTTGTTATTATGTGACTTGCTTTCAGCAGCTTTTTTCTTAGGTGGGTTAGTAGATAAGCCCTCAGCTATCTGATCTAACCATTGCAAGGAAAACCTGCTGCTCTTCCTTTTCCTTCTTTGTCTTTCCTTTTAACAACACAACAATTTAAGTGGAACCTAATTAAAACTAAACAATGAAATATTTTTCTTTGTGCATTACAATTATTAAATTCTTAATTCTGCTTATTTTTCTGAAACATATTCTGTACTGTTCTTACTTGCATATTGTTTTGCCAAGACCATAACTTTGGTTTCAGTTAGGGGCTCAGTCCAAAGACCAATTGAAGTGACATAGAGTCTACTTTTTCTCCAGTTGGTACTGGATTATATTTTAATAGCCCAGCAGGGAATTAGAACAAGTAATCACTTTTATGAAGAAGCTTAATTCAGTGAAAAGACCTTTTCAAGGAACTTAATCTCAATTGACAGCTTACTGTGCCATTAAGAATAAATACAGGACTAGGGCATCAGCAAACCAAAGTGTTGCTTCCTTGCAAGTGATTTTGCAGACAGAGCTAATGATTTAGTTGTTCTTTTGTGAAATGTGCTACTTGATTATTTTTTAAATCTATATCAATTCAACTGGGAAAATTGGAATGCCTCGAACTGCAGCATTGCTTGCTGCTGCCATTAAATGGCATTGGTGGTTATTCTAAATGTCTTTTAGTGTGAAAAATGTTGTCCAAAGTTGTCTTTCTTAAGAATTCATATTAAACAGCTCTTATTCAGGTGCATAATGTGTATGCAGATGCAGTGCCTATGATTTTTGACCCACTACTATAATTTACAGTTTCTCAGCACTGTTTATATCAGGATAAGTAATATCTCACAGCCTACTTTCTGAAGACTCTCATTCTTTTAAGTTGTTTTCCTACACTAGTTTGTAATGTCAGATATTGGTAAAAGCACATCACATCCTTGCAGGCCTTGTATTTAAGATACAGTATATGTGAAACCTCAATGTTACAGGATTTTCTAGCTGATACATGACTATTAAGAAAAAGGAATGCAGATTGACAGAGCATTCATGATAGAGGAGTTTCTCTGTGTTCTCTTTCAAAATTCTTAATTTCCTGCTCATGAAAGGAACTTCCTATTTCTCTGATGTTTTCAAGGTGTTTCTATACTTACTTTGTCATTATTTAGTTTCTTTAAAGTACTGAAAGTTAGTAAGAGGCATTCATCTGATTGCATCGCTCAGGTTTTCCTCTGACCTCTTTATTTAAGGTCATCTTTCATTACTCTTTGCATATAGCTCATTGGATTATTTATTTTTCTTAGAATGAGGTTAAAGTAGAGTTCTATTACACTACCTAACAAAGATCTCCCTGTTTTCACCTATATGGGATCCTGCCTGTAGTGTCTAATGATGAAAAAGAACTCAAAAACCAACAAACCCACCAACCTTCTCCATGAGTATTCAGTAATATGGATGATTGCCTCCCAATATATCATGCACAGTGTAATTTAATAACTTCTAATTTATTACATTTGTGACATCTACCTAAAACTTTAGTGTGGAGGAAGCAATTTTAAAACTACAGCTGAGACTCTCTTATTTGCTGTGGTTTTCTGTCAAATCCTGAACATTGCTCCAAAATATGGTGAATAAGGGGAGAAGCAGCTCTTAAATGTTTTTTCCTTCTGATAGAAGTTGCAAAGTTGCCTGTTGTGGGCAGGCTGAGCAAGTAGCTCAGTTATTTAAGAAGTAGCTTTGAGCAATTGATGGTTGTCTTTGCATATTGTTTGTATATTAATTTGCTGTAACTTTCCTATTTCAATGAAAAGCTGTCATTACATGGGTGGCTTTGACTCAAGTCATAGAATGGTGAGGTTGGAAGGGAAGGGACCTCAAAGATCATCCAGTTCCAACTCCCTGCCATAGACAGGGACACCTCCCTCTAGTACAGGTCACTCAAGGTTTCGTCCAACCTGGCCTTGAACACCTCCAGGGAGGGAGCAGCCACAACCTCCCTGGGCAACCTGTGCCAGTGTCTCACCACCCTCATTGCAAACAACTTCCTCCTAACATCCAGTCTAAATCTTCCCTCTGCCAGTTTAAACCCTTTGCCCCTTGTCCTGTCATTGCAAGACCTTGTCAATAGTCCCTCCCCAGCCTTCCTGTAGACCCCCTTCAGATACTGGAAGGCTACTCTCAGGTCTTCTGGAAACCTTCTCTTCTGCAGGCTGCAGAGCCCCAACTCTTGTAGCCTGTCCCGATAGCAGAGCTACTGCAGCCCTCTGAACATCTTTGTGGCCCTCCTCTGGACCTACTCCAACAGTTCAATGTCCTTCCTGTGCTGGGGGCTCCAGAACTGTACACATTACTCCAGATAGGGTCTGATGAGAGCAGACCCTTAGTCCATAATGTATCTTGACAAACCCAGGAAGATCTGCCAGTTTCTAGATGATCCTTACAGGAATAGAGTGCTTGTATAGCATCAGTCTCACAAATTCTTCTCTCCTTTCCATCTTCATATGTGTATCCCACTACACTGCTTAATGTTGTGTAAAAGTAACGCTTCTCCAGAAGTTTTCTTGATTATTTTTTAAGTTAGAATATATCATGAAAATCACAGCCTACTTCCTAACCTTCCTGGGTGTCTTACTTCATTTATTTCTCTGTACCTAGCTGGAGTACTTTGCTATTTCTGCTGATTTCTGTAACTTCATAGTCGTATCGTTACCGAATTCTGTGTGTCAGAATGTTTAAATGTTTAAACATTTAACTGTTTAGTCTGCAATATATTATGATCCTGATAACCCAAAATAACTTACAAGCAAGCAGATATGAATAGTAACTACATCTACATTACCCTGCCAATCCATTCCTAGGGACAATCCTACTAAGGATTCAACATGGCACAACTCTCTTTGGACCAGCATTTAAATTCTTTGGACTGCATATCATCCTTGCTGTGTTGACCACAGACAAGCTACAGGCTGCTACAGCATCCCCCTACTGCAGGCCCACCAAAGTGTTTTTTGCACTTGATCTTCCTCCTCCCCATCCTTTCTCTGGATTCTGCATTTCTCACAAAATGAAGTCCCTGGTGAGGAACTCATCTGACTGTTTTCGTCGCTACCAGTGGCTTCCAATAGGTGGGACAGGAAAGGCAGTGTAGAGTGACTGACTATTATTAACACTAACATTGACCTTCTGTAGACAAGTTTCATTTCTAGATTAAGTATGAAATAAGTGAATTCTGAAGAGGCACCATAACAGAGAGACGTGTTCAAATATAAATCAACAGCTTCTGCAGTGTCACTGAGGAAAATGGTACAAAAGAGCATGGATGCATTTGTTACAATACTTCAGTTATTGTAAGTTCAGCACTTGCACTAAATCAAATGGGGATTAGTTGATAAGGCACTGTTGCACGTCTTAGTCTTTCTAACATTAAAACCATCCTCATGGATAATGAATTTTTCATGAAATATTCTGTCACCTTTGTTAAAAACAAGCTGAAAGCTGTTTCTAAAAGCACAGCAACATTTCAGTAAGGCTTGAGTTTGTACTCATATCTACCAAAATTATGTTGCACCTTTAAGGTGACCATCACAGAACTGGAGAAAAACCAAACAAACAGGAGGGAGGGAGTTGCACTTGTGGCAACTGAAAGCCCTGTTTCCATTTTCTGAAGATGATTCAGGTGAGAAGCTGGAGAAGACCCTATCTATATCTTACCCCAAAATTGCATGCATTGTGCTAGTAGTAGCACTACTTGGAGTTGTCAAGCAGGGTGATACCTCCCTTTCCTCTGCACCAGGCCTACTTTCCTCAGTATCTATGCCAGTTGAAGCCTCCTACAGAGGAATCAGGGACCAATCAATGAAGAGTAAAAGTGGTGAATAAGGTCTGAAATTCCTATTCACGAATGCTAAAAGACAGCACCAAGAATAACTGTGTGCAAGTGGAAGACTGTTCATACATATGCAAGAAGTTAGCTTCCAGATAATAAGCCTGACTATAACTAATAGAAATGAGCAAAATTTTCAACACCAGGACTGTTTTTCTTGCTTTAGGATGGGATGTGCATGTTTATTCATATCAGCAGGCAGGCAGTGGTAATTCCAGTCAAGAGAGAGACTAGTCTTGAAAACATGGCCTCATCAAGTTTGTGATACATTGAAACAGACTCAGCAACACAAAAATATTAAAAGTATAATAAAAGCTGCTGAAATAATCAGAGAAAATGGAGGAAGCATAACATTAGTTGGCATACTCAAAATCTGAGTGTACAAGAATTAGGTCTAAAAAGCATAAGTAAGATTTGCATTCAGGCAGTAGAAAATGCAGGTATTCATTGTTTGGTTACCTCTCTTGGGTTAATTTAGCTTTTAGAAGCCAACATTTCCTTTGCTGCAGAGCTATAAGGTTGGAGTTTATACAAGGAATAGATGCAGTCCCACAGACTAGTTAAACATTTAGAGACCAAGCCAGACTTGATACTTTTCTGGCTACTGTATAAGTATTCACATCAGAAAAACTCACAACCTCAGGTAATTTCAGTCTAAGGAAATAAAACATATCTAAGGGAATAAAAGACTTGTGCTTGAAACGGTGTAAGTGATTCATTAGATGATCTAGGCAAACATTTAGAATCTAATTCCAAGTATGCCGTTCTTGAATCTTGCTGCTTAATGCACAGTTCAGTGTCTTGTTCTCTGTGACTTCTTAGAAACCCAGAGTTACACACATACACACATTCAAAATGGTGCTAGGTCTTCATGGTTAGGTATCATGGAAATTCATGAGGAAGCTGAACTAGAGCAAAAAACAGATTTATACCACAGTTCTTGAAACAATTTCATCTGATAGGCCTTTCAGAGCATATCCAACAGGTATTTGCATCTTCTTAAAAAACATAGGCATAGAATGGCTTAGGTTGGAAGGGATCTCAAAGATCATCTAGTCCCAACCCCCTGCCATAGGCCAGGGACACCTCCCATTAGAACAGATCACTCAAGGTCTCATCCAACCTGGCCTTGAACATCAACATTTCTTTTTACAACTTGTCAGAAGAATGAGCAAATGACAACATAAGAATGAGAAGAAGTGGTTTCAAACCTGTTCTGAAGGGGTTCAAACCCTCTGTTTCCCCCTACCCCAGAATTTTAACATTCAATCTGGGCTTGATAGCATCTGTCTCTGTCGCTCCTTTTGAGTTGAAACCTACAAAATGTATTGTATCTAAATTAAATTCAAAACATGGCTTTACAGATCTCCTGGGTTGAAAATTATCCCAGATCCCAGAAGAGACAGAAAACAAAATCAAGTTCTTATCCATTCTGGAGAAATACCAGTAGAATATAATTTCTGGGGTTTTGGTTCAAATAATCTTTTCTGTGTTGGTTGGTAGTGAAGGTGATTAGTTATTTTCCTGTGCAGGAAGATTTTCAAGTTTGTGTCCCTTCAAGTAGTCTGAATCGGGACATTTGTAGCATATACTTCAGCCATTGGGCAACTTTGTCCAGCCTGCTCTTGGTGATGCTGTTTGAGCTGGGAGGGTTGGACCAGATGACCTCCAGAGGTCCATGCCAACCTCAGCTGTTCTGAGATGCTGTTAGATTTTTGGAATATTACCTCCTTGCCCTTTGGTTATATTTCTGAGCTAATGTAATCAATTCCCATGTCTTAGTACATACCTTGGCTGTGTGTTTATAGTGGGAATAATTGAACCATGGCTACTATACTTAGTTTCCCAAAGGGGCTATGAAAGAAAATCTCACAGAAGACCTAGGGGAAAAAAAGAAAAAAAAAAGTTGGACATCTTTAAAAGTAGAACTTTAGTTACCATGGGAATATTTTTTTTTCTGCCTGAATACTTGAGGTTTGTCATGTTAAGGGAGGATTTTAAAAACTGCAGTCTTAAATCACAGTGCTGGCTTTATGTGCACAGATCCTACATGTCAGAGTCAAGTAAGGGACCAAGAGCACAACTGGAGTACACAAAGCAATTATCTAAGCATTCCACTGAGTGCTCCACCCACAGGATCCTGTTGCTCTCAAACCCCACTTCCTTTATTTTCATCCTATTTGTATGTTGCAAATCTAGAATAAACTATGTTGGTAGCTGTGACAGTGCAAACGGAACAGAATTTAGCATTTAAATAGCATGTCCTGCAAACTTTATTTTTTTCCCCCTGGAACCTATATGGGAATCTGTTCCAAGAGAAATGAGTGGAATATGTTTTTGTTAGGTACTTTCAAATGCATGTCAAAAATATTGCAAACCATGAATATTTTAATGATAATAGAAATAAAAAGTTTGTTAACTTCTACCAAAATCACAGTATCACCGAGGTTGGAAGAGACCTCAAAGATCATCAAGTCCAACCCAATACCACACACCTCAAGACTAGACCATGACACCAAGTGCCACGTCCAAACCTGCCTTGAACACCTTCAGGGACAGTGACTCCACCACCTCCCTGGGCAGCCCATTCCAACAGTCACTGACTCTCTCAGTCAAGAACTTTCTCCTCACCTCCAGCCTAAACTTCCCCTGGCGTAGCTTGAGACTGTGTCCTCTTGTTCTGGTCTTGGTTGCCTGAGAGAAGAAGGTAACCTCCCCCTGGCTACAACCACCAAATGTTTATAAAAATGTAATTGAGGCATCTGCAATGTAACACTGCTGTGTATAATTGCATCTAAAGATACACGTTAGAGAAGGCATATGAAAGAAAAAGGTATGGTCCTTTAGGGATTTTCTCTAGCTTAGATATAGCAAAACATCTTTTATTAGAGCCTTGTATAATATGTTGTTCAATTTGTTTAAACAGATCCCTGATCTGTCAGCAAAACACATCTTTGGAAGGAGAAAAAAAAAATCCATACACTTCACTAAAAATACATGTGTAATAATCTCAGCTTTAAAGGCTATAAATAGAGCAGGTGCTAGCTAGCCACTACTGGTTTTTCTTTTTTTTCCCCTTTCTCTAATTGCCTTGAATCCACTAAAAGTTTCTTTCTTAAGACTCCTGGTGACTTCTTTGTCACTAACTTAAAAAACCTCTGCTTGCTTTCATTGTTGAGCCTACCTCTTCTGCTTTTCATGCTTAATTTTTGCTGATACAAACTATCTTTGGAAACATGTTCTTTTTTGTCTTCCTTCCATCAGCCCTCTGGAAAACCCTTCTTTCAAAGTAATTAAATGTGATTAACTCTTTCTTTTTCTCTGCTAAAGTTTCTTTCAATTTCCTTTTACACATAAGTCTTCCTAACTATTTCTGATTGATTTCAGCTTTCCAAACTTGAACCCTCTGTCTTCCTTTTAAGTCCTGTTCACTTTCGGCTATAGTAACATATGTATATCTTGAATACGTAGTGTAGCAGTACCCAAAGCCTTGAGTCTTGAAACTGTTAATTGTTCTTTGCTGTCAGGTATATTGGAGTTAGTATAGTTTGACATACATCTCTGGCTTACTAACACAATATATCTCCTTCTCGGTATTGTTTTTCCATAAAACGTCTCCCCTGAACACATTTAATTAAAATGCAAATTAAGTAGGTCTGATTACTTAGTTATAGAATCACACAAGCAAGTTCATTTAGAGCAGGTGTTGTAGGGCATTCCAAATCCCTTTTCCCCCCTACTCTGTCTCAGGGGTTTGAATGGGGGAAGAAGGCAGCATAAAAAACTGCTTTTCCTCTTCCTTGCAGGCTTGAAGGAGGAACAGCAAAGGTGCCCTTTCCACAGGTGTATTGACTCACAGCAAAGTCTGTGCTGGAATTGGCTGGCAATTGGCTGGATTCTTCATGCCCAATATGTATGGCAAGTGGGCACTTTGTCTAGCAAAATCATCAATAGAGTGAGGGAAAAAGCACGGAGCCCCTACCTTTAAAGAGCCACACACACACACGCACCTTTACAGAGCCCCCTGCCCTTACAGAGTTCCTGCTTTTGGAGTTCCTGCTTCAGCTCCTGCCTTGGCATGGCTCCAGTTTTTGTACCATCCCAGCTTTTGGATGGCCCCCCACTTTTGCACTGTTTTGTGCAAGTCTGCAAGTTTGGCAAGTCCTTAGGTCCGTTTGAGAGAGAGCTGCCAATGGCACCCAGAACCACACCGTGTCCCGACTTCCTGCTCACAACCTGAGCTGGACAGCACAGCAGCAGTTTGGCTTTTCCCTGTGCTGGCAAGGCAGTGCCACTCCACAAATCTTTGTCTTGTGGAAGCTGTCTGAGGTGCTTTGACTTAGCTGTGTGAATCCACAATGTGGATATAATTTGCAGTTTCAGAGGCTGCTGACGGAGAAATTCATCAGGGATCATTGCTAAATTCCTACCTCACCTCTGTGAGTAAAAAGCTGTTTTCCTGGGTTCTCTGCTCAACCTGATTTATAGGTGGGGTAAAACTGTGTTGTAGCTTAGCCTTTCCATTTTCTGACTTTCTCTAAATTACTAAACTTGCCAATAAGCATCCTTGTGAAGTTTTCCCAACCAAATTAGAACCTGTAACTAAACCTTAACTAGTTCTACATATATAGTTTGGGGATAGGGATTTTCAGGAAAATGAAAATTAATTCTATTTTTGTAATTGTTGCCTTGGCCAGTTAATCCCCAACCAAATCAGCAGATTGCACAGAATTGCAACCAGGCAGCTTTTGAATATTTCCAAAGAAGGAGACTCTGCAGTCTCTTTGAGCAGCCTATTCCAGTGCTCTCATCTTCAAAGCAAAAAAGTGTTTCCCCAGGTTTAGCTGGAACTTCCTGTCTTCCAGTTTGTGCATGTTGTCTCTCGTCCTGTTTCTGAGCACCACTGAAAAGAGTCTCGCCCCATCCTCTTGAGACCCACCCTTTAGATTTTAGAGAAGCATTAAGAACCCTTCTCATTCTTCAGACTAAACAGACAAGGTCTTTAGGCATTTCCTCTTCAGAGAGGTATTCCAGTACCCTCATATCTCTGTAGATGCTGCTGGACACTTTCCAGTAGTACCTTATCTCTCTTGAACTGGGAGGCCAAGGACAGGAGACAGTACTTCAGATATGGCCTCACTAGGGCAGAGTAGAGGAGAAGGAGAACCTCCCTCAATTTGCTGGCTACGTTCCTCTCAGTGCACCCCAGGATACTATTTGCCTTCTTGGGCACAAAGGTGCATTATGGGTTCATGGTGAACTCGTCCATCAGGTTTTTTTAATGATTATCACTGACCAAGGAATATATTACACTTATATTGCTCTTGAACTAAATTTCAAGTCACAGAATCACAGGACATCAGGGACTGGAAGTGATTTTAAAAGATGTAGTCCAACTGCCCTGCCAGGGCAGGATAACCTTGAGTAGGTCACACAGGAACAATGCTCAGGCAGGTTTTGAATGTCTGCAGAGAAGGAGACTCCACAACCACTCTGGGCAGCCTGTTCCAGTGTTTTGTCACCCTCACAGTGATAAAGCTTTTCCTTATGTTCAGAAAGAACCTTCTCTGCTCCAGCTTGTACCCATTTCCCCTCATCCTATCACTGGGCATCTCTGAGAAGAAATGGCACTCCTGACACTTGAAACCAAAACCCTTCCAATAACAGATGACATGGGGTGTTGAATGCTGAATAGTGATTCTGCAATATGTGTGGAGATTCAACAAATGTTTAAGGATATGTCACATCTTTTCACACAGTTGAGACAGTTCAATAAATATGCAGATGGTAATTAATGTATTAAACCTCTATTACAAAATATAAAGTCATATTTGAGCTATTTCACATAATTTGTTTTAAATGTTTGCTAGCCATATGCTTCTTTTTTGTATGTCACACATGTATAGTGAAATGTAGTGAAAAACATATGCATGTTATTGCTATAATGCTGCTTCAAGAAATGCACAGGAAATGCATTTTGCCTCTTACCTCCTGCCCCAGTGGAGTAGTAAAGAATTTGTACAGAGCTAAGAAGTCTTTATGTTATAGCATTTTAGAATGAGTGAGCTATCAGACATCTGTTTCTTAGCTAATATTTAACTAAATAGTGTCTTTTCAGACTGAACAAACATTTCTCATTCAGTATGACTAAGGGCTCATTCCTGCATGCAATTGAAACCACTGGTACCTTTCAAGTAGATTTTATTAGCTTGTCAAGCCCATTACCTGCTGGTATCTTTGAACATCATCCCACTGAATTAAAATGGTTTCTCTGAGGTCCATCTTTGAAACAGGAACAATAGAGGAGGAAAACTGCATAAATAGATGGCAAGTAAAGATGGGAGTGAGTCATAAAGAAAATAAATAGTTTTACATTCTCTGAAAGGTACTCTACTATATTGCATCTGTCTTTGATTCTTTTATACTCACCTCTAGTACTTTGAAGGAAAGAATGACAATATCATAAAACCAGATTACAGACTAATTCATTACAAATCCAAGCAATGCTACACTCATAAGGCAATCTGTGTAATTTTTGGCGTAACTAGGCTTGTCCAGCCTGGCAAAGGGAAGGCTCTGGGCACATAAAGCAGTAACCTGCCAATATCCATGAGGAGTCTGTCCGGATGAAAGAGACATGCTCTTCATAGTTACGTGTGGTAAAAAGACAAGAAGTTATTGGCATAAAAAAAAAGCTGCTTCACCTTGAGGGGAGTCCAGCACTGGATTAGGTTGCCCACAGAAGTTATGCTATCTCTGTCCTTTCAAGGGATTCCAGGTCCAATTGAATAAAGCCCTCTGTCTGATCTCATATTTGATCCTTAGTACGGCTTTCTTGAAGAGCCTTCTTCACCTAGAATTATCCTGCAGTTCAGTATCCAAGGTGTAATCTATAAAACACTGATTAGAGGAAGATAATAACACCCCTTGACTGTGCTTCTGTTCCTACAGTCTGGAGTGGTGTTGGCTTGCTTTGCTGCCAGGGCTCACTGCAGGCTTATACTTGTCTGCCAAAACTCTCAGGGCTTTTTCAAAAGATTTGCTCCCAAGCCAGGCAGTACCCAGTCTGGCCCCATCACTGCATGGTTTGTTGTTGTTTTTTTTTCTCCTTGGGAAGTGCAGGGCTTTGGGTTTGTTCTTGTCAAATTTCCTAAGGTTCCCATCACCCTATTTCTTTAGCATATCCAGGTACCTCTGGTCAGCATTTCTGTCTTTAGGCATGTCTGTTAGTCCTCCCAGCTTGTTTCTCATCTGCAGAGTTGAAGAACATGTTACTCCTTTGTGTTTTTCAGGTCACTGACAAAGATAGGCCAGATCCTTTCACCTTAAAGATGTAAGGATAGATCCTTAGATAATGTAATCTGCTATTGACATCTAGGTAGAGTACAACCCATTAACCAGTAGTCTTTCAGCCCAACCATCCAACTAATTACTCGCCCATCTAGCTTGCACCCATCGAGTCTGTAATGTCGCATCTTGGACAGAAGAATATTGTAGGAGAAAGTGAGGAAAGCTTTGCAAAAGCCAAGATAAGTACCTCCACTGTTTTCTTCTCATCCATATGTTCTATCAGTTCATCACAGAGGACAGTCAGATTGATCAAGGTAGATTTACGCTTAGTAAATTCATGTTGGTTGTTCCCACACACTCTGTTCCCCTTCAAGTGTCTTGTCTTGAAATGTGCTCCAAGAGAACTCACACCAGGGGTCTGTCAGGGCAGAAGTAAGACTGACTGTTTTGCAGCTTCCTTGTAACCAAGCAAGTAGGTGTTAACCCAACAAATGTGAATTTAAATGCATTCAGCATTATAACTTGATTGCGTTAATGAAAAAAAATAAAGATTTGGTTAGAATGTCTGGTATGCTGGATAACAAGCTCACAAACTATATTTCAGCTGATTAATGCAATTTCCTCTGGTTTGCCAACACTCCTTGATTTTTCTCAAACACAAATATTTGTTCTGTTGCATATTTTCCTGTATCAACCATTATTTTTTTTATATACATACATTTAATATCAGTAATATGAGTCATAGCTGACCTGCAAGTGTCTCTGGGTATTTCACTAGATCTTTTTCTCCCCTTTAGCTGTGCTACTCTATGTACCAAGTGTACTGTATGTAGTATTCAGTGTTATGTTCTTATCACTACAATAATTAATGTATGGGGCATAAGCACAGTCTAGGAAAGATCTTATTTCTGACAAAAGCGATTTTGATTCCTCTTTGGACCCCTATTACTGTTTGCCTGTGAATTTGGTATTTCTTGAAGAGAGCAACATAGTCCTACTGTATATTGACATTTCCCAGTGAAAATATTACAGAAAATAGGACAGAATTACTGCATGAAAGATATTTTTTCACTATATTTTCTTCACAAAAGGCTTTATAACATGTAAGAATGACCTAAGTTTGATGACTGACTTATTGAGAGGATTCTTTTTTTTTTTTTTAATTTTCTTTAACAAATTTGGTACATAATATTATTATTCTGCTATGAGGACAGACTGACAGAGTTGGAGCTCTTCAGCCTGCAGAAGAGAAGGCTTCCAGGAGACCTGAGAGTAGCCTTCCAGTATCTGAAAGGGACCTACAGGAAGGCTGGGGAGGGACTGTTGACAAGGTCTTGCAACGACAGGACAAGGGGCGATGGGTTTAAACTGGCAGAGGGGAGATTGAAACTGGATGTTGGGAGGAAGTTGTTTGCAGTGAGGGTGGTGAGACACTGGCACAGGTTGCCCAGGGAGGTTGTGGCTGCTCCCTCCCTGGAGGTGTTCAAGGCCAGGCTGGACGAAACCTTGAATGACCTGTACTAGTGGGAGGTGTCCCTGCCTATGGCAGGGAGTTGGAACTGGATGATCTTTGAGGTCACTTCCAACCTTACCATTCTATGATTCTATATTTGCTTAGATAACAGACTTTCATTGCATGTAGCCTGTTATCTCAGCTGAATTCATGTGGAGTTAGACTACTTTTTGCTAGTTTGCAACTGTGACTGTACAAGCATGTGGCCACTAAAGCCAGATTTGCAACACCAAACCCTGTTTCTCCTCAAACCTCTAATATACGATAAATGCAGGTGGCTGACGTTGTTGCAACTTCTTAACAGGGAATAAAAAAATATTGAAGGCTGAGAACTGGTTTTGGTATTTGTGCTGGTTTGAGCCTAGTTGGAATAATTTTATAAGGTTCTTGGGCTTAGTGCTTGTTTCTTTCATGAACAACACCAAAATACAGGGCCTGGAGTTTGCAATAAAGGCTTATTAAATGAGCAACCTGAAGTTGTGCTTAGCAACGCGATTTATTTAAATATCCAAATGCTGATCAAGGATATAGTATAATAAATTTAATATTTTAAATGCTGGCTGTGGATTCTAGACATCTGTTATTTTCTTTGCTGTGAGGGACTGAGCTGTTAAGAGGCAACTTTTCTGCGTATTTTAATTTGTGGTAGGAGCTTGATTAAAGGAATAGAGAACAGGAGTGCATGCAGTTTAGGCAGCATCCTGCTTCCAGAACAGGACAGAGCTTTGCATTGAAAGCAGAACAAAGCTGCTCACGTGAATGTGCTACTCCCAAATACTGCCACCAAGTTCTATGCTGAGGGTGCAGCTCTTAGCCATCAGCCATATTTCAGCTATCCCCCATCCTTGACTTGTGCACAAACCTGCCTGTAGTACAACTGTGCTTCTAAGGCCGGAGCATGATTGGACATGTGGGCAGCAATCTCCCTATGTATTTTCCAGTGCAAACAAAAGAAAACAAATTTTAATGTTAGTGTCTCTTTAGTTTGACATCTTTTGCACTGATCTTTCACAGCTCAGCTATGCTGAGTTGACTTTGATCTCTGTAAGGCTTTCTGTTTTTCTAAGTCACCCCAAATGTTTAATGGAGTTAATGTTCCTGCTTGTGTCCCAAGAACTCTAAATTAAGCTTTACAGTTTCAAAGCTAGAAATATCAATGGAATTGTCCATTGCATGTTGCATGTGAAGTTGCTGGACCTTCTCCATTTCAATAGGAACTAGTGTTGTATACTGTTCAAATACGTAGCAGAAGAAAACACTGAATTCCCTTAAAATTTAAGTGAGTATATGGAAGTTATTCATAGTATTACAAAAATGTTTGTAATTGTTAACATAATTTTACCCACCACTTTTCACTTTAATATGATGTTATGAAGCTGAGAGTGCTTGAAACCACTGTTAATGCAATCTGGTCATGCAAACCCAGACTCTCCTCCTGCAAGCCACTAGATCAAACATTTTATTGCATGACCTGTGGAATTTTTGTGCTGTACCAGAATGATTTATCACAATTAAGTAACTACTCACTGCACTTCAGTGTTTTGATCCAAGTTTAGTAACTTGAGGCTCAAATATGCTGGGACTGAATTCCTTCCCTGGGAGAAAAAGAATCTCTTGAAATCAGTGTTTTAGAAGGAAAGCAATATATTAAACATTGGAGACTGAAGCCAAGTGCTCATCATGTGCTACTATGAAGCTGTCATTTAGGAAGCTATTTATAAGGTTGACTACTGGATCTGAATTTAAAACCTACTGTGTGTGATGCTACACCTCCTAGGACACTTCTTTTTTTTTTTTTTTTTTTCTGAAGATAGAATTTTTTAGTTTTCTATGCCTATGAAGAAAGATGAATGGATTTATTTTGTTTTTAATAATGAGCTTATTAAGGATAGGCAAAGCTGTATCACACTGAAATTTTAGTTGCAGATGCCTGTTATATACTATGCTTGGTGTATAACTGTGTATTTATTGCGTTATATAATGTAAAAACACGTTTGATTCGGCATAGACCATCCATCCACTCAAACTCTTCTGTCAAACAAAAAGCTGGTGTGTTAATGTGTTTTGGAAATGAGCAAATTCAAACCACTTAAATGTCATTCGCTGTGTGTTTAGAAGGTGATTTACAGACAGTAGGTACTGTATAGTCCGAGGAAACCAGTGAGTACGCTAAGCGAATTAAAGAATTCTCCTTTTTTAAACAAAACAGGGCTGGCAAGGTTTTACATGGTTACTGAAATGAGGAAGATTCCAAAGAGGTCTAGCACTTGTGTCTTATGTGAAAATTTAAGCCTTTGAAGGCAGATTTCAGAACAGAAGAATGGATGCAGTTACAAAACAAAAATCCTGAGGTACTTTGTATTTTCATACTTCTATGGGATTTATTCTTATATAAAATTATTAGCAGTGTGCTAAGATTCATCTGGGTTGCCTGAAAGCTCAAGTCCTTTCAAAGCTCAAGTCTTTTTAGGGTCACATACCATCGAAGTGAGTTGTGAATTAATGGTCATTCTAAGAAACCAATCCATCATGCTCCCAGCTGCTGTTCTAAGGCTAATTTGGGAATCGCACCCATGCCTCGTAGACGATGGAAGTTTGGCAGTGTTTGCACTGCTTAGAATGCTGCCGCTGTGTCACAGGAATTTCTTTCGGACAAGACAAATGGTCATCAACCACTCTGAGAACCTGTCAGTGGAAGTTTGATCGGCTCCCGTGTCCTGTGCTTTGGTGCGTGGGAGGCACTGGCATACATAACATTGATTTTCATGCCGTTGCTACTGTGTGTACTTTATCTTTCCCGAGTAAATCTGCACGTTCTCACGGGCCCTTACTCGGTTGTTGCTACCTACAGCGAGATTCCCACGGACGTGTGGCAGGAGAGCTGCGGCCACCGGACGTATTTCGAGCAGTAAGATTCGTGAAGGTCTCCCTGCAGGGACAGCCAAATGGAGGCTCCGGAGCCGGGCACAGTTGCCAGCGGCTGAAGCGGCTCCTGCACGCGGAGGCGATCACCGGGCCGGCCTTGCCAGGGGACAGAGGCGGCGAGGGAGCAGGTCCCCGGCCCCCTCGAGCCGCAGTGCCAGCGCACCTGCGTGGGAGCGGCTCCGCGGCCGCCCCTTAATCCCGCCCGCGGCAGCGCGCGGGCCTGGGCGGCAGGTACCGAGGGCGGGCGCCGCGCAGGTGCGCAGGCTGGGCCGCGCACGGTCGCGGCCGCTTCCACAGCCTCGCCACTTCGTTAGCTGGCCGGAGGGTGACCCGTTGAGCGGCGCGGCCACCGCCGGCGGGGGGAGCCGGATAAACTTTGGGTAAGTGTTGCGCCGGTGCGGGGGCAGAGTCTTTCGGCGCTGCTGCGGGGAAAGGGGGAGCGGAACCATGCGGAACGAGGCGCGGGTCTTGCCGCACCGCCGCCCCAGAGCGGAGCGGGCGCGGGGCGGCTGAGTTAGCGGGCGGCGCCCGGGGGATGCAAGCGCCGGACAACAGGTACCGCAGCTGCGCGGGGGCGGGAGGGGCTATGTGCGGGAGTGCGTGCGTGTGTGTGTGTGTCTCGCCTGTCCCCTCCCCCATGCCGCCCGGACAGAAAGGGGTGGGAGATGTGCTGGCGCACAGCCGCTTAAAACCGCGCGGCGCGGCAGTGGCTGCCCGTTCCCGGCAGAAGAGCTGCCTGGATTTGCGCTGCGCCGCGGCGGGAAGCG
>VWZE01014692.1:4558-56010 GCA_013396675.1 Eubucco bourcierii | reverse complement strand
GGGGGCTGTCGGCGGTGGCGTCGCTGGCGGTCGCCCGGCTGAATGGCCGGTTCCCGCGACTGCCCAGGGCGCCGGGCTCTCTCGCATCCCAGGGCCGTGCGTTTCCTCCTCCTGCATTGCGCTGCAGTAAGTTCGCGAGTCGCTGAGCGGCTGAACTGGTTACCAGCGCGGAACTGGGAGGAGGGGTGATCGTGCATGTACGGGTCTCTGTATGGATGTACTGGAGGGGCTAGGCAGAAAGTTGTACCTAGCCGTGCTGTGTTGAATTGGTCACGGCTCGTGGCTTGGGTTTCCAGCTAGCGCTGATTTGCCTCGTTGACCTACATCACTTTACCGTACCCCAGGCAATGTCCTGGCGCTGCCTGGGCTTCCGCTGGTGGCTGGGCTGGGAACGGTGAGCTGCTGATGTGGGTGCGAGCACAGCGAGTGTAGGAAACAAAAGATGCAACTGCAAACTTGTGCTTTAAAGGCTGGTTTGCTGAAACTTTTGAGTGTTGATGTGACAGATTGTCTGTCTGAAGGTCTTTTGAGTGGATTAAAAACCTTCTACTGACCGACGAATCTTGCGTGTCTGAAGCCAATTTAGATACAGTTTATTCTTGTTTTGTGTGGTCCAGTGTTGTCCTGATCCGTTTTGGTGGCAAGAGTTTTATTTGTTGGGAGTGGATGTAGTTACATTTTTCATTGCGAGCATCCTGTTTTTGAGATGGATGAAGGGTTTTCTCAGGTAGTCACTGTTGTAGTTATTTTGTTTCCCCAGCTAAACCATCAGATGATAGGGTCTTTAGTTAATTCTTCTTTCTGCCTGACTGCTTTTCTACGAATTTACTGAGAACTTCATTAAGTTTTCAAAAGCAGTTTTAACTGGTTCATGCAACTTCACAAAAGAGATGGAATAAGCTTGTAAAACCCATACTGTAAAATAAAAAGGGCAGTGCAACAGGATGGGGGAAAACTAATTCTTGAAAGAGCAAGCCCTTAAAGTTTTTTTATAAACTCCCAGAACATTTTTTTCTACTTCGATTTAGGTCATTTGATCTTACATAGCAATATAATAGGTTTTAGTCTTTGCAACTGAGTGGTATGGTGCTTCTACACGTATTAAAAAATCTTTATACATTTGAAAAAATTCCATACCAATAACTTACTATGAATTCCTAAATACCTGGACTTGTGCAAAGCTTTATGGAAAAAAAAGATAGGAAAGAAGTTCTCTATTTTTCCCTGAAGTGATAAACCAGTATTGATCAGAGCCTGACATCCTTGTCTGGTACAGACTCTGAACAAGCATCAAGAAACGTGGGGAATCGCAAAGCAGGGCTTTCCTCCAGGGGACAGCACTGTCATCCCTCGCTCATTTGTCGAGGTGGAAGCACTTCGTTGTCTATTATGGCAGGGAAATCCTGGAACAGTTACTTAACAGTCTGATCTGTGTGTAGAGTGAGATATTTTATGCTATACATTTGAAATATTGGGAACTCAAATCTCTTATTCTAATTTGGGTACCAGCCAACCACAGAATTTNTTTTTTTTTTTTTTTTTTTTTTTTTTTTTTTTTTAAGAAATATACACAAACTGTTACAAATTGTTACAATCTGTTGTAAACGTCTGTAGGTCTCTTTAACATTCAGAGAACAGTGCTCAGTAGCAATGCAAAAATGAACAGTTAAGTTGTATTTGGAGAATTTGTAGTTTGCTTTGAGGAGCACTAGGCATCATTTAATATTTAGAAGGAGATTCTGTACCACTTCTGCTTTGTCATGCAAGTAAGACTGTGAGACAGGACTAGGCATCTCTTGTCAATGGAATGAAATCACTGGAACAAGAATGAAAAGAATAAGAGAGTTGTAGGAAACCTGCTAGAGCAGTGTTTTGATACATCAGAGTGTAAATAGAGCACACTTGGGGGTAAACGTTAAGTCAACACGGGAAGGCTTCAAAGTCAAGTTGATTGGACAGGACTTCTTTTGCTTTGTGCTTGCATGACAGTAGCACTGAGCTCTTGTGAATGGCACATAGAGGGTTGAAAATACAATTTATAATTAACCTAATCAATGTTAACTTATCTAGAATCTCTCCATTCAAAGGGACTCTTCGGGCCATTGAGTCTTACTCATGGGACTATCTAAAAGGAAACAGTGTGACAGAGAACGTGGTCCAGATGGTCCTTGAATGCTCCTTGAATATAGATGATATATGATGTTTCATTCTCTTTGAGTGGTGACCTTTATTGGATTATTGATAAAATTGTGTGCAGAAGGTTGAATTTAAGAAGTGTTTTTAAAGCTTCTATTATTACTTATGTTTCCTTGGTTGATGTTAACTGTGAGAGCACTTTCAATGATATCTGTATTGGTAGTGTGTCTTGTCTTTTGTCTTGGTAATACTTTTAGCCTGTTGTGACAAGTGTGTGATGAAACATTTCCACCTGTATGTAGAATGATGGAAAAGTGGCAACAATCAGAAGGGAGACAGAGAGAAAGAAGAGATTTTTGTCTTGTGGTTTGGTATGCAGGAGAAAAAGAATTTCAGCTAGACTTTTACCTGTGGAAAGGAGAAAGGGAAAGACTGCTATGTTTATTTTAATGTTATGATGTGAAACCTGGGAGATGTCAACAGAGTGCAGTGCTATGGAGGAATGGGATGCTGGCCTCCTGAAAGCATTAGTTTTGTATTCTAGCTCTCTACTTCTTGCTGTGAAGTCAAGTTTGCAGCCTACTGCAGGTGTTGCCAATTGAGCTTCATGTTACTGTTTCATAAAAAAAACCAAAACCAAAACCCCAAACCAACCAACCAACCAAAACCACCCCCACAAACCCAGAACAAAACCACACAAAACACCCCCAACACCCCCCCACCCCCCAACCATCAATAAAATGTACCAGGCCTTGCTCTGGATGCAATTCACATATTTTATATTTTTTTATACCTTCACATTTCTAAGCACTCATGAGTTCTAAGTCTTATTCTATAGAGATTTCAGCATTTTGCAGCCTCTTTAATAAATGGAACATGGTATAGAAGATTAAAAGTTATTCTTTCTGTGAGAAGAATTCCCCATGAATCATTTGTTGACCTTCAGCTGTGAGTTTCCTCAGAGAGGTTCATTGTTTCCTGTGGTACTAACAAAATAATCAGTAACAGTAATAGTAGATTTAGGACAATTATTTGTCCATAATTGTAGTCTTTCATAACAGTACTTTATTAATAATTTTCTCTTTGGGGGTTGGTTTTATAGCTGAACCAGGAAATTCAGAGTACTGGAGGAGAGCTTAAGCAGCAACATGCTGAGTCTCACTGAAAAGAATTAGATGTTTTAAAGTGATTTTTTTTTTTTTTGATACCTTGTCTACAAGGGTGGAAAAAAGTTACAGATATTGTCTTTGAAATTTGTATCATCAATTCCTCAACCTGACCTAGTTTTTGTTACACTAATGATGCTCTTATTGCAGACAGAAATAATGATGTGGGTAAGGTTACTTAGGAAGTTGAGAAGTAAAAGTTTGTTTATTTGAAATCTGAGTGCGTGTCCCCAAATAACCAGCAGAACAGCTTTATACAATCTAGAAGACATTTTTCTTATTTTTAATTGTTTCTGAAGAAAATAGAAGTTTTTTGTGAATAATGTTTGCAGCAGTTTAGCCCAGAGGGGATATAGGCTTGTTTAGTTGGTTTGCCACAACTTTAAGCACTTAACAAATATAAGTCTTTGGAGGATGTTTATTTTCTGTCCAACCTCTTAATACCATCCTGGAATGTAAGTGTACAACTCTGCCACTGTTGTGTTGCCCATAACTATTACAAAAAGCCCAAACCAAACCAAAAAATAACCCAAACCAAAATACTACCCTAAAAAAAAATCTTGAACCAGTACCCTTGCAAACATATTTTTCAGTTTAATGTTACTGATTTGACTTCTAATCACTGGGAGAGATGAAGTTTTTATCTTTACATTGTTAGTTATTTACTATAATAAACCATGAATAAAATGTCCTCTAGATAGTTCTTTCTTGTTTCTTAATGACATTAATTTTATGGAATGAATTGGGTAGAAAATTTTAGTGTAAATGCTATGAACTATGAACTATTCCTCCCCCCCTCCTTTTTTTTTTTTTTGTGTAATTAAATTTTTACTGTGATTTTCAGTCAAATTTTGATTACTTGGTTTGAAATTGTTGTGATGGTTTTCATTATGTTTTCCATGGCTTGTCTAGTGCTCGCTGGTAGTAATTGGTAGTTGACTTTGCAATCCTTACAGTAGAAGAATCCCAACAGATACATAATGCAATTTTTGCAAAAGTCAGTGTTGCAGTGTGTGAATGAAACTCTGTGGGTCTCCTGCTGGGAAGTGGTGCTTCCCGTTTGGGTTGTCTTGTAGGATGCTATGAAGACTTCAAATGTAGTGCTGGTTTATTCAGGGAATATAAAGAACTCATATGGATGATAGAAACTTGATTCTTTTTTCCTTTGCCTTCGAAAACATGTCGTGTAAAAGAAAAACAACTAGGCTACTGGTGGGATGGGGAGAGAAGTAGAAGTGATGGGCTGATGCTCAGTCATCTTCAGACAAGCAAGGCTCCTTTCAGTTTTACAGGATCTCAGGATGTTAGGGGTTGGAAGGGATCTCTAGAGGTGATTGAGTCCAACTCTCCTGCCAGAGCAGTACCATAGAATCTAGTGCAGGTCTCACAGGAATGCATCCGGACAGGTCTTGAAAGTCTCCAGAAAAGGAGACTCCACTATCTCTATGAGGAGCCTGTTCCAGTGCTCTGTGACCCTTACAGTAAAGAAGTTCTTCCCTGTGTTGAGGTGGATCTTCCTGTGGTGTAGTTTACATCCATTGCCCATTGTCCTATCCCAGGGCGCAAGTGAGCAGAGGCCTTTATATGCTGAGCATGAAAACCAAGGCTGTGAGGAACCTGATCTAGAGGAGAGTGTCCCTGTGCAGGGTGGTTGGAGTAGATGGCCTTTGGAGGTCCCTTCCAACCCAAACCATTCCATGATCCCTTTGGTCTGTTTGCATAGTTGCATCCCCTCCCAGCTTATTGTGCACCCTTGATCTACTCATTGTTGGAATGGTGTGAAGAGCTGAAAAGGCCTTGACTCTGCAAGCTCTGCTGAGCCTGAACTAAAACATCCTTGTGATACCAACACTGTTTCCAGCAGTTTTAAAATGTAGCTCCATACTGACTGCTATGAAGAAAACTGATCAGCCAAGTTCAGCACCTTCATGCACTTAGATATTGGAATGCTTATGGTGCTGGATAGTTGACAAACTAAATTTAAGCAAAATATAAGCATGAGAAATAGTAAGGCAGCTGTATCAGCCCAGGGAAGAATCATGAATGATGTGAAGTCAGCAGGCTTTCTGAAAGGAAAATAAATGGTGTCTCGTAAATTTGGTACTTAGAAGCTATGGCCTAGACATAAGTGATTGGAACTACTACATTCCAAGAATCAATAATCTGCTGCTTTTTTTCCTCTGGAATCTTTTGCTTCTTTAATTGTGAATTTTCTGAGGTTTCCTGCATTCGTGTTTACATTCATCAACTCCACTGAAAGTAAAGTAGAATAAGACCAGAAAGATATTTTTTTAAGACGAGAGGAAGGGGAAAAAAAAAACCAACAAAACCAAACAACCCACCAACTAACTAACTAACTAGAGATGGTAGCAAACCAAAAAAAACCTCAAATTGAAATAGATGAAAACAACCAAATACATGATTCAAAACCGCAATAAATTAAGGAAGCAAACCAAGATTTAATGGTTACTGTTGTTATTTTTATTAAGATAGTGAATTCTATTAAAAGTTTTTAAAGTTAAAAAGTTAAAACTTGGGTGAAGCAAGGATTCTGCTTCCTTGTACTCCTAGAATTAGGTGTTTGGGGTTTCTTTGACTCAAGATTTTTACTTTAATTTTTTTCATATTTTGATAGTTTAGTCATAATTTGGAGTTAAAAATTTTGGTAGTGTTCAAAATATACATAAATGGGAATAATCTGTGCTGTATTCGGTATCTAAATACCATCTGGTTACCTTCTGTCTCCCTTTTTTTTGCAAATGGAAACATAAAAGCACCTGCTGAGGGAAATTTTAATTTTAAGATGATGATCCTATATAGGTCAGTTGAAGTACATTCTGGATGTATCCACATCTCTCAATTAATTATAAAAGGTGCCTGGCTGGGATGATTCTTTCACAGTTCAAGGTCTAATTTTAAGGCATCCGACTTTGGGTGAGATAAATTTTACCGTTGGGTATTTCCTCAACTAAAAGGAAATGTGTGAGGTAGGATAGAACTCCTAGGAATGGTTCAAATCTTTTCCATGCATTGCTGAAGTAAACATAATGTGAAGTAGCCTTTAAAAAAGCAGTTGCTTAGAATGAGCCACATACCAGAAGTTAAATATCAAAGGACCTATTTTTAAATATATCCAAATAAACAAGTGCTTTGGAGGATTTCCATTTTTCCTCATGTCCTCTAAAAACTGGCTATGATATACTTCTATTAAACAGTGTCTCTCAATGAGTATCCAAATAACACTTTTAAAATTGAAAAATCAATTTGTAGAGTTTTCTGAAACTCTGGATTTACTTGGAAACTCTGAAGGCTTGCACTGAAATTTAGTTTTACTTTGTTCTACTTGTTACAAATGGGAAAAGCTACTATGGCTGCCTCTGGGTCTATCTTCATGTGCTGCTGTAAGTTTAAAATTGTGTACTACTACAATGACTTCTGCTTAGGAGGCTTATGTTGGTTTGAGGCTAATTAGAATATTTTAATAGAGAAAATTACACTACAGGCTGTGAAAGGAAAACATGCTGATGTCTATTTTGCTAGTAGGCTTGCTGAAAATTGTTTGGGAAAAAATAACCAAAACATAGATAAGACATTCTGTCTGTCTCTCTCTTGAGGCACACAGCACAGCGTCTGGGCTGGTCTAGCAGCTTTTGGCTCTGGCTCCTGTGCCGATCGATTTTCACTAACCACTTTTCTTCTAACCCCCCTGGCTGATCCTCCTAATTCACCTTGCGCATGGGGCAAACCTTGGGTTAAGGTACAGGGGTGGGGAGAAGGTGGAAGGGTGGTTGGGAGCCCCTCCTGGGGTCTCTGATTTCTGGGAGGGGAGCTGTGTTTCTGTATTACCTTTAACTTGTCTATTTCTGTAACTATTCCTGTCTATTGTGTATATCTCTGCTTGTATACTGTGCTGAGCTGTAAACAGAGCTTCAGTCCTTAACTTCCAGCTGGCTGAGTTCTAGTCTGGGTCATTTTACAAAGAGTGGGGGGCGGGGAACTCCCAAACCATCACAAGGCTTAGTAGATCATTTTGCATTTTTTCCTTTAAAAGAGCTCATGAAAAGGTTTGCAACTTCAGTTTCAAAGAATTCAGATCTTCTAAACAATGAAATCTTTTATACAACAGAGATAAAACTTTGTGCTGCCCTTCGTTAGGCTTGATGCTGTTGGCACAACTGTAGGTGTTGTGAATCACAGTAGATTACTCTGATAAGAATATCCACTTACTTCCTCTTTAAGTGGAAAATGCCAAGTGATTATTTGGTGTCTCTTACATAGTAAAGTACTGTATTTGGTTATCAATTGTTTTTTTCTTTTGCCTTTGTGAATTTGAAATAATGTCTTATCAAAGAACTTTATATTCTGTCAAAGACTGTTTCTTAAAAATAATTCAGGCAAGCAGAAATTTAAGCATAAAAACAGTTTGGCAGGTTATTTGCCCAAATGATATTACTATACCCTCTATTATACAGTGTACCAGTATGGTGATTTGTGTTTTTTTCCTCTGTTGGTATTGAGAAAAATCATCTCGGTGGATGATCCAGTGTTTGTATCTACTTGTATCTGTAATGAGCGAGAGGAAATTCAAGTCTCTAGTAAGGATTTCACTGTGTTTTTATTCAAGCCTGATGAGCCAGAGGTCAGGGTAGATCATTTTCAATTCTGTCAATGACAGAAGAATTTGTAGAACCACACAAATACCCTTTCACAAATAACAGTAATATTCAGTCCTGTTTCTGTGAGGTTCAGCAAGTAGGTAGCTCTAGAGGGAACTGATTAAGAATATACGAGCTTTATAAGAGATCTTACACTTTTTGAAGAACCCTCCTTCAGGGTATAGGCCGTGCTCTCTGTGACCTTATTTCAGTTCAGAGCACATTTATGAGCAACTCTGGTCACTCAGTGAAGGTTTTCCATTTCAGATCCTACATTAGTGACTCTCAATTCTGTCTGGCTGCAGGAGGAGGTGACCTATTGCCCTTTCAGTATCTGAAAATGATGATGTATTAAGACAGTGAATTCTGCATGATTGCTCCAGGACCCTAATTAAAAGGATAACCACTACTATGGGCATAGAGTAATGCTTTAATTATCTGGAAAGCTCAAAAATGTCTGTAATTTATCCTTAATTAATTTACCATCTTAAGATAAATGTAAATAGAAGCAGTTAAATCAACTTCTGCACAGCGTAGTGTTATTATGACAGTACTATGATGGAACTCAATGATGTTCTTGCTTTGTTTACTTGTAGTAAAATCATATCTTAATCTTCTATGTATCCTGACAAGGTACAACTCCTTAGATCTGCTGTGAGGTTAGGATCTGGTCCATCTTGCATTATTTATGCTCTTGGCCAGCTTTCACTGGAGAGCATCACAAGCCAGGGACATTTGCCGATTTTGTACATATTTCTTGGCACTTCTTGTATATTTCATTCAGATTCAAATGCTTCATCCCTTCCCCTTGGAGCTTATTAATCTTTAATTTATTCAGGAAAAGTTTCAGTGCTCCTCCCATTGCCTTGTTTACTGCTCTTCTTCTTTGGAAATGCAAATATGGCTTTAGCAGACCAGGTGCACTGTGTTTTAAACTATGACCAAGTCATTTACCCATGGAGGAATAAAATCTTGTTCCTCTCCAGAAAAGTTGGTGTGTATCTCAATATGAAGATCTTCTCTACTTGCTGAAACTTGTTTTTTTCATATCAACATGCACATAGGTAACCAGGCTTGATACTAACATCTGAATGTAGATTACATTTGTAGCTCATTACTGTATGTTGCTCTCAAAGTTGGTTTTTTTCATCCTGTTCTATGA
The DNA here is from genome assembly GCA_013396675.1 of Eubucco bourcierii. Lineage (NCBI taxonomy): Eukaryota > Metazoa > Chordata > Aves > Piciformes > Ramphastidae > Eubucco > Eubucco bourcierii. Next base: position 46,891 of record VWZE01014692.1, on the reverse strand, counting down.
TTGAGGGATGCACTGGCACACAGGCATGCAGGTTCTATTTATAGAGGTTTTGTATGTCTGTTTTATCATAGAATCATAGAATGGTAAGGTTGGAAGTGACCTCAAGGATCATCTAGTTCCAGCCCCCTGCCATAGGCAGGGACACCTCCCACTAGTACAGGTCACTCAAGGTCTCATCCAGTCTGGCCTTGAACACCTCCAGGGAGGGAGCATCCACAACCTCCCTGGGCAACCTGTTCCAGTGCCTCACCACCCTCACTGTAAAGAACTTCCTCCTAACATCCAGTCTAAATCTCCCCTCTGCCAGTTTAAACCCATTGCCCCTTGTCCTGTCATTGCAAGACCTTGCAAATAACCCCTCCCCAGCCTTCCTGTAGGCCCCCTTCAGATACTGGAAGGCTACTATCAGGTCTCCTTGAAGCCTCCTCTTCTCCAGGCTGAAGAGCCCCAACTCTCTCAGCCTGTCCTCATAGCAGAGCTGCTCCAGCCCTCTGATCATCTTTGTGGCCCTCCTCTGGACCCACTCCAACAGTCCCTTGTCCTACTTGGACCCACTTTCATGGTTTTATAGACCATAATGTCTTGAACACTTAAAACTAGTATCTAGTGGTTCAGTGTTTGAGGGAGCTGCAAGAAATTATAAGACTTTTTAAAGAAAAAATCATTGTGAAAAGCACCAGATTTGGAGAGATTTTTAAACTGTTCAGAAATCAATCAACTGAAGGCAGAACAGCTGTGGTGATGATCTTCAACCTGTGGGTGTTATAGAAGGGAAGATAATACTTAGTCTTCTCTTCATTACTGAGTGTTGTCATTGTTCCTGCAGCTTTAACACAAGTTTCACTGAGTGTTTTTTTTTTTTTTTTTTGGTTTTTTTTTTTTTTTTTGATACTCTAACAGAATTGAAGTAGGGAAGGGAAAGAAAAGCAGTTCAAGTCAGCATACGGTTTTTCTCAATAATTTAAGTGCCCCATAATATCTGAAAATACCTTAAAGTGGATGGCAACAGCATAGTATGAAGAACATAAGTATTATTAAGTTTTTGATGGAGAAGAATTCTATATGTAGTAGATTGATTCTTCTGAAGAGTTGATAACACAGATTTCATTCCTCAATATAGTTGCAGTGGCATTCTGTTAATAATTACAAGCATAACTTGAACTACAAGGGATACTTTTCATTAGTTATTATCTAGTTATTTTGGCAAACTATACATTCAACAGTAAAACTCATTTGTGTGTCCCAGAGGTTATGGTAAGCTCGTGCTGTATGCCACTTATTCCTATGCATATGATTATTTGCAGGACATGTGACTGGCATCATACTTCATCCCTCTTTGTAGAAGCATGAGGATAACTTTACTGGATCAGACTAAAAGTCTACCTGGACTAGTATACTGTCTCCTAACAGTGATTACCAAGAGAAGAATGTAAGAATAGGCTAAGCATCCTTGGAACTCCAACACACATTTATTATTTCACAGAACTCTGCTGTATCCCATTGCTCTTTCTTGAAGCCAGAGGAACTCTAGTATCAGTCTTTTGTTCCTTATGGGTAGATTGCTCCATCTATTTGTTCTTTCTTTTTTTTTTTTTCCCCTCCATTTTTACTCTATAATCAAATTGAAAATCCCTAAAGTCCATATGTTATTCAAAATGAAGGTATAGTAGGGTCTGTACAATGGAATAAATTGTTTTATTCTCTGTTCCGTTATGATTTTTTTCTTTTTGAATGCTGCTGAGTGCTGAGCACTGCTCAGATGTTTTCTGATTATAATTCAAAAATGTCATTACTGAGTGATAACTCATCATTGATGAGCTCACTGCTCATCACTTTAAGTGTACAGCTAGGTTGTTTTTTTTTCCTATGTGCATTGCTTTATATTCATCAGTGCTGCAGTATGTGAGACTATTCCACTGGGAAGTGGAGGGCAGCATTAGCAAAGCAAGAGAAAGTAGAGCCACTCTATTAGGGGATTTAGTGCCTGTATTCTACTTAAGTTCTGTTTTAACTCTCTGTGAATCTTTTCCTTAATGTTATTTGTGTTAATGTTTCATTGGTATGGGTATCACAACAAACAGAAGAATGGCTTGATCATCCATTGGAAACAGGTTGGAATTTTTTCTGTGCACAAAAAGGATGTGGCAAACTTCAAAGTTTATCTTCTAAACAGTTTTTAACAGTCTAATGAATCACATTACTTGAGTAAATGTACTCATTTAAAGAATTATTAGAAATAAAAACAGATTTTAAAAAAAATCTTTGAAAATGGTTAGATTCACTTGTCATCTACGTTTCCTAGTCTTGTAGTCATAACCTAGTGTAAAATAAAATAGTTAATCTTCTGTTGCAGAGTACAGAAATACCTTTACTTTATGCATTTAAAACATGGTTGTGTGCATTCTACCTGATTTTATATTGACTGTGCTGAATATGGAAATTTATTTTATTGTATTTATTTTATATCTAAATTATATATATATATGTGTGTGTGTATGTAAATATGTATGTATGTATATATAAAAATAAATGCAGATTTAATCAGCATGATTAAATTTATAGCTGCCAGAAGGTATCTACTGTGGTTTAATTAGTTAACAGGGACTGAAGTTGTGAGGTGGTGGTTAAAAAACCCAGTTCCCGAACAAATGACTAACCCCAACAAGGACCGTTAGTTCTGAATGAAGTCTGAAGCTTGGCAGAAGTGTTATGTTGGGGGTTTTTTTGTCTAGGTCATATGCTCAACAGAAGAGGAGTTTTTAAGTATCTTTTACTCTGTGGATGTATTTATTATTATTAAATAATTGGCAGTGTAATGTGATGCTGCTGTTCTTTTTAAAAATAAATATTGTTATAGTCATCCATTTTAATTAACTGAGATAAACAAAGGGAAGATGGACCTGGAGTGGATCACTGTGGCTGGCCATTTACAGCCTCAGGAAGCCATGTCATGGATGCTTTATTAAACTGGGGTTCACCAAGCATCAGTTTATCACAAGCCACAGAATATCTTCCTGTAGTCTGAAAAATAATGTACAAAATATAGTGTAAGACCAAGACATTGAAAACATTAATGTTACAAGAAGGAAGAGGACAGAATACTAAACCAGTTTATAATACAATACTTTGATTCTGACTGTCTGCCTTCTGTGCTCATCTGTAGTGATATTTAAGCAAAGCAGGTTTTTTCACAAGTGTTTTTAAAGTCTGCTATTTTGAATTCAAATATTGGAGATGATGGGACCAATACTACCTCCTATTCAAAAGTGTGATTATTTTCATTGGGAGTCTTCTTCCAGGAGTTATACTTTTGTGAAGTCGATGATCATACTTAACTGAAAAAAATACGTTTACCATAAATTATAAATAATGCTTGTAAATAATAGTGCTTATAAATAATAGAGTTTGCAACCTTGCATTACATCATTTCTCTAATCCTTTTAGTAGGAATTACAGTTCTGTGACATGTTATGACTCTAAGTGAAATATTGTCCAGTATTTCATAGGCAGTCTGGATTAATGAGAGAGACTGGTGCCACCCTGTTAGGTGTGCAGCACACACTTTTGCATTACAAAAGGATTTCAGTTTTAGCTCAGTAAGGTATGTGTTTAATAATAACCAGAGAAATGCCCCAAGCTAGCAAAATTAGTCATAGAATTGTTATGGTTGGAAAAAACCTCTAAGATCATCAAGTCTAAGCCCTGACCTAACACCATTGTGGCTATTAAACCGCCTCTACTCTGCCCTGGTGTGACTCCATCTTGAGTACTGCATTCAGTTTTGGGCTCCCCAGTTTACAAGGGACAGGGATCTGATAGAGAGTCCAGTGGAGGGCTGTGAGGATAATGGGGGACTGGAGCACTACCTAATGAGGAGAGGCTGAAGGATCTGGGGCTTTTTAGTCTGAAGAGGAGAAGACTGAGAGGGGATTTAATAAATATCCGAAGGCTGGGGGTCAGGAGAGGGGGGTCAGGCTCTTCTCACTTGCTCCCTGTGGTAGGACAAGGAGCAGCGGATGGAAACTGCAGCACAGGAGGTTCCACTTCAACACAAGGGAGAACTTATTCACTGTAAAGGTCCAAGAGCACTGGCACAGGCTCCCCAGAGAGGTTGTGGAGTCTCCTTCTCTGGAGACTTTCAAACCTCTCTGGATGAGTTCATGAGTGACCTGAGCTAGACTGTCTGATCCTGCTCTGGCAAGGGGATTGGACTTGATGATCTCTTTGGGTGCCTTCCAACCCCCAACATCCACTGATCCTAAGTGCCATGTCCATGCATTTCTTGAAATCTCCAGGGGTGATGACTCTGGCACCTCCCTGGGTAACTTCTTCCAATGCCTGACTATTCTTTCAGTAAAAAACATGTTCCTAATATCCAACCTGAACCTTCCATGGAACAATTTCAGGCCATTTTCTCTTGTCCTATGCTCCAAATACTACAGAGAAGACTGAGAGCCATTTCAATCCAACCTCCTTTCAGCTACTTGTAGAGAGCATTGCAGTCTCCCCTTCAGTCTCTTTTTCTCCTGACTAAGCAGCCTCAGTTTCCTCAGCAGTTCCTTCTAAGACCTGTTCTTTAGATCCTTCACCGGCTTCATTGCCTTTTTTGGGGCACACTCCAGCACCTCAACGTCTTTCTTGTAGTGAGGGGCCCAAACCTGAAGACTCAAATGACAGGGTGTTATTCTGTGAATTTGAGCCTGTAAAGGAATAATAAATGAGGAAGACTGATGCTGTTGGACTTCTGTTACTACTTTTTTTTTTTTCCTTGGAAAACACTGAAGTAGGCTAAGCAATGTTTCCCATATTTTGAAGTTTTAAAGAAAAATACAGTGCATAGCATGAAAACAGTGCATCATCAGAGAATCTCAGGGGTTGGAAGGGACCTTGAAAGCTCATCCAGTCCAAACCCCTTGCAAAGCAGGATCACCAAGACCAGATCATACAGGAATGCATCCAGGCAGGTTTTGAGTATCTCAAGAGAGGTAGACTCCACAAGCCCTCTGGGCAGCCTGTTCCAGTGTTCTGTCATGCTCACAAGGGAAAAATTCCTCCTCATGTTTACATGGAACTTCCTATGCCTTAGCTTCCACACATTGCCCCTTGTCCTGTTGTTGGATGTCACCAAGCGGAACCTGGCTCCAGCCTCCTGACACTCGCCCTTTCTATATTTGTGAAGATTAATGAGGTTGTAACGCTTACTATTGAGATATGACCTCTGGCATTGTGGGTATTTTGGTGAAATTCATCAAGTTTATCTTGCGTGTGTTTTTCCTAAGCTCTGTTTGGGATCTGACCATTGTAGCAGATGCATAGAAAGCATGTGCAGGCAGCTTCTAACCTGCTGGGACTCTGGGCAGTTACATTAGGATTTTGCCCAAGATGAATTCATGCCTCTGGAACTGTCACTGACTTTCCTTCTGCTTGTGGAGCTGCTGCTGGTGTATTTGTGTCCTAGTCCCTTAGAGAGGCTTCAGTTAAGTAATTTGCAGTCAGCAACATGGGAATTGGTAGTGAGCTATATTTGAAATGCCATGGTACTGTCAGAATTCATTCATTTTGGAGAACTGAAAGGAGATGATGTGTGGGTCTTATATTTAATTAGGTGATTTTTTAATTAGGTGATTTCCTTCATAATGGACTTGCCCATAAAAGATGATGTGAGTGCAGATGTGAATGTAATGTGATTTTTCTTTTTGTTTTTAAGGCATTAGATGCTCAAGCATTTAGATACTTGAATTTTAATATTTTTTTTTTCTCCATTTGTATGCATTTTATGATATTGGAATAGTGCTTGCAACTTTGCTTTCTGGGAATATGTAAAATATACATACATAATTCTTAGAAAAGATATAGTGCAACTAACAGCCTCCAGATATGGCCCTTTTGTTCTTGAGTGCTGTTGTTTCAGTACTCTGCTGCATGTTATTAATCAACTCTGAATTATACAATAGCTTCTTCTCTTCCATCGTGCCAAGAGCCTTGCATTTCTCTTGCGTTGTGTCAAGAGTCTTACAGGTATGGAAACATACTAATATAATCTAAGGAATGCTTTAGTTACAGGTTTGGGTTTTTTTCCTTATGCTATGTGGAAAGGTATGTTCAGCCATACACAGAATAGTTTTGTATGATGAAAATGTTAATCTTCCTAGTCTGTTATTTTAGAGACAGTTAAGTGTTCAACAGAAGGTGAGTTCTCTGCTGCTGCCTCCTCCCTTGTTATGTCCTTGAACTGTTCCTGCCTTTTTTTTTTTTTTTTTTTTTTTTTTTTAAATTTCTTTTTCCATAGGAGTTTGATACTGCACTCAGGGGAGTTAGGAACTGGGAATATGGGAGGTGCCTGGACTTATTTCAAAGACTGGCAGGGATTTACCAGTGGGTAAACCCACTGGAAGCAACTGCAGCAGAGAGAAACTGGATTTCTGCTCAGCCAGTAAGCTGCTTTGGGTTGTGAGGTGGTGTGGTGTTTGGGGTATTTTTGTGGTTTGCTTTTGTTTTGTTCTTCGTAGGTGTTTTCCCTTCCTTTTCTTAAAGTCTGGGGAGAACTGGTGTGCATAGGAAATTGTCTGTCTCTTCTCCCAGGCAACCAGCAACAGAACGAGGGGACACAGTCTTAGGCTGTGCCAGGGGAGGTCTGGGCTGGATGTTAGGGGGAAGGTCTTGACAGAGAGAGTGGTTGGTATTGGAATGGGCTGCCCAGGGAGGTGGTGGAGTCACTGTCCTTGGTGTTGTTGAAGAAAAGCCTGGATGGGGCACTTAGTGCCATGGTCTGGTTGCTTGGCTACGGCTGGGTGACAGGTTGAGCTGGATGGTCTTGGAGATCTCTTCCAACCTGGTTGATTCTAGGAATGGGTGAAAAAAGAGTGATGAAATCTCTATCTGTCTCTTCAGGTACTTATTGCCTTGTAGAGATGGTAAGGGCTTTCCCCCCAACCCCAGAAATGGAATTCCAGTAGTAATAGAGAATGTTGCCCTGTGGCTTAAGCTCCAGGTGTACCTTAACTGCACATCTTTTCTTTCAGCTTCTGTGAACTTAAGGTCTGGGTTGCGCAGACACATACTAAGGAGAGTGATTTGCTAGCATCCTATTACTGGTGGGCAAAACTGTCATATGCACAGTTGTTGCTTGATTTGCATTTTATTTGAGTGGTGTAGGTGTATTTCTATTTGAAAATATTTACCTTTCTACTTGGGATGATTACAGCAGTTAGTGATATGTGAAAAGACAAACTGCACTGCTATTTGCCAAGTGAAAGTGCTGAAATTGCAGAATTGTGTAAGAGCAAGCAGGTCCTAGGTGAAGATACTCAGCCCCAAGTGAGTCTTTGCTTTTTAAGTGAAGGGATGGACTGTATTATTTTGTGGAAATTGCTCTCTGTGAGGATTGCTTTTTCAGAAAGGCAGAGTGCTACTGGTAAAGATGATTTGTGAGACCAGACATGAGATTGACTGCCAGAGCAAAGTGGCAGGAAGAGCTGGTAGGAACAGTGACTTGCAATCAAAGAAAATCTGTCAGTGTGACTCTGATGCTTAGAATTGTTCTTTTGGAAGGTAAAAAGCACAATGGAAATGGTTGTTTGGGTTTGAGAGATGCTTTGGAAGCACTGTTGTCTTTTTTTAGGGAAACCTGTTGACTTGAGTGGCAGCCTCATGATTACATCCTGCACAAGCAGAGCAGGAAAACTACAGCTGCTGCTGGGTACTCTTGTTGTGGAAGTAGGCAGAAGAATGTGAAAATAGATGAAATGTTCAGGATGGACACACTACTGCTCATGGGTAAGTGGAGGCAGGACAGCTCTCTGAGCACTGTGGCTTTAGACTGGGTAAAGCAAAGGATCTGTTGTTTGAGGGCATAAATGAAGCCCTCGGTCAGTTCTGGAGCACAAGTGAAACAAATGACATATTGTGGTGTTTGAGTAGCAACCAGTTAGCAAGTTATGAAATGATAGTGTGCTTCAGAAGAAAGAAGCACACTAGGCCCAAGGATAGTTTGGAGACAGTGAAGCCCATGAAGTGTGAATGGGGAGAGGTTGTTTGTCTAAGGAAAGAAAGATGTGTCTTCATGTTGATATTGTTGATGTCTTATCAACTTCTAATAACTTGATGGTTTTTTATGATGTTTTGCATGCCAATTTTGGTTTATTTTGTGTGGGTTTTTTTGGTGGTGGTTTGTTTGGTTGGTTTTTGGTGGTTTGTGTTTTTTTTTTTTTTAGTGTTCTTATTTGGACCAGTTTTGACAGGGACATCATGACTAAAGCAGTTTTAAATATGACCTCACTCATATTCAGACAACTACCCCCATAAAACCAATCCCAGACAAGGAATACCTGTGTGAAGTGTGTATTGTAAAACTGGTGATAATTTTGGCACTGCTGCCCACAACATTCTCCTGGATTAGCTGGCTGCTCCTGGATTGGATGGGCTGTGTTTTGCTGGACAAAGACCTGTCTGGATGGCCAGTCCCAAGGAGTTGTGGAGAATGGAGTTAAATGTAGTTGGTGGCTGATTGCAAGTGGTTTTCTCAAAAACTCAGTGTTCTGGGGCCTGTTCTCTTCAATATTTTTATCAATGGTCTGGATGGGGATATCAAGTGCAGCCTCTGTGACTGAAGAGAACATCAGGCTGGGCATGAACATTGATCTTCTGGAAGGTGGAAAGGCTCTACAGAGGGACCTGGACAGACTGGATCAATGGGCTGTGGGCTGCTATATGATGTTCAAGAAGATCAAGTGCTGAGGTCCTGTATTTAGGTCACAATAGCCTCATACAATGAGACTTACCTGAGCAAGCATGGCTGGAAAGCTCCTTGGTGGGAAAAACCCAGGGGGTGTTGGCCAATAGCCGTCTGAAAAGGAGCCAGCAGTGTGTTCAGGTGGCCAACAGCATCCTGGCTCGTATCAGGAATAGTGCGGTCAGCACGACTAGGGCAGTGATTGTCTCACTGGGCACTGGTGAAGCAGCATCTTTCTTACTGGGCCCCTCACTACAGGACAGACATTCTGCAGTGTGGCCTAAGAAGAGCAGTGAAGCTGGTGAAGGGTCTGGAGAACAGATCTTCTGTGGAGTGGCTTGGGGGAATTGAGGTTGTTTAGCCCAGAGAAAAGGAATCCCTACTGCTCTCTACAAGTACTTGAAAGGAGTTTCTAGTGAGGTGGTTACCAGCCTCTACTCCCCAGTAACAAGCATTAGGACAAGGGGAAACAGCCTTATGTTGCACCAGTGGAGGTTTAGGTTGCATATTGGGAAAAAAACCCTTCACTGAAAGGGTTGTAAAGCACTGGGATAGGCTGCCCAGAGAAGTGGTGGAGTGGAAAGTGAAGTGATGGTTTATTGGTGACTTGGCCAACAGTGGGTTAACAGTTGGACTGATGATCTTAAAGGCCTCGTCCAACCAAAATGATTATATGGTTCTGTGATTTTTTAATTATTTTTTTTTTTTGTGCCACGTGTGGAGGTTGAGGATTAGAGTCAGTATTTCTTTTAAGTGTTTTTGAATTATCACCTGGATCTATAAAATGGAAGCAATTTATGGAACTGGTGAAATGAGGACTGAAGTTGTGATAATGCTATCTAGCTACATTATTGCTGTCTGTCTGGGTGATTGTGTGAAAGGATCACAGTGTCTTTGAACTAGACCATTTGACCAAAAAATACTAATAAGCTGAGAACATTGGTTGTACCATAAAAACATTGCTATTCTTAGATAATAGCTATTTAATGAAGTTAATGGAAGATTTTGTCCTTGTTATAAGTTAGACATGAGACAATACAAAGCTGTACTGAAGCAGGAGGTTATTTTTCTTTCAGAGGAGTTTGAGATGACTTCAGGGGATTTCTGGGGATGTTCCTCTCTTTACTTGTAAAATAGCAGCTCCAGTGCAGTGTAAATAAGGATAGTATAGAATTATATGGATTGGTAGAGACCTTTTAAAGCTCATCTATTCCAGGTCCTTAAGCAATGAGCAGAGGCATCTTCCAACTTAATCAGGTTGCTCAGAGTCCTGGACTGTCCAACTTGACCTTGAGGGTTTCCAGGAATGGGGCTTCTAATACCTCTCTGGGCAACTTGTGTTTCACCACCCTCAGTGTAAAATTCTGCCTTATATCTAGTTAGAATATTCCCTGTTCTATTTAAAATCATCATTCCTCACCTAGTCATAACAGGATCTGATAAAAAGACTCTCTGCCTTTCTTACAGGTCCCTTTAAAGTTCTGTGTACTTCTTAACATCAAGTATTTGGTTTGGAATGAAATCAGAACTTTCTGATTACTTTTGTAGTTTATGGAGATCTCATTTTCAAAAGTAGGCAAGCAAGGCTAGTCAAGGTATTTTGTAGAGCTTAAATTTATAGTTACATTTTGTGTCAGAGAAGTAAAAGAGAGTAGAAATAACTAGATGTGACCATATTTTCTTTCTTGATATTTTGTAGAGCAGGTGAAGTGCATCTAAAGTACTTGCCATGATGAAATTTGTTCACAGTGTTGACTGAGTAAAAGAAAGGTCCTCCTCCTCCTCTCCCTGTGATCCTTTCTGTGGCTCTGGCCTCTGCACTGTTTGCAGTGTAACCTGTGGAAGGAGTGAGATGATGCAAGTCAAATGTGAGGGTAATGGTGAGCTGCTGGATCCCAAAAGTTTAGTTCATGTCTGTCTGACTTCTCTAGGTCCATGCTCCCCCTGCCTACTTGCTCTTGCTGGAGTGGATGGCGCTGTTGGCTGCTCTGCTGCTGCCACAGTATTTGTGGATACCTGTGGCACAGTGTGTTACTGCTGGGCGTGGGAGCAGAAAGGAAGTGGGCCTGCAGGGTTTGTTTCCTGGGAAAGCTGGCATTCTCCATACAACATCTGTGTTATGAGGATCCTAATTTGTTTCTGCAACCCTGCAGATGTCCCAGATATGATTGTTGGTCCATATAACTCCTTGCTTGTTTGGGAATAGATGAGAGCTGTAGGGATAACTTAGCAGTAATGCTACAGCTTTCTGATTGTGGTGGTGGTTTTTGTTTTATATTTTTTTTTTTCCAGAATATTTTTAATGAAAGGTTTGTAAGCTAGGTAAAAAAGTACTTTGGGACATCTTGTTTAATTTATTGTTTTAAAAGACTATTCTTCACAGAAATCACTGGAGAGTTCTTCTTAAAACAGATGGCACAAAGCAGGCCATTGTAATGCAATTCTCTTTGTAAAATGCTGTGTCCCAGGGCAAATGCACCACAAATGGAGCAGTCGTGATGTCCCATAAAAGAGAAGACATGTGTTTTTGCAACATTTGATATATCTGAAAAATATGCACAACTCTGGCAGCTATGCCAAGAAAGCAAAGCTTGCTATTTTCAGTAAAGTATTTTTGGGGCTTTTGGAGTGTTTTGAAACTGCTACTACAGTAACTGCTTTCGACTATTCAGGAAAATCTCGTACGTACAAAACTTTAAACATAATTAATGGAGTATTATCTGGCATTAGGACTAGCAAGAAGACGTGTTACATCTCTCTATTATCCTTGAGCTTTTTGGCAGAAAAATGATACACTTTTTGTTTATATCATTTAATGGAACTTTTGTATGTATAGAGTTTAAAGTCGTAAAATAAAGGCCTACTGTATAAATAGCAAACTAGAATCACAGAATTCATCAGGTTGGAAAAGACCTTTGAGATCATCAAGTCCAATCTGTCACCCAACACCATCTGATCAACTAAACCATGGCACCAAGTGCCACTTGCTGTTACTTTTTAAATGCTTCCAGGGACAGGGACTCGACCACCTCCCCTGGCAGCCCATTCCAATGCCGATCACTCTTGCTGTGAAGAATTTCTTCCTAACATCCAGCCTAAATCTCCCGTGGCGCAGCTAGAGGCTGTGTCCTCTTGTTCTGTTGCTGGTTGCCTGGGAGAAGAGCCCAACCCCACCTGGCTACAACCTTCTTTCAGGTAGTTGTAGACAGCAATAAGATCTCCCCTGAGCCTCCTCTCCTGGGGCTGGACAACTCCAGAAATACTTGTGTCATCTTTCTGGTTCACTACTAGTCAGTTGGTTCTCAGCTAATGAGTGTGTCTGTCTCATGTATCTGTTTCAGCTTAGACTTAAAATAGTGTTGTTTAATTAATTAGTAAATGATCTGACACCATTATTGGTACCACCTGCTATTAAATGGCTAGATAGATTTTTCTGAACAATTAAAATAGAGGAGAAATATCAAAAGTATGTGGAACATCATTTAATGGGAATATTCTGCTGTGTCTTTACACAAATATATATGTACATCAATTCACCTTTCACAGAATCACAGAACATTAGGGGTTTGAAGGGAGCTCTGCAGATCACTGGGTCTGACCCGGCTGCCAAAGCAGGATCACCTGGGGAGGTCACACAGTAACTTATCCAGGTTGGCTTTGAAAGTCTCCAGAGAGACTCCACAACCTCTCTGAGCAGCCTGTTCCAGTGCTACATCACTCTGACAGTAAAGAAGTTTTTCCTCATGTTGAGGTGGAACTTGCTGTGCTCTAGTTGATATCCATTTTTCCTTGTCCTATTATCAGGTTCCTGTCCCCTTCCTCTTGACAGAGGAATTATCCTCAGATAATTGTAGTTAGGCAGGTATCTAAATGAGTAAAGAGCTTCAATAGCAGTAAGGTATCCTGAAAAAAAAAATTCAAGTAGGAAACCAAAGTTTGTTGTATGTGTATTTACAATACAATGAGTTTTTTGTTGGCATACTTAATCTTTGGATTCCATTCTTTTACAATGCTAGAAGAAATAAGTTTCTTATTTTCAGTTGTATCAGTTTAAGGAATGTGAACTAAATCTAGTGATTTACTTGCTGCCTGGGATCTTTGAGGACTGGAAACTGGTAGTAAATGTTAGTGATCCATAATAATAACTTGGATAATCTTGTTTTGTGTATCCGAGAAGACCAGAGTCTGGAAAAGGCTAAATACACTGAATTCTCATTTGCTTCTGAACGCAGTCTTTGGCGTTTTATGCTTTTGTATTGCATGTAGCAGCAGCTTTTGCTGTGCTTAAGGTGTATACCTTTTCCTTCCTTAAGGGGAAAGACAGCACAGCAGTTAAGATTTGTGACTATTGATCTGTATTTGGGTTGTACCCCAAGGCATACTGCTCAGAATCTCCATTTTCCTTTTATTTAAGATGAGATGAAGAAATAGATATGTTAGGAGTACTTTCGGTCTCTGGAGTGTAAACTCAGGTCCCAGAAGCTTCCTCCCAGCACCGTTTTTGGATAGGGTTCACCTCTGTGGTAAAGGAATGGGGCTGCTGGAACTGGATGGGAGCTGTGACATTTTCTAACCAGGTTCCCAGCGTGGGTGACTGGAAAACCAGGACCCTGGGGGCAAACCACAGTGAACATGTAACAGCCACAGATTTCCAGAATGGTGACATTGTTGGATATGTGTAGTTAAATCTGTAAATGATAATGTTTCCTTAGTGCTATCTACTCCATTTGAATGACTTCTTGTTTTAATTAACAGTGTATTAACTAATGCTAGCTGTATAAGAGACAGGGAATTTTAATTAAAATTCTGTGGTTTGGGTAACTACATATCAGTGATAATTTTTATAATCTGTAGTTTTGTTGTAAGTTACTAAATGCTTTAGGTGTTTAAACTTGAAATCAATGATTCAACTTGATAGGATAGACAAAAATGAAGCTGGATTGTTTTATTGACTTCCATAAATCAGCAGTGTTCATGTGTTTAAATACATTCAGTTGCAGATCTCGGTTCAGTTCCTGACCTTTCCACATTCTTCCTGTGCAATAGCAAGCAAATTATTTGAGAACAAATATTTCAGTGTGTCTAGTGAATTTGAAATGCAATAATTAATGCCACTGGAGATCTAGCTTCTTATTAAAATTCAGCACTACAACTGTATTCATTTTTAGGAATTTCAGTTCTCCACTTTTTGTCAAATGAGATCTTTGTCATTCTCTTATTTTTTAATCATGCCTAAAAGTATGCAGGTCTGTCCCTTGTGTATGTTGTACTATCAGTGATACAGTCAATCTTGTCTCAGTTTCTACTTTTATAACACAAGCATGTAATAACATAGGAATTGCTCACCATTTTTAATCTGTTCCATTGGTCAAGTCAGCTTGTGCAGAAAAGTGAAATGTATTTTGGCACTGCTGGGCATCAGAGTGCAGACACTTGAGCTTGGGTCAGAAAAACAACATTGTGTCTGGGCTGCACAGTCCCACTCGCCCCTTTCAGCTCAGCTCTGAAATTTCTGCTTGTGCAATCTAAGCAGCTAAGGCTAAGCATTAATCTCACTGATGTCAATGGCCTGATATGGAGGACCTTTCTCTGGATGTGTTTTTTGCTGCTTTCCTTTTCCAACTCTTAGATAATAATCATTCTTGGGTAAAAAAATACATGCTACTTGGCATTCCTGGAATAACAAAAGAGGAGCTAACACTCTTTTGATTCAATGCAAGTATAAGGCAAAAATAATTAATTACAGTAGTTACTGGGGTACAGAAAAACCACTTCTGTGGATATCCATTGGAACTTAGAAATAGGTTGCTTGTAAATGCCTTCTGCTTGTGGAGGATAGATGGTATGTGAGGCTTTAGCTGATCTGTGGTGAATGTGCTCAGAAAACAAACTTTGTTTCCTGAGTAAGCATAACTTTATAATGCAGACTTCAGAAAAAGAAAATCCTCATCATGGAACAGTTAGAAATAGAGTAATTTCTCTCTCTCTTCTTTTTTTTCTTTTCTTTAAATGTCATAATCTAAACTATACTGACCTTGATAAACTGAATGACTTACAGATCACATAGCTGTGATATTCCTGTGATGGAAAGAGGATGCAAGTGGAGCAAACATTTTCAGGTTTATTTCATTCAGTTTAGTATATGCTTGTTGAGTAGATCACCTAAAGGAGTTTGGAAAGTTTCTTAATTTGAAAATGTTCTTGGGTCGGTTCAGGATGGAAAATGGGGAAGAATTCTCAAACACAAAATAATTTTCTTTGTTTCTTTTTCTTTTTTAATTGCATTTATATTCTCTGTTGCAAGACTTCAATGAAGTCAAGCTCTGTAGTACACACACTCCATATACAGTTCTCTCATAAAACATCCAGACATTTAGTGATGACTTTATACAGGTAGGTAGGTGGAAAAGAGGCTACTGGAGTGTTTCCTGACTAATTATAGACTGAAATATATAAAGCAATTAGTGGAATTAAAATGTTGCAACACATTTTTTTTTTTCCTTCATAATTTTTCTGTGGTGGGTCAGGAACTTTCTCACCTCTACTATTGAAATTTACCAGACTAGCCCAGACAACTTGAAAGTGAGATGAAACTATATTTACAACAAAGCAAAATGTACAAACATATGTATATATATATATACACACACACACAATGTACTTACAAGTATTTACAATTGTATACAAATTAGAAATCATACAGAAATCCAAACTCCTTCCTGGACAAGGGAAACTGCCCAGAAGGGACTGAAAACTATCCTCTCTTTCTCCCTCTACTTTACCAGACAGACAAACAAAGCAACCAGCAAAGCTTACCTTGTTTTCTGTTAGCCAAGATGAGTTGAAAGATATTAGNGGTTTGGGAGGTCCCCGCCTCAACACCACCCCCCCACCCCCACCCCCCTTTATAAAATTACCCAGACTAGACTTAGCAGCTGGAAGTTAAGGACAGAAGCTCTATTTACGGCTTAGCACAATGTGCAAGCAGACATATGCTCAATAGACAGGAATAGTTACAGAAATATACAAGTTAAACGTAATACAGAAACACAATCCCCCTCCCAGAAATCAGAGTCCCCAGGAGAGGCTCCCAACCACCCCTCCACCTTCTTTCCACCCCTCTACCTTACCCCAGGGTTTGGCTTACGTGCAAGATGAGTTTGCAGGGTCAGCCAGAGGGGTTAGAAGAAAAATGGTTAGTTAGGTTAGCAGAGAGACCAGTAGACAAAACCTGCAGCTGGGGAGACCAAGCCTCTGTGTGTGTGTGTCTTATCTATGTTTGTGTTCTTGTTCTTAAACATCTCAGTAAGCCTGTGAGTGAAGCAGACATCACCAGTGTTTGCTTTTCTCAGCCTATAATCTAATTCTTTTGATAAAATATTTCAATTAGCTTCAAACCAGAACATTGACATTTTTGCTTTTTTCTCTCAGCAAACCAATGAGTGATACAGATTTCATTGCTATTTTCACACCCAGTGATCTAATTTCTCTCATTAAAATATTCCAATTAGCCTCAGATCAGCACATTTCTCTCTAGTAATAGAAAGCTGAGAGGAAACCTTGCAGGTCATTTTGCAGTTTGCAGCATCATCTGGAAGATCTGCAGGGCTAATGTTTTAAACTTTTTTAGTTACCAGTGTAAACAGAATTTTAAGCATAGCTGTTTGACACACTTGTTTCAGTGAGGAAATATTTCAGTGGGTTAAGATGGTGTCCCAGTTGGAAGCTATGAGCTACTTGGAACTGGAGGACAGAAATACCTCTTACCCCTTTCCAGGAGTAAGAATGAGGATCCTCTGCTCTCATCAGACCCCATCTGGAGTCCTTTGTGCAGTTCTGGAGCCCCCAGCACAGGAAGGACATGGAAGTGTTGGAGCAGGTCCAGAGGAGGCCACGAAGATGATCAGAGGGCCGCAGCAGCTCTCCTCTGAGGACAGGCTACAAGAGTTGGGGCTTTTCAGCCTGGAGAAGAGAAGGCTTCCAGGAGACCTTAGAGTAGCCTTCCAGTATCTGAAGGGGGCCTACAGGAAGACCGGGGAGGGATTATTGCAAAGGTCTTGTAATGACAGGACGAGGAGTAATGGGTTTACACTGGCAGAGTGAAGGTTTAAACTAGATGTTAGGAAGCTCTTTGCAGTGAGGGTGGTGAGACACTGGCACAGGTTGCCCAGGGAGGTTGTGGCTGCTCTCTCCCTGGAGGTGTTTGAGGCCAGGTTGGATGAGGCCTTGAGTGAGCTGTACTAGTGGGAGGTGTCCCTGCCTATGACAGGGGGTTGGAACTAGATGACCTTTGAGGTCCCTTCCAACCTTACCATTTTATGATTTTATGATCCTCCACACTGATTAGAAGTTTAAAGAGAAATTGCATTTACATGAGCATAGGTACAAAGGGCAGTACAAAACCCATTGGACCCAAACTGGTCTTCTAGAATGCTCCACCCCTTCCACCCTCAGTCAGTCTGAGGGTGGGCTGAAACTACACTCCCTGGCTGGGGCTACAAGGCCTCAGCAGGCATCATGACACAGCTCAGCTCCCTACCATCCAGCAGCCATCTCCCCTGCAAACCATGAAATGAGAAGGAATGTGCTGTTCATGGTAAGAAGTGAAGGGAGAAAAGGCAGGGAGGAGAAGGGAAAGGTATCAGTCAGGTGCTGTCTTTTAAGCTATGATACCAGAATATGAAACAGAATAAAAATGTTACAGTACCCTGGGAGGAGCAAGTGCATTCCCTTGGAGTGGGCCTCTGTCCCTATGGGTTTGTTAAGGGAGACCCAGGATCCCTCAAACTACCACAGATGTTAAGTTTGATGTAAGGGAAACAGTTTAAAAGGAGCTGGGCTTCTGATTTGAAATGCAGTGTGTGCATCCAAGTGCTTCACCTGAGAAACTAAAAAAGTAGTTTGCAGGCTGAAGGAAGAAAGGCATTTCTAGGTACGTAATAGTGTAATAGTTGTTTGTAATTAGTGCTACTGCTATAAAAGATAAAAATAGACATTTCTGGAGGCAGTACATCTGTAATAAGTGTTACCAGGAGTGGTAGTGTTCTTATCTGCTCACTCTGTTCTGCGTAGGAGTGGAGTCCAGAAGGTTGAATTATATAATTATTCCACTTGCAGAAGAATAACTGTAGTGTTACCAAGCTGCCATCCATTCGATTTTACTCTTTTATATTTGCCACTGAAGAGAAATTATTTATTAATTTAAGCACAGAAACAAAAATTACATCTCTAGTTTCTTTCTGTGCATTTATTCAACTTTCCTTGCTTTATCAGTCCTTATGATTTCTGGCTTTTGATTAGTTACTGTGTTCTAATACGTAAATCTTTTTTTAATGGAAGTCTTTACAATATCATCAGAATGGACTAAATTGTTTGGAGTTGGCCTGGTTGGTTGGCTTGGTTGGCCTGGTTGGTTGGTTGGTTTGGTTGGCCTGGTTGGTTGGCTTGGTTGGGCAGTTTTTGTGGGGTTTTTTCCTTTCCTACTGGATTGATTGATTTTATTTTCATTTTTTAAAGCATACTGAGAGTAAGTGCATCAAAAGTTGTGTATCCTGTGCTTTGTAAAACTATGGTAAATATGAATTGCATGTAAAATGATTAATTGTTCAAGTAACAGAGTTTACGATTCAGAAGTGCACATGTAGATAATCTTTCATTTATGAAAAATAGCAGTAACAGGCAAAGAATGATCCACACCAGAAGATGTGTAGTGCTATAAAAGGTGTTCTAATGTGTGGAGCTGGAGAATATCGAATGCTTGTTTGTCTTTTGACTGCAATTTGTGAAAAACATGAAAACTCCCTTGGGCAAAATCCTGCAGGTCCCCAGTGGAATTGCAAAGGGTGAGGAAACAGAGACGTCAACGTTTAGCAAAGTCAGTGGACATTGTTTTCAGATTTCAAGCTCCAGTCTTGTAAAGCCAGTTGGATTTGTATCCAACAACTGCATCCATAAGGCAAATTGCTCACTGGGGTGTCATAGAACTTGACATGTGTTTATCCTAGGTCTCTTCTCAGTTAATTCTGAGCATGTTTTATGAGTGCATTGTAAACAGGCTGTCCCCAAGTTTGTTGGTAGTATAGGCAAAAAGGTGGCAAAATGAGACATGTATTTTCATGGACTCTTGAGAACAGGTGGTTCTGTCACCCTCAAAATGTCAGGAGGGGCAAAACACCAACAATGCCCCCCCTCCCCAGCAGTATATTCAGCAGTTTATAAAAAAGAAAGCAAACCCAAATCTTTAAGGATATTTGTGTGCAGTCCAGACTGGGATACCTAGTACCATTTTCTTGCAACCTACATAAAAACCACAGTGTAAGTTAAACTCAAAATTCATCTTAACCTATGCTTAACTTGACATTTCCTGCATCTGCTCTCAGTCTTGAGGAAAGGTCTGTGTGTCCGAGAGCTTCATGCATTAGAAAATATTTTACTGTTTTCTGCCAGTCCCGTATTTCTCCTATCTTTAACTAATCGTACAATAGCAATAACGTTAGCGCCAAGGACAGCTGTGTAAAAACATAGGCAACATCTGAGGAGAAATAATTGCAACATTTAAAGAGAAAAAATAATTAGGTAAAACTGCAGAAGAAAACATGTTAGGAAAAGATAAACAGAAATACAAAGTCTGTCTCCAGAGGGGGGAAAAAATGTTTTTAAAAAGCAAGCATAATACAAGCTAACTCAGTCCAAGAATTCACAAGGGAAAAAAAGAGACAGGATCAACTTCTTTTCCCTTCCCTTCTTTCCTTTAAAGATGGGAAAAACCACTGGGAAACTAGTTAAGATTTTTGTACTGAATATCATGGAAAAAGAACGCAAATGTGATTTGCATAAAAGTGGAATGTTATACCTCTGTCAATGAAAAGAGCAATTAAATACCAAATTTTAGCTGGTTTAAAAATTCCAAGGGAATACTGACATTTGTGCTCTGGTGAGACCACACCTTGAATACTGTGTCCAGCTTTGGGCTTCCCAGCTCGAGGGACAGGAACCTGCTGGAAAGCATCCAGCAGAGAGCCATAAGGATGACTGGGGGACTTCAGCATCTCCCCTATGGACATAAACTGAGAGACCTGGGGCTCTTTAGTCTGGAGAAGTCTGAGAGGAGATCCGATCAACATCTATAAATATCTGAGAGGTAGGTGTCAAGTGGCTGGGGTCAATCTCTTTTTAGTGGTGCGCAGCAATAAGACAAGGAGCAACAGCTACGAAGTGGAACAGAGAAAGTTTCACCTCAACATGAGGAGAAACTTCTTTATAGTGAGTGTGACAGAGCCCTGGAACAGGCTCCTCAAAGAGGTTATGGAATGTCCTTCTCTGGAGACTTTCAAAACCTGCCTGGATGCATTTCTGTTTAGACTGCGCTAGGTGATGCTGTTATGGCAGGGGCGTTTGACTCCAGAGGTTGGTCCTTTCCAACCTCTAATGTTCTGTGATGCTGTGAGACAATATCCTGAAATCAGTAGGTGGAGGACAGAAATTTCATTGTAAGCTTCTCACATTCCTCTGAAAAAATGAGCACAGCTAACAGTGAGGAGTTGGTGTTCTCAGTGGGTTAATGTGTTTGAACTTTTGTTTTTGTAACTGTAAACCTGCCTGGGTGGGACAGAACAGAGAGACAAACAAGCAAAGGACCCTCAATGAGAAAAAACACTTCCATCCCTGACCAAATTTTGTGTGTAGTTCCACACATGCCAGATATCTGTCTCAGTTTGGTTAATGGCAATATATAACCTGTAGGAAAATTCATAAAGATATGGGATAAGAGACGTGAGTTATATTTATGTTTTTGGAAGAGGTAAAACAAAGCTGCCTTTAAGTAGTAGTTTTAGGTACCGAGAGCTGTGAAACACCTTCAGCATTGCTCGAACCTGTGTGCAGAAGTTTGGGCAGAGGGTCAGAGCCTGCCTTGGAGCTCATAGTTCTGGGCTGAATTCATTGCTCCATACTGGCTTTATTTGGATAAAACTGCTTCACATGGGCTCCACTTGCACATCCATGCCTGTGGTGACAGCGTGGTTGTGCCATTAGAGCCAGCGCTGGGAACATGTAAGTGCCAATGTTCACAGAGCCTTCACAAACCTAGAAATTACGGTCTTCTTGGAGCTGAACTTGTACAGGTCAGGACTTGTGTGAACACGCAGTAGTAGTTTGAGATGCTGCTACCACCACATAGTTTCCTTTGGCTGTTGATATGCATTCCTGTAGGCAAGGGTCCATCCTACTTTGTGATATCTCTTTTAGTAGCTCGCTATCGCTGAAATCTAGGATAATACTAATGAATAAATATGAGATAATTTGTAGTTGTCTCGAAGCCTCCACACTATCCCAGTAGACCATGATATAGTGTGGGCTATTCACATCCCAAAATTGCAGTAATTTTATCATCTTTGACCTATAGTTCTCTCCTTAGAGAAAAGAGGAAGCAAAAATCTGCCTAGTAGAAAACAGCGTAGCATGGACTTCTCCTGTGATGCCCATTAGCCTGCTTGCTAGCTTGGTCTCTGTTCTGTGTGCTTTCTACTGTTGAACGTTAAATCAGGTTCATAATTTCACACATTATTTTAAAGCCCTGTTCTTAGTTTATTTTTGAAGTGCATAAAGCTTTGGAATGAGGACAGCAGTTAACAAATCTTTTCCTCAAGCGCAGTGGAACATTTTTGTCACAAGACTAAAGCACATCCCTTCAAAGGCTTATTTTGGAGCGTGAAGTAGGAATTTCTGCCCCAGGAAATGAAGGATCATCTTCTTCAATTGTAAATTACACTTTTAAGCTTTGCCTTCCTCTAATGTAATCACCCCTGGAGCACCTAAATATGGAGAGATTAATTAAACTCAACAATTACACAAGAAACACCCTGTAGCTTATTACAAACAAAAGTTAATTGTTATGCAGAATTTATGGCTCATCCCATGAGAAGGAATGGAAAGAGAAGAGGAAGAACATGGGCAGATAAGAGCTGAAGAACTTAGCACTCTGGGATGCTGATTATGGAGGAGATCTACACAGAGTGAGGGTTGCAGTTCTGGAGCTGGCTTTCTTCAAGGAGGTGGTAGATGGACACTTTGAGAGGCAAAGGTTTCCCCTAAGACGTTTATTCTCTCATACTCTAAATTTCAAAGCTTTTCTGGAGGATATCTAGAAATAGTAGTGGACAACATTGAAAAAATTGTGATTAATCCTCTCTACGAAGTTATTTGTTCAGTGGGTAGCCAAATCCACTGTATTATAGAGAACACAGTTATACCTTTCAAATCCTTCTGTCCCAGATTCCTTTGTTCTATTTATTAAAAAATGACAGACATAAACCATAGTGATCCAGCCTTGTTTTATGTTTTAATATAAGTAGTATATTAAAATAGGATATTTTTCAGATTAATAGCCAAATTCACCTATTTCAGAATACTGACAGGTCACTGGAAATTTTTCTGACCCAACAGTTTATTGTTTTTTCTCTCTCCTAATTTCTGTGTTTATAATCAGGCACTTACACAATCAAAATACAACATGGTGTGATCATTAAGTCACAAATAAACAGTACCAAATTTTGGTGATCTTGTAGATAAATTTGCTTGTTTAGTCATTGATAAGAAGGATGGCTACCTCCTCAAATTTCCTCTTTACATTTTCACTGTTTTTAAATCTGTCTCCCTAAACTTATTGAGACATCTTGAACAGTGAGAACAGTTTCATGACTCTCATTGAGAGAGGATTTCTGAATTATGTACTGTTGCTCTCAAAAGCATGAAATTAACTCCAGTCTGAAAAGGTGTCAGTTTATTTTTAGTTCATTCAGTTATATTGTTTAGAACAGCAAGAAAACCTTTATAAACTTACGATGCATCAGCACCTACACATTCTGGCATTTCATTGTCCCGGATTCTCATTAGGTTTTATGTAGTTCAGTATTTCTTTTAGGCAAGAAAACACAGAGAAACTTGAATATAGTTCTTCTGACTTGGCAATTAATGTAGCAACTTGGAAGTAGCCAACCTAAGAGCTGGAAGCATGTTAAGATTTATTGAGGTTGACTTTAAAGCAGTCATGTGATGAAAGTATATGAAGGGCAAGGTAAAAGAAACGAAACTAAACATACCCCTATATTTTAAATGTAAGTAATTACATTCAGTGCCATTGCTATCTTGCATCCCGATCAGTTGTCATTGGTGCCCAATTTTCATTCCTAATAATTCTCCTTTTTGTGGTAGTATTAGTGAAATGTTTTCTCTAAGGTGCAGCTATTCCGACTGTGATGTTGTGGTGCTGTTTGTACTGCATGGATTCCTAGTGTTTACTGATATATTCCATATAAATAATTTGAAGTGAATTTGAATAATTGCTTCTCCAAGAAATGCAGTCCATATCTTAGTATTAACATTGAAATGGTTGTTTTTACATGCCTCAGTCTAGTACACCTGGGGATAAAGTAGTCAGGAAAGCTTTTGAGTTACACTGAAGTCACTCCTTTGAAGGGAGGGACGTTTTGGCTTGGTAAGCAAATTTCCACTGATTTCAGTTTAGAGTTTATACTTCAGAATTATGTTAATTTACATCTGTAAGCATCTTTTGCTTGAATGTGTACTATTGGAGTGATTTTATGCTGAATGCTGTGGAAAACAAGAGGTTTTTCTGTAAAATGTGCAATTTATGTGGAAAAAGAACTGTTGTGTTTTGTTTTAGGAGCTCTGTGGTTTGTGTTTGTTGGGTTGTTTTTTTTTTATTTGGGTTTTTTTTTGGGAGTGTGGGTTTGGGTTTTTTTTTTACCTTTCATCTGTGTTTTTAATTCAGCATCAGTTACAAATAATCACAATATCTCTGTGTTTGAGAATAAAGAAATCAGAATAATGACTGACAGATACTTTGGACTACTGTTGTATCATTCCCATCCTTCCCACTGCCTTAAACTCCTCAGACTGAACTTTCAACAAATTCCAAGTATTTCTGATGTTAGAGACATTGTTTTCTATGAAGTGTAAAATGCTTTGCAGGATTATGTCTAATGTGTCTGTACATAATGCCTACGTGTCCAAAAAATTAGAGATGTTTAGCCTGTTTTGGTGTTTCTTGTTTATTATTTGATTCAGCTGTTTTGACAATAGCAGCTTTAGTGCAGAGAATATCCTGGGAGGGTTGATAGCAGTATGGTCTGTCTGTATCCAGGTAACATTATGTACTTTGATCCTTGCAGTTTAATTAATAGAGAATAAATAATGCAATATATTAATACTGGGTCTTAAAATATAAGAGAATATATTTTATACATGAAAGCTAAGTTATTCTACAATCATTGATGAAACCCTTTCTGTTGTTTGCTAAACTCAAAAACAACACTGAATTTTCAGAGGAAAGATGTTTTGGTCTTGTCAGTGACAAAATATAACTGCTTTCAGAGCTGGTTGTAGGAGTTAATAACAGTAAACTGTTTCAGGTGTATATATCAGTATGTGGTATCTTCTATGTAAAAATTTTCTTTGGGAAAATCCATAATGTCACCCACACTGAAATGACAGGGTCCAGCTAACCATGGTGAAAATAGTAAGGCCTAGCTGAAGGAAACACCAAGAACAATCTGTACAGAAAGTTATTCAAAAGCGTAATTGCTTCAGCCTCCATAGCAATTAAGGTATTAAAATATTCTCTATTATTTATTCCTGTTGTTCAGGCAGAAATTGCTCATCAGTCATGTTGTGGAGAACTCTATTTTCCCTAGGAGGAAGCTTGTTTCCTTGGGTTCATTNTTCCCCCCCCCCCCCCCCCTTTTTATTCTTTCCTTTTCTCTTGTTTATTCTCTTCCCTTACAGTGAGGACTTCACAAAAGGTAATAAGATGATTTGAGCATTGAGGCTGATGTGTAGGCGATGTGCCTTTATATTTGTTTTTTCCCTAAATTGTATATTCTTTTCTCTTCTCCGCCCCTCAGCCTGGTTTCTGCAGGGCAACTGAGGATTTCAGCTTCATGGGGAATTCCTGGAAATCTAACTTTGTTAGCATTGTTGACTGAATACCAAGTAATCTGATTTGCAGAATTTTTAACAAAGCTTTGCTTCCTAGTTTGGGTATGTGTCCTGGTAGGAATCCTGACAGAAAACTTAATAAACTCCCAAATCCACAAAGAAAAGCATGTTATAAAAGAGAGGCTAGAGTTCTCAGGCTTACTATAGTCAGTGGATAAAGGAGAAAAAAAAAATATTTTTTTTTCTTTCCGAATTTTTTTTTTTGATGATAAAATGAATAGTTTATAAACGTTTTATTTCTTATTTCTCATATTTGTAAAACCTGCTTTGTGTCTGGCTGTGAGGGCTGTGAATCCTAATCATGTCATGCCAAAATGCGTGCACAGATCTGAGTTTCCTGGAAAAGGTCAAGCTCTTAGTGGGTCAGTGGAAGAGTTCCCTTCCTGACATACTATATCTATTTTAGCTGTTATGTTGTAGTGTGTTCATCAAAGTGTGGTGGGATTAAAACCCCTTCCCAAAAGTAAAATCACCAGACTAGCTCAGAAGGTTTGGAAATGAGATAAAGCTATTATTTACAACCAAGCTACAATCTCAAAGCATATAATACAATGTGTATGTACAAAATATATTTACATGTATTTAGAATTCTTTGCATCTATTTACAATTCAGAAATAACACCTGAAAACTTCTCGAATCATTCCCTCTAGCCCCCTGGACAGGGGAACAAAGGCATAGCTCTCCCAGAGGGAAATCAGGCCCACTGCCAGCTACTCAGCCAAGGTTAGCGTAGCCATGCAAGGTCAACCAGCATGGGGAATCGGAAGAGGAAGAGGAGGCAGGAAGCAACAGAGTGAGGAACAGTTTGTGCAACATATTATATACTAGTCCAGCAAATGAATGAAATGATACAGACTTATCTGTTGTTGTTCTTCTCTATCCAATACAGTTCTTATTTATAATTTTGAATAGAGCTGGAGTGTTAACTCTAAAACTATCACACAAAGGAATTTTATCTCTTCATTGGGAGGTCAAATCACTGTCTGTATCTGTTTGGTGCTGGTGATCTTCATTTGTGTTTCCTGCAACTACATTTAATTGGTGTTTAAGTTCAGGACTTTTATTTTTTTTTTCCCTGTTGTAGTTTTATGCCTGCTACTGCTTTCCTTTTCCTGTACTTATGGATAGGTTTCTTACTGCATGGCTTTTCAGGAGTACTGAAAACACTGAAAGAAAGTGCTAAGGACTGCATTTAAATTAACCAGTACTGAAATAGATAGCAAATTAGTATGTCTTCTACAGAAATAAAGATACTTGTATGAGATACAGGTGATCTTGAAACCAATGGCACACCATCATATCACACAAATATGTATTGATTCCTTTTGTCTTCAGCATCTCTATATGTTTGTTTTCATATAGCTACATAGAAAAGGAAAACTTCCCTCTAAAAGCTTTATGAAAACTAAAGGATGCAGGGAGCAAGGACCTTCCTTTATTGTAGACAGCTCTGCAGCACAACTTAATAGGAAACTAAAAGAAGGAAGCCTCTGGAAGGCTGAAAATTTTCCTCATGTTTCTGCATCACACTCAGATGGTGTGAAGGACCTGGCTGCAGTCCAAAGACCAGATAGCCACTGTCAGAGGATTGCCTACCTCCTCATTATTGTTGCCAGTTTAAGTTGGCAAATTAGTTTAAATAGATCTCCTGCAGTCTTCCCTTTCAAAGGAAGGAGCTTGCATTTGGAGAGTTTTCTAAGATAATCATGTAGCCTTAAACATTGTTGTATATTTCAACTGGGTTACACACAGGCTGTATCATCTCTTCTGTTGATTTCTGTGCCCCGTACTAAATTTTTGCATTGCTGTCCTCTTGTTCAGGACATGCACTGTTTTTACAACACTTTGGGAAGTAGAGTTTGGATGTCAGGTAAAGGGGAGATGATGTTGGGGTGGTCATTTAGATCAGAAGTTGGGAAAGGCCATGGGAAAACATCTGTTTTCTCTGTGTACCATGTAAATCTATTGACGGATTCATAGAGTCACAGATTGCGTTGGATTGGAAACAACCCTCAAAGGTTATCTTGTCCAATGCCCCTGCAGTGAGTAGGGACACCTGCAACTAGCTGAGGCTGCTAGGGGCCACATTGAGTCTGATCTTTAATGCCTCCAGGGACAGGGCCTCAATCAAATCCCTGGGCAAGTTGTTCCAGTATTTTATCACTCTTACAGTAAATAACTTCCTCATGTCCAAACTAAATCTACCCTGCTCAGGTTGAAAATCATTGCCCCTAGTCCTATCTCTGCAAGTCCTTCTAAACAGTCCCTCCCCAGCCTTCCTGTAGGTCCCCTCCAGATACTGAAATGTAGCTGTAAGGTCTCCCTGGGGCCTTCTCTTAACCAGGCTGTTCAACCCGGATTCTTTCAGCCTGTCTTCAATAGAAGAGATGCCCCAGCCTGCTGATCACCTTTGTGTCCCTCCTGACAGTGGGTCTGCTACAAGTACTGCATGTGAAAAAAGGGAAGAGTATAGAATGCACAGCAGTTATCACTTTGCTAGTGACAGCAAAGCTAATGACGAGTTGCTCCTCACAAATATTAACATGAAATAATTGAGACATTATCTAACAGCATTTAGCAATTTTGGCAAGTTAGCATTTGCAGGTAATGAAGCTCATGTAGCTAAGAATTCAAAAAGTAATGGTGGATCAAATTCTGGTAAAAGTTTTTGATTCTCTTAAATCAGTTATTGAAATATAAGAACTTTGTCAGTGAAATCTAATTACTTGTCAAGAATATTAGACATATATGCCTATTTGAAGAAATAAAACTGTCTTTAATACAATCTAATCAACTGCCAGAAATGAAGCATCTCTAATTTGATTAAAATGTCCCTGTTGACCAGACTTATTTTCTCTTGTCATAAATAAGAGGACTGAGGTTCTCAAGACATGTTCAGCAATAAAAGCTATCACTCACTTTTAGCTTTTGTAGATACTGTCTTTTTTTTTCTGGCAGTGACATCGATTCAGTGACGTTTGAGAACTGACCTGCCATGTACTTGGCCAACATTATCCACACTAAAGTTGCTTTTTCCATCCCAATTTCCATGCTTCTATTAGTTTTTATTATTTGTTCAGTTAATGCTTCTAGATCCTACCTCCTCTGACTCATTGTTGTGTTTTCATAGCATCACAGAACACAGTTATTCAGATTGAGAAGGACCTTTGAGATCATTAGGTCCAACTACTGATGCTGCTCTACCAAGTTCACCACTAAACCATATCCCCAATCACCACATCTAAACAACCTTTAAACACATCCAGGGATGGCAACTCAATCACCTCCCTGGGCAGCCTGTTCCAATGCCTGACCACTCTTTCTGTGATTTTTTTTTTTCTCCTGTCTAGCCTAACTCTGCAGTGATGCAGCTTAAGGCCCTTCCTCCTTGTTCTAGCACTAAAATTACCTGTGAGAAGAGACCACCACCTACCTCTTTATTTTGTCCTTTCAAGTAGTTGTAGAGGGCTATGAGGTCTCCCTTCAGTCTCCTCTTCCTCAGACTAAGCAGTCCCAGTTCCCTCGTTTGTTCTTCGTAAGTCTTATTCTCTAGGCCTTTCACCAGCTTAGTTGTTCTTTGCATCTGCTGCAGAGCTTCAGTGTTTTCTTTTAACTTGAGCAGATGAAGGGCATAGGAATCTCTTCTGGCCTGAATTTTAAAAAGACAAGGCAGCTAGTATGTAGTCATACTTCAGACAGCTTTTCTTGCTCAGGATATAGGTACATCATTCACTATGAAGAGCTTGAGAGCAATGCAAGTATGCCAGGGACTGAAGTGTTTTTCTTCCTGAATTTATTTGTTCTTTTTATCTCCTCTCCCAGCTCCCAACATCTTCTTTCTAAGCACTCTTTCCATTACTGTTAATCTCTTCTAGTTTGAATTTTTCCCTTACTCTTTTTGTAATTTGACCCTTGCAAATGACACATTGCTAGGCTTAGAAAGAGATTCCACTTACAGTCTAAAATTAGATTTCTAGTCTAAACTTGTCATCTAGGCAACCTCTGTAATCAATAGCGAAAGATAAATACCACAAGAAGGCAATTCATCACATTTGGAGATTGTGCTGAAACTGGAGGGATTAATTGCTGTCTAGGCCACCTGTCTCTTTCTGCTGATTAAAGAGAGCACCCTAGATGACAATCTCAGATGAGGTACCTGATTTTCAGTTGGCTAAAATTAGATTAAATGTGTCTACCTGTTGTGCAAGGCACGGTGTTGGTAATGCATTGCCTTTGTAAGGTCTGTCTTGCAGAGGAGGAAACCTGCAGAAAATTGGGATGAGATGGCACCCACAGTTTGATCTTTTCTTTTTTGTTTTCCAGAACAGATTTGCAATGATGCCGAGAGATATATTTGATTTGCAGTAGTGTCTTCAGCAGTGTTGTGGCATTCTAGAAACCAAACCCCTATTCTTTTGTTAGAATAGTTAATATTTATGTAGCCTTCGTGCGAATTTCTCACCAAACTGCAGACTCCACTTAATTTTTGTTTTAGAGAGTTAGAAGCTTCAGAACAAGGCCACACAGCACTACCCAACAACTTAACTATCGAGACTCTCAGTTTCTGAATCTGATTTGTAAATCATAAGAATCTAAGTTTACTGATGGATGGTATCTACTGTTGCAGTGGTTGTTACTAACACAGAAAGATCCCCATGCCTCATGTCAGGATGCAGCTTGATCAGTCAATTATGTTTTCATTATCAGTGCTGAATATGAGCATTTACCATTGTGAAAAAATGGAAATACATAGAAAACTGCTCGTGGATGAGTTCTGTATGAAAAGACTTTGAGCTAAACTGCATATAAAAAAAAAATCATTTACAATTATTCCCATAGGACAATAAATATTTATGCTTCTAATATTTGATCTTCTTTCAACAGTGCTGTAACTCGCCACTGAACCAACCCATTGGGAACTGTTCATAGTATCACAAACTTGATCCACATGGACTGATGCCACCTCTCCAGCACCCAAGCACTGTGAACTGAAGTTAGGAGTCTTTATGGAGCTTATATCACCTGGACCAAAGGGAATGGTTTTCTGATCGTTAACGAGGACCCTAACTGCCAGCATGACGAGCCAGGAGAAGTGGCTTAACCTTAGTCCTGGAGAGTTCTCTCAGCTTCAGAAATATGCAGAGTGTAAGTAACTTAAAATATATGACTTTATGCCTAATTACAAATTAGGAATATTTTTTTTAATGCAGAATATAATGTTATTATTCACTACCAAATAATTGTGGTTTATGTTGTTTTGCTTGTTTACTGGTGTTTGTTTTTTTTTTTTTAAGAGATATGTTCTTTGGAAGGAAAAATAATACATCAGTTAGAATCTGGAACTTTTTTAGTGAAGAGCTATTATCCAGTATGGTACCACATAGACTTACTATGGGTAACTGGAGTACATATTTCTATGGCTTTTCCACCCTACATCTACCATAATAATTTGTAGGCCACTAGGGTGGGATTTGCAGTTAAATAGAAGGCTTGCTTAATAATGGAGGAAACAAGGAGATTTCAGTAGAAATTTATCTAGATGTTCAAAATGAAGATGTTGTAAGCAATGTCAAAAAGGTGTCCTGGAAAAGAGCAGGAAACAAAAAAATATCTAAGCTGAAGTTCTTTATTGCTCATACAAAATTGCCTTCCAAATTACCTGAGCAACTTAAATGGTACAGTGTTAGATGCTTAGAAGACAGGTTAGACTTAGGTGGTGGTTTGTAAAGCTTGATAAGAAATGAACTGGAGAAGGTCAAGAACATTTAGGAAGTTTTCTTTTATGATAGGTAATATAAATTTATATTTCTAAAACTGGAGATATGATTCATATGATTTCTGAATGTTGTTGATTTATTACTAATAGATTTGCTTATAAAGTGAAAAGAAGACTACTGGTTAGAGGTTTTTATGCCTGTGACATTACAGCATATGGTTAATTGTATTTCAGTGTAGTCATCTAACAGAATAATCATTAGGTGATTATTAGAGTTAACTTTAATAGCACATTCCACTGGCATGTGATGAAAATTCATAGTATTTCCATGATCTGAAGTTAAACCATGAATAATACCTCAAGTACTACAATTTAATCTGAGGGGGAAAAAAGTCAGGTAGAAGTATTTATGTGATACTTTGTGAAAGAGGTATGCTTGAGTTTCAATTTTCTAAACAACTGCTGTATGGTTTAAAATATTCTATTCATTAACAAAGTGTATTTCCTCCCCATGCCACCATCTTGTCTCCAAAGAGAAGCTATAGTGATGAAGATGATTTGCTGTGTATATTGCTTTAAATCCTTAGTGATCTTACCAAGGAAAGAACTGTTTTGTTTCTTGTGTCATAGTGGACTGTAAGACATTAGTACCTGTCCATGATATTATCAGTTAGGACATACTCCTTAAAAAAGACTTTAAAGATTGGTGTGAGTCTGAGAAATTACAATATTGTGTTTTAGTTGATGTTTCTTGGAATCAGCTAGCAATGAATGACTCTGAGATGTGAGAGGAGCTTCTGGCGTCTTCTCACAGAAGCCACCTTTGTAGTCCTCCCGTTATCAAACCCTTGCCATGCAAATCGAGTACCAGAAGAGAATGAAATATGAGAACTGTTCTTTTAAGTTTGTTAGGCAGGCATATGTTGTAGTATTTTTTTACTCTGAGTTGATTTATGCAAGTAGTTGATGGTGAGGTAGGCATAAGACTGACAGTAGTACAGCACTTCAGTAAGGTCTTTAGAAAGATTTCTCCCCCCTAGTACATACATTTTGATGTCCAAATGAAAATAATACAGAAGAATAAAGACCTAATTAAAACAAAACGAATTGTTGAACTGTTAGGCATGTACTAGTCTGACTTGAGCTCAGTGGGTAGAATTCACATTTCAACTTTTGTGTCTATTGCCATGCTCAAATGCTAAGTGTTGATGATTCCCAGCATCTGCTGTCCCTGATGTAAAACAGTGCTTTTAGCAGGTGAGCCCAAAGAGTGGGTGTGCAAAGGTGCTTTGTGTTAACCCCTAGGAAGCTTTAAGCACAGGGTGTCTTTTAATTTCTGCTTCTCTTTGAAGCCTGAGTAGATTAAATTTGGTTATGAAAGTATTTTCAAGAGGGGAATTAGTGTTCTGTGTTTCATGTGCCTATCCACCCAGAATATATTATCTTTAAAATGCATTTGCTGGGGGTTTTTTTTTTGTATATTTGTTTGGTGGTCAGAGAAAAAACCCTCACAGAATTCCCTTCTCATGATGCATCCTCACAACCTAAACTGGCCATGGAGCAAGATAGTGTTTTACACCATCTTCTGGTCTGATAGCCTTGGCTTTGGTCCAGGCAGGGCAATGCATGCCTTCTACTGCAGAGGAGACAGGCTGCACTTGAAGGAGTGAGCCATTTGGGTTTGGCACTCTTGAGGTTGAAGCTCCTGTCTTCAGCCTTTCCCCTAGGCAGGAGCAAACCTGTTTCACTTCCACCTGTTTTAAGAAGATGACTGGTGTTGCAGACTTTACTGAGGTCAGTTACATCTGCAAGTATTATGGTTTCTGAGACTAGCAGAGGAATGGGTCCAACCAGATTTTAAGAGACAAATTAGGTGCCTCTTCTTGTCTTTCAGCTGTAACGGAACTCATGAATCATAGAATCATAGAATGGTAAGGTTGGAAAGGACCTCAAGGATCATCCAGTTCCAACCCCCTGCCATAGGCAGGGACACCTCCCACTAGTACAGGTTACTCAAGGCCTCATCCAATCTGGCCTTGAACACATCCAGGGAGGGAGCATCCACAACCTCCCTGGGCAACCTGTTCCAGTGCCTCACCACCCTTACTGTAAAGAACTTCCTCCTAACATCTAGTCTAAATCTCCCCTCTGCCAGTTTAAGCCCATTGCCCCTTGTCCTGTCATTGCAGGACCTTGTAAATAATCCTTCCCCAGCCTTCCTGTAGGCCCCCTTCAGATACTGGAAGGCTACTATCAGGTCCCCTCGAAGCCTTCTCTTCTCCAGGCTGAAGAGCCCCAACTCTCTCAGCCTGTCCTCATAGGAGAGCTGCTCCAGCCCTCTGAT
The DNA here is from genome assembly GCA_013396675.1 of Eubucco bourcierii. Classification (NCBI taxonomy): domain Eukaryota; kingdom Metazoa; phylum Chordata; class Aves; order Piciformes; family Ramphastidae; genus Eubucco; species Eubucco bourcierii. The sequence goes on along the minus strand of VWZE01014692.1, from coordinate 14,082 downwards.
CATCTTTGTGGGCCTCCTCTGGACCCGCTCCAACACTTCCATGAAGCACATAGATGAGCACTTCTTTTCTGTATCAATTGACTTAAATCATGTAAAGGAGTTTTCAAACTATGTAGAGATACTTCCAGAGTTAGGTTGCCTGTGCAGAACTGTAAGTGGTTGAGTGTGAACATTATAGATCCAGCTGTCCTGGCCTTAGAGGTCTGGATTTAGCCAAAATCCCACTTTCAGTCACCAAAGTAGATGTGTAGATCTTTCACTGTATAAATCTCTTGTGTGGATTCCAGTGCTTTGATAGGGACATTAGCTTTCCACTTTCTGACTGAATGTCACTTTGCTGCAGTTCAGTGTAGCTCAACTTTTAATTAACTCTTCTGTCAGCTTGATACCAGCCTGTCTGCTCTTGCAAGCACAGCGAAGCAAACAAGGCCTGCTCCTAACTCTGCGTGCAGGTACTGTCCTTGGTACCCCATTGAGAAGTTCATAGCCCATCTTGTTTGCCTGTCTTCTTCATTCCTTGTTTACAGTGAAGTTCTCAGCTGTATCCAAGTGTACTGTCTGGTGAAGACAAACCCTGAATGTAAAATTTCTTTCTGGTTACATTCTGGCTTTTCTCAGTTTCTGTATATGTAACTGAACAGCAAAGGAGAATGAGTTCTCTACTACTTGTTCCTTATCAGAAAACAGTTTCCACTAAGCAGTGCTCAGAGTTTAATAGGAAGTGAATATCATCCAGTAAATTAATCCAAGGAATATCTTAATTTCATAATTTCATTTTACTGAATTAGTTTTTGAGCTCGATTCAAGGCATCTTTATTATTTCCAGTTTAAGACCTTTCTTCATTTGCTTGCCATACTTAAATGAATATTTTGGAACAGTATAATTATTGCTTTAGGGGAAAAAAAAGTCTGTTTCTAGAATTCAAGGAACATATTACCTAATGCTTGGCTCTTTGCAAAAAATCACACATTTGCCTATTAACTGCAATTATTTCCAAAGACAGTTCTCTCTGTCATTGCTGATCATATTAAAAAATTTCTTCTCATTCTGGAGAGGGAATATTGGGAAATATATTGCCTTAGATCTTTGCCTGGTTTAAAAATGCTTCAGAAGAGTAAGTGCCAATAAAGAGAAGTAGAGATAACTGATGTGCTCATTATATAATAGCAATAATAACAGCAATAATGTAGCCCACATCAAATCCTGAAGATTCTAGGGAAATTCATGCACTCCAGACAAGAAAATTCATAATTTTTTTTTCTCCTTTAGATCTTTATGGTCAGTGGTAGTTGTGGGGTGAAAAAAAAGATGTAAAGATGTAGAGTTTTTTCTGCATAAGAATGTTGCTACATAGGGTAAGGTACATGTAGGAGTTTCCATTCAAAGACTTTCTTCTAAACTGTAGCACCAGACATATACTTAATTCTTTACTATTCCTTAACAGCAGCCTGATGTTAGAAACACGCAGTACAAATAGCTTCATTGTGATGATTATCTGTATGGAAATTCTGACTAGTTTGGGTAGGGATTTTTGCATCCTTTTTTATTAAGTGAATTTTGCATCTTCTTTTTATTAAATAAAGTTTTATGACTGTTTTAGTCCAAATGATATGTTAAGAGAAGTTTAGAGGGTCCTGCTCCAAAGACAAGTGAGAAAATGTTAATTTGAAACAGCTGAAGCAAGGCTCTTTCATGATTCAGCTGGGTTTTAAAAGAAATTAAATCTGCCCTTCCCTTGGTAGGCAAAGAGAGGCAGAGGAAAAGGCCTCTGAGCTCTGGCAGCATGTGAGCTCTGGGGAAATAGCTGAGGTCTGTGTTGTCCTTTAGAGTTTGTCAGCAAAATGTGCCCTGAGGAAAATGCCTCAAAAAATACTCTTTTTTTTTTTTTTTTTTTTTTTTTTTTTTTGTAAAACTTTTGGCAGTGAATGTTTTTTTTTCCCAGGGTGGTGGAGGAGAATTTGGGCAGACTGTCACAGCCTGAAGATAGAAATAGATGTTGGAGTGCTACTGAAATGGCTGTGAGAACAGGAACAGCATCAGCAGCTGCAGCATCTTTTGATGTAGCATCAATAGCTACTGCAAGAACTAGGGAGTGTTAGGATTTTGTAGGGGAACAGGAAGGAGAAACTTGTGAAGAAGGATCTCTGAAGAGAAACAGGAAGGTCAGCAGAAGTTTTAGCACAGATCTAAGCTGCCAGAGACTCTTGGATGGGTTTGATTCTGTGGCACTCACAGATGGAAAAGATTTGCTGTTACAGTGGGTACAAATGATAAGCTGTGGAGAACTTAATGTGTACGACAGCTGATCACCGGCACCTATGGGCTATTAAGCAGTCCCTCAGAGAGTCCCAGTCCACATGGAATTGTGCTAATTCTAATGAGGAGATGGTCCTCATCAAAGAATATTGATTGCTTAAAACCAGCTATTTTTTGGGTGTTTGGAAAGGGGAAAGAGAGAATTGCTGGTGATTACTGAATTTTACTCTGAGCATTGGATTTCAGGAGTGTGATATTTCTGCTGCTATTAGTAAAGATGGAGGAAATTAAATTTCTCAAAGTTTTGGTGGAGCCTGTTAGACATTAAAAGGTGCAGTCTGCCAGTGCTGGCTGTACAACATCCTGTGCACTAGGAGAACTTTGTGGAGAAGGGCAGTGAGTCTAGTGAGAGATGCCCTCTTTGCATGCAAGCCTTGTTGGGAATGGAGTGCCCAGAAAAAGGGGACTCTGATTCCTCTGATCTCTGAGCCTGTGATTGGGGACTGTAAGTCTGACTCATTAAAACTGGAACCCTATTCAAGTGTTTGGTGGGTCACTTACTTCTGAGAGGTTCTTCTGACTTCTGAGAGGTGAGCTATAAACTGTGCATATTGATATGTCCCTGTATTTTTTTTTCCTTGAGATATGTGAGTTTATATCCCTGGTGCACATTTCTTTGTACCTATTTAGAGTAAGTGGGACAGAAATACTGTATCTGATAGTTTTCAGCTCTAGTCAGATTTGTTCTTTTTAAGTGCTGAACTCTGCCCAAAGAAAGATGGTTATACAGTCTGCAGTGCTGAGGGCATTTGATCCTACCTTACGACTTGTGTTAGCCTGAAATCCAGGGCAGAAATATTTTTCTACTAAAGATTGTTTCATAGCTGAAGTTGTTGTGGGAGGTAGAGAGCTGTGTACCAATGTCAGCTGCAGAACTATTAGTGCATTTCTTTCCTTTTCTGTGGTGCGGTTTGAAGAGGATGTGAGATGTGCCAAGCAGAGCATTTTTCAAGGGGAAAAATCTGGTAAATGTACAGGAATGCAGTATAATCTGCATCTCTGAGGTGGGCCTTCAAATGGCTTAAAATGCTTGATGTCCTTGCCATGGTAAGTGCCTGTCTATGGCTAGCAGATGAGTTTTTACCCAGACAGAAGCCACTTGGTTCTCCAGTTAACCTGGCTAGGGTGAATGGTTTCATATTGACTGTGCCCACAGCTGTGATTAAGGAGGAACCTTCTCATGACAGTCAAGTGGAATACTCAGGTGTACACAGAACTTGTTTTCTGCTTCCACACCTATGATATGTTATATAGGTGTGAAGATGAAGTCACTTCTGCAGTTAACTGGTCTAGGATAAACAGTGTCATGCTCAATGTGTCTACAACTGTAAGGAGGAACCTTCTCGTAGTAGTCAAATGGAATGCTCAGAACTTGTTTCCTACTTTCATGCCCACGATGAAGAAGGATGTTCAACCTGTTTTAAGTACAATAGCCTATTTAGGGAAAGGAACAATTCAGGAAAGCACTGGCTTCCTCCCTTTAACTAAAGGGTCTATCAAAATGGTCAGGAGTTACTTTGTGACAAAGGCAAATACATTTGAGCTCTTTCAGTCCCTCTCAGGCCACTGCATAGTCTAATTTGAAACAGTCTTTTAGGAACTAATGACTTTTCTAGGACTTTGTTTGAATTGTCACTTCGGGGGATGTTTTTGAGTATTCTCTGTCTTCAGACTGCAAAAAACCCTTTGTGTGCTAGTTGCTGCAAGTGTTTTAAGAAAGAAAATTAGTGAACTTACATGCAATTGATATGACAAAAATTTGGATACACTCTGCTGTTGATGAGACCCCCTGTTCTTCTGGAGAGTAGTGGATGGTCTCAGAAATATTTGATTTGTTCAGGAGTTCTAATATAAAGGGATTGTAACTAGCAAAATGCAGGACTGCAGTAACTGCAACATGCTGTTAACTGGGGACTACTAGTCAGGGGCCTTATAACAAAAAGAGATCTACTCTGTTTAGTGAAAGCAGAGAAGTCAATAGGCCTTTAGAGTAAACTTGTAATTCAAAAGCTGTAAAGATCTTGACAAATTGGGCCGAAGTGGGATCAGTTCAGTAAAACACCAGCTGATTCTAGCTTTAATCCCTGTCCTAAATAGCTGCTTCTGGTTCCCAAATGATTGAGTGGTGGGGTCAAAAACACGGTGGCCCAAACTCGCAACTGTCATTTTGGATTGGCAAAAGTATTATGGAGCAAATAGTCTCAGTTGTGCCAGTGCTAACACACATCCTCTGTGTGCCTTAGGAAGGCTAGTGGAAGCATCAATGATTTTAACCTATTTACATCTCTCATGGAAAAAATGTTAGAGGAATTGGGGGGTGGGGAATGACACAGCCTGTTGAAAGTCACATTGATCCCAAGCTCCAGAGATAAAATACCATTGCAAGAGGCTGCTGTTGTTACAAACTCATCATTTGAGCACAAAGGGGCACACTGGCCATGCTTGCTGTGTGATGTGATGTATAGGACACTGTCCTATCATCAAGATCTCTTGATAGCCTACTAGAAAATGCTTCTGTACTTTCAACAGTCTCCTTCATCTGTTTCATCCCAGGGACTAATGGGGGGAGAGAAGAGGGTTGCAACACCTGGAGAAGATTGAAAAGTTTATTCAGTCTTACTGAACAGTGAAACAGAGTAGTTTAATATAGATATTTCACTGGTTGTTGTGCTGAGAATGGACAGTGTTTGACCTTTAGTTTTAAGGTAGTTGGGACAGCAATGTGCCCTTGTGGCCAAGAAAGCAAAATGGCATCCTGGGTTGCATCAAGAAAAGTGTGTCCAGCAGGTCTAGGGAGATTTCTCTCTCCCTCTACTCTACCCCAGTGAGACCACACCTCCAATACTGTATCCAATTTTGGGCTCCCCAGTTCAGGAGAGACAGAGATATGCTGGGAAAGAGTCCAGTGGAAAGCCATGAGGATAACTGGGAGACTTAAGCATCTCCCCTAGAAAGAGAGACTGAGACCTGGGGCTGTTTAGTCTGGAGAAGTGAAGACTGAAAGGAGATCTGATTAATGTCTGTAAGTACCTGAGGGGTGAGTGTCAAGTAGATGGGGCCAATCGCTTCACTGGTCCACAGCAATAAGACAAGGAGCAACAGCTACAAATTGGAATAGAAGAGGTTTAACTTCAACATGAGGAGAAATTTCTTTACAGTGAGGGTGACAGAGTCCTGGAACAGGCTGCCCAGAGAGGTTGTGGAGTCTCTGGAAACTTTCAAAACCTGTCTGCATGCATTCCTGTGTGAACTACCCTAGTTGATTCTGCTCTAGCAGGGGGGTTGGACTCGGTGATCTCTGGAGATCCCTTCCAACATCTAAGGTTCTGTGATAATGGTGTTATTTTCTAGATTATTACTAAGTTTTCAGTGTTTCCACTGAGGGTGTAGTGCCTGTCCAGGTGTCTAGGAGAGGTGAGAGCTCTGGGACTAGCAGTAACATCGCGGCTTGGCTTGGCTTAGACATGCAGATAGCTCCATGGCTCTTAAATGATACAGTCACGCTGAACCTTTGTTGCAATAGAAGGGAATTATGAGTAAGTCTTCAGAGGAAGTCAATGACTCTGCACTTCGGTTTCCAAAGGTGTTGTTTCAAGAAGCAAATCTAAAGAGTTTGTACAAAGTCCAAAATAGAAACCTTAGTTCTCAGGTTTCTGTGGATGTGGGATAAGTGGTGTGCGGTGGCTGGCAAAGACACTTTCTGCCTTAGAATCCTGGAAGCTAAATGGTAGCATCTCACCCTGGTTTCTGTTTCCTCTGTCAAAAATAATGATTTCCACTCCCCCAGAATTGAAACTGCACAGATATACTCTACTGGCCATTAAGGCCCAATGTTGCAGCATCAGCTGTTACTGACACTTAAAACATATTGTGACTATTACAAATCGGACACATGGTCATAAAAATTACTGAATGTGTATTTGTACACTGTAAAATGTATGAACATTAATTATGCCTTTGTTACATTTCCTCTGTTTCTCTGTATCTTCCATATTTCTTTTCCTTTATTGTTTGGTTGTTTCTATGGACATTTGCATGTAAACAGTGAGAAGCCTTTGTTTCTTAAGAGTTCATCTGTTCCTATTGCTTATTCTTTATTACAAAGATTTGGGGGATAATTCAATTGGTTGCTGTGGAAATGAGCCTGATGTCACAAACAGAGAACTACGGTTCACCAAGCCTTGAGGAAACAAAATGAAGGGAGAATGGACTAATTGGGGAACCACGTGTCAATGGCAGGATCTCAGCTCTTATTAAAAGCATGTATTTTTAGTCCTTGTGTTTCTATAGAAGAGCTTGAAAGTGTAATTCAAATGATGACAGCCCATGACTCATCAGTCAAACTGGGAAAAAAAAAAAAAAACCTCAGAGAAGGATGATCCCTCCTTGCTTTCATGGGATTTGAGCACAAAGAACCAGTAGCTCTTGGTGGGTCCTCTCAGCCTGGGAAAGCTTCATGTGCAAAGAAAGAGCCACAAGGATGACTTGGGGACTGGAGCATCTCCCTTACAAAGAGAGACTGAGAAATCTGGGGCTGTTTAGTCTGGACAAGAGAAGACAGAAAGGAGATCTGATCAATGTGTACAAATATCTGAGAGGTGGGCATCAAGTGGATGGGGCAAATCTCTTTTCAGTGATCAGCAATGGGCATAAACTAGAATATAGGTGGTTTCACTTCAACATGAGGAGAAACTTCTGTACAGTGAGGGTGACATAGCACTAGAACAGGCTGTCCAGAGGGGTTCTGGAGTCTCCTTCTCTGGAGACTTTCCAAACCCAACTGGATGCATTCCTGTGTGGGCTACCCCGGGTGATTCTGCTTTTGGCAGGTCTCTGGAGGTCCCTTCCAACCTCTAGAATTCTGTGATTCTGTGAAAGGGAAACTACTTGTCCAACTAATCTGTAGGAAAAGTAGGCTTCACCATTAGTGTTACCACTTATGCTGTTCTGCCTCTCCTGGGTTTCTGAAGGAAGGAGAGCCAAATCTAGCTGCCTTGTTGCTCTTCAGTGCAGGAGGCAGGCTGCTCTTGATGGTTCAAACAGAGAATTGGAAACCTCTGAAAATTTGAATTAGGGCTACCTGATTGTCAGCTTCTCACCCTCTGCCATTTATTAGGATCGAAGTACTCCGTATTGCATTCCTTTCTCATTTTTGCCAGTTAAAAGAAGCCAAAATTTTAAATGTGTTTGTAATTATGTTTGTTTTCATTGCTGTTGGTTGGGTTGTTTTTTTTTTTTAAAGCACTAAAAATATATTGGGTTTTGTGTGGTTTTGGAAGATTTTTTTTTTTTTAGTGTTTTTTATGGAGTGTCACTGCATAGCTTTGTTGGCTGCATTGCAAAATATAATGGCTTTTTGAGGACATTGCTAAATTTGGTTTTAGAACTGTCGGATTGTATGGCTTAAAATTTATAATTTTATTAAACCCAGTATGGAATGCTGAGGAGAGAACTTGTGATTACATTCCAACGTAATATTTCCTTGTGTGACTTCTGAGAATATATGAATTCTTGATTTTTATTCTCAGCATAAAAAGTTGCAAGTCATTTGCATTATTGAAACACTCAATTAATTGTAGCAGTAATGATAGTGACGGTTTGAAGTATTTCCCTAGAATCAACTAGCCTAGTAATAGATGTTTTAATTCATGAAGGCACAGCAAGTATGTTTAAAATGCTTTAATTGTTTTTTCTTGTCATTAGTTTAGCTTTTCTTTGTTACTTGGTTGGGATTTTTATGGTTGCTTGTTGGTTTTTATTCATTTTTGTATGGGGCCGTTTCAACTTTTCATGTGTCATTTGTGTTTGCAATTCACTACAGAGATAGGACAGAATCTGGCATCCTTGTATCAGAATAGATTAATTAGACCTTGTGTGAAGGTTTGGGAGTTCCCCCATCCCCCCCATACTTTGTAAGATGACCCAGACTAACACTCAGTCGGCTGGAAGTTAAATGATGAAGCTCTATTTACAGCTCAGCACAATGTACAGCAGATATTTACACTATATACACAATATTTACAGAAATATACAAGTAAAAGGTAATACAGAAACACAACTCCCCTCCCAGAAATCAGAGACCCCAGGAGGGGCTCCCAACCACCCTTCCACCTTCTCCCCACCCCTCTACCTTACCCCAAGGTTTACCTTACACGCAAGGTAAATTAGGAGGATCGGCCAAGGGGGTTAGAAGAAAAGTGGTTAGTGAGGATTAATCAGCAGAGGAGCCAGAGCCCAGAAGCTGCTAGATCCCACCAGCAGCTCCTGTTCCAGCAAGTGACAGAGAGAGACTGACTTATCTCATGTTTTGGTTAGTGTTCCCAAACAATTCTCCAGCAAGCGTATGAGTGAAGTAGACATCATGATGTTTTCCTTTCACAGCCTATAGTGTCATTTTCTCCATTAAAATATTCTAATTAGCCTCAAACCAGCACACCTTGGCAGTCATTACTGATGTCACCACCCTGAAAGCAAGCATAGGCTGTGTATGGTGTAAGACCATATAAACTGTAGAGGTTGAAATGAAGAGAAGAAACATCTGGAAATTTGAGACACTTCGAAGAAGAGGATGAAGAGACAGTTTGTGTCCTAAGTATGTGTCTGAGTGCTTTGAAGCAGAAGTACTTCAGTACTTACTGTGTGGGTCCTAAGAATTTGAGATATTAGTAACATGTTACTAAGGGTGATGAAAGCAAATTCAAGAGATGCAAAGAAAAAGAGAGGCAAGATACAGAATCACAGAACCTTAGAGGCTGGAAGTGACCTCCAGAGATCATCAAGTCCAATCCCACTAGGGTAAATTGCACAGGTAGATCACCTAGATAAATTGCACAGGAATGCACCCAGGAGGGTTTTGTAAAGTGTCCAGAGAAGGAGACTCCACACCCTCTCTGGACAGCCTGCTCCAGTGCTCTGTAACCCTCACTGTAAAGAATTTTCTCCTCATGTTGAGTGAAACCTTCTGTGTTCCAGTTTGTAGCCATTACTCCTTGTCTTATTGCTGTGGCCCAGTGAAAAGAGGTTGGCCCCATTCGCTTGACACCCACCCCTCAGATATTTATAGACATTGATGAGATATTCTCTCAGTCTTCTCTTTTCCAGACTGTACATTACATTGAGCCAGCAGTGTGCCCAGGTGGCCAAGAAGGCCAATGGCATCCTGGCCTGCATCAGGAATAGTGTGGCCAGCAGGAGCAGGGAGGTCACT